>CM074507.1:2199579-2288979 GCA_037389245.1 Oryzias sinensis
ATTTCTTTGCCAAAAACGTGCTTCATGATGAACAAAAGACGCCCGACACTTTGGCACAAACAGCGTCTGATTGACAATTAATACCAGAAAACTGGAAAAAGAAATCTCTCTCACAGGATTTGTTTGTTTCCGCCGATTTAAAGCCGTTTATGTCAGAGAAAAAGACCGGTTTCTAACTGCTGTTTACAAGCAGGAAACAAAAGCTTCCTGGAAATGAGCCACTTTGTCTTTGTGTCCTATATTTACTGCGCTGAGTGGTTTCAGCCGCCGCCGCTGATTGGAAAGGCCACTCGCTTAGAGAGGACTGAATCACTTCCATTTGTCCAGAAGAAACCTCATCTGTGGCGTTAATCATACGAACACTTACTCTCTGAGCCTTTTCAGAAGAAAGAAAAAGCTGCAAGAACCAGAACTCTGCAGTCAGAGCAGCAGCAATTCTGGATTGTGGTCCTGAAATTCTCAACCAGATTCAGATGATTGGGCTAACTACCCAAAATACAATGGGGCATCTTGGATAGGTTATAAAGGCAGCAACAACTGTTCATAGGTATTTTGTTTAAAAATGTATTTTGCAAAAACCGTTAGTTATGCTGCAACAACAGGGAGAGCTGATTCTGAGAACACAGTCATTAAAAAGACTCTTATTTACTCCATGCATCCAACTGCACATCCATGAATCTATCTGACAGTCATCTATTTATCAAGAAGCCTCCAGCTTGTTCAGAACGCAGCAGCTAGATTGTTAGCTGGAACTAGCAGAAGAGATCACATCACTCCTGTGTTAGTTTCACTTCACTGGATCCCAGTTGATTCCAGAATCAAGTTCAAGATCCTCCTGTTAACCTGTAAGGCCTTACATGGAATGGCCCCGTCCTATATTAAGGACCTCATAGTCCCTTACCATCCAATGAGAACACTTCACTCACTAAATGCAGGACTGCTTGTGGTTCCTAGAATTAGTCAAAGTACGGTTGGAGGTAGAGCGTTTAGCCACCAAGCCCCTGTCTTATGGAATAAACTCCCAGCTCATGGAAGAGAGGCCGACTCAGTTTCTACATTTAAAGTTAGACTGAAAACATTCCTCTTTGGACAGGCTTATTGTCAGACTAGTTAGTATTCAGAGATTATTTACCTTACTGCCCCCCTACCTAACCCACTGGAATGGAGTTTAGGGGAATAATTACAATTTTCATTACATCCATCATACATGTTTCTCCGCAGAGGGAATATGGTTTCATAAACCGGCCCCTCCCCCTGCTTAGATTAATACTATATTGTATTGATATCCTAAAAATGTAGATTTTCTATTGTAATTACCATTCACTTAATGTGCCATAGTGCATGAAACTTACTATTAACATAGGCACTTTGACATTGGGAGGTGGGTCATCTAGACCCACCAGACAGAGCTCTGAACCTTTTTCCTTCAATGATTTGTGATCTTCACTGGTGTCCATGGATTACATGAAATCTTTCCACCTTTATCCACCTTTGTCATGGTAGGGAGAACACGTCAATGTAAGGGGGGGGGGGGTCATCTAAGACAGGAAAAGGGTTTTAATAGGCTGCTAGAAGTTAGAAACGGAGGAGCGTTTGGTGCACTGGGGCTCTGTCCTCTATTCTTGATTATTATTCATCATTTAGTTCTCCATGCCTCTGTTTGGTGCAGTGATTCATGTACTCTCCCTCGTCCCCTCTCCCCTCCGGGTGAGTGGGAGTGCTTCCAGATTCCAGACCCCCCCCAAACTCCATCTGGATGAAGCTCGTCTGCTGGACTGTTTAAACATGTAGTTGTAGAGTTAGATAAGTTAATTCTTCTCTAAGAGTTCGGGTAAATCGCCTGTCCATCCTGGGGGAGGATCCCTCCTTCATCTGGACACCCCTGACGTTTTTTCCAAAACCTGTTTTTTTAAGAAGCTTTTCCTTAACGTGAAGGGGGGGTCAAAAGGCAGGGATGCCAGTTTAAGGATGTAATATTAAACTACATAAATAAAAGTGAATTAAATTTGTCCATCCACCCATCAGTCCATCTTTTTTTAAATAATTTTTAGTACCTTAAGCTGTACAGGTAAAATGTGTGGACAAAATTCAAAATGTGCTTTTACCAAGGGTGGGGTCGTACTCCCAGATGAAGCGTCTTGTCAGGAATCTCACCACCAAAGCTGCATAAAATAAAGAGACAAAGAAATATTGTTACATGGAGGAAACCGGCATGAACGGGTCAGACTGTTGTGACATTTTCAATAAAATACAGATGCAATGAAAAGCATCATGACGTGTCGTGAACAATGCTCCTCACATCAAGCTGCTGCTTCATGTAAAAAGTGTCGACTGTTTCTCCATTTAGACAATCCAAATCACTTACACACCGTTTACATCAGAGCTCAGACCTGCTGCCATCTGCTAGTGCATGCAGCAGTTACCCCACGCCACGCCGCTGCCTCCCACCACCACAACCACGCACAGCCAACCCGCCGTCCTAATGGCCTCACCGTCAAACAACATATAATCTGCACAGAAATGATGAGCCCCTTCAGCGGTAGCCTGCTGATGACGCAAAGCCAACAGCACTTTGCTCTCGCAGTGATGTAATAAGAGGCTGTTGTCAGACCAGCAAACACACAACGATGCAACTGAACAAGGAAAATGAAACTAAACTGGACTTCTTATGTTTGAAGAAGAAGTACATTTTAGGTGGGATGTTTAGAAATTTGTCCAATTAGATCCTCACCATGTGTGGATAAAACGGATAAGATGGAAACTGGTGCTTTACGATATTCATTCATTTTCTACCGTTTTGTCCCTTTTGGGGTCACAGGGCTGCTGGAGCCTATCCCGGCCACTTGTGGGTGAAGGCAGGGGAAACCCTGGACAGGTCGCCAGTCTGTCGCAGGGCCGCAATCACACGTCCATTCACATTCACATCTCTGTACAATTTAGAGCTGCCAATTAACCTATGAAGCATGTTTTGGGATGGTGGGAGGAAGCCGGAGATCCCGGAGAAAACCCACGCATGCACGGGGAGAACATGCAAACTCCACACAGAAAGGCCCCCCATTGATGTTCTGTTTCAGGTCCCCGAGCCAGGACTTGAACCAGGGCTTTCTTGCTGTGAGGCTATCGTGGGGGTTAGGGCCCAGACACATTCACAAATACCAAGAACCGCCCCCCGCTCCACCCCGCCCTCGCAGCTGAAGAATGTCAGTCATGATCCTCACTCCTTCAGAAACATTTCTGATGCTTCCTAAAACATTTATTCCAGATCATTGGACCACAATAGACTGTACCATAGCGGGCTCTATAACCCACATTCTGGCCGCATTTACACTGCAAGGTTCAAGTGACCCAATTCCGATTTTTTCCTCTCACGTGGCACAGATCGGATATGATCGGTGAACGTGTAAGCAGGACAAAAGCGCATGGATTCCGTTTTTCTCAGATCGGATACAGGCCTCTCTCATATGTGGAAATAAATCGGATAGGAATCGGATACGTGCATTAGCGTGTGCCATGTAAGCAGACAGATCGACATTCCCCAGTAAATGAGTTGTACCTCAGTGACGTCAATTCAGGACACCACCAACTGAGATCACATGACCTATTAAGGTGCTTTTGTGCTGATGTTGCTGTCAGTGTGTTACCTTTCAGCCTCAGGCTTCAGACCGTAGTTGGAAACCGCTGTTATGTCCGGTCCGGACGTAAACGGTAACTAATGAAGCGAAACACCGTTGCTCTGAAGCTCTAGAAGCCGTTTATTTCTCTGGGGGGCGTGTATGATGGGGACCGTGTGTGTGAGCGAGTGCGCGTGCTTGCGTGTGTGTAAGGGGGGGGGGGGGGGGTGTTGAGCGTGGAGCGGGGGACTGTCGGAGAACCGTAAATTAAAAATAAGGTGTCTCCCCCAAAAGTTTTGGAGTCTTTCTTAGCCCACTCTGGAGGCGGAGGGTTCAGAACGGAAAAGAGAACCCCGAGGAAATCTCCCGTGTGTTTCTGACTACGGTCGGAAAAGAGAAGTCATCGCGCAGGAAAGGTTCAACACTTGGATCAAACTGTTAGTACAGCACGTCTGCAAACACTTCCTCATTCAAAACTCAGAGAGAGCATATAAGACGGCCGAGCACCCCCCCTTTTTAGTCCCCCGTGCATCCCATCAGGAGCGCCCAAGGCAACGCCTCCTTCCGTCACCTCCTTGCCTCCATGACAACCACAGTCACAACAGTCTGAAGGAGGTCCGCGGAATGCGGAAATGCTGCTACGTAGTCCTCAGAACGTCTACGTTTGATGGTTTCAGCATTGTATAGTGTAAATGCAAAAATCAGATACGGGTCACTTTTAACACTAGAACGTCCGTAGGGCAGCCTTTTGGCTTTTCTACCTACAATGTCCAAGGGACAGCCAAGTGGCTGGATTAGTTCAAATTTACATGCCCAAAGAGCAGCCTTCAACATAGTTTGCACATGAACAGCACAGCCATTAGGCTGTTCTTTTGGCATGCAAAAAGGACAAGGCAAGTGGCTGCGCAAGTTTTCACTATTTCCCCTCACCTCTGTCACTTCTAGTAAGAGGTCACCACAGTTTGGTTTTTCTTTTTTGGCTGAGATTTATCGTTCATGCACAAGGGACAATTCTTTACCGGCATAATACTGAAATGTTCAAGCAAAGAAATCATGTGGTCAGTCATATCTTCAATCCACTACTTGTCTGCGCATACTTGGCACTGCCCCAAAATCTCCTTTCTGCATTTGCCACATGGTATACTTGTAGCAATCAACAAAGCGCACTCTGGCATTATTGTTCTTGTACTGACTATTCACCTGGCATATTACCCGTTTCCCTTTGCCAGGTATGGGAGCTTGTCACCAAACACGGTATTCCTTTTTCGCCTTCTCAGCTCCCGCATGTACCTGTGCGAGGTTTTTTACTGATTCTGGAAGCTCCCAGTGAATTTTGCCTGGGTTGAAAGTTTGATGGAGTTGGGAACAACAAACCCACAAACATTGGAGATTGCAGGAAACCTGTCAGTCCCAACTTGTTCCATGCGCGTGCCCTTGACATCAAAGTGTAAATGCCGCATGATATCTTTGAAGTGGTTTCTGACCATAGTTTGTATAGATCAGTGGATTTCCCATTTTTGCCAACGATCTTGCATCCTGCGTTTTGCATGGATGGAAGTTTTATCCCCCCCCCCTCACAAGGAGGATGACAATGAACCCCATTAGTTCAAGGAGGGCCATGAACCAGCTGTCATCTTCTGTCTGACATTCATGCTGAACAACACAGTCCCGAATAGTCTGAAGCATGTTCAGAGTGAAGAAACACAGGAAACTCTGTAAGCGAGTCGACACCGTACTTCTGACCAAAGCAGTAGGCTCTTCCTCAGCAATGTAACATTTAACTGGGCTGTGATGGAGAGGCCTCCCAACCATTTCTGAAAGCCACATCGTGGCATATTTTGCTTTTTCTGTTGGCACAGTGAGTCTCCTATCTGTCGTCCTCTCTTTTCTGATGGCAATGAAATCTCCTCATCTGTGATCTGATTTCTGAGATCTGAGCAATGAAAACCTTCAGCAATGTAAAGATATATGTTGTTTCACTTGTTTATTTTAATTTTTTTGTTTGTTTTTTGTTGAATTCTAGTTGAAACTATGAATTCCAAAACATGTCAAATAGGCCTCCTTTGCCTCCCCGGTCCAAGAAACATGTGGTTAAATTAAATGACTAAATTTCTCATAGGTGTGTATGTGAGTGTGCCTGGTTATTTATCTATGTGGCCCTGCAATGGACTGGTGACCCATCCAGGGTGTACCCCTCCCCAGTTGCTTGTGACTAGCTGGGATGTGCTCCAGCAGACCCCTGTGATCCTGACCAGGATGAGCAGGCACAGAAAATAAATGGATAGACAACTGCTAGAATCAGCAAATGAGAACAAGATGTTCATGAAATCTTATCAAAAGAAATATCAGTCTGAGTCCAGCTAAAGGAATATCTCTTCTCCATCAGAGTCAAATGGGTTGACTTGCTCCAGGATAATTTTCAATGTCTGCTCAGGGTAGTAAAATTAAGGCATCTTGGTTTTTCAGTTGACAAACTGGGAGTCAGAGTTTGTCAGAGCTTGGAGGCTCTTTTGAAGCAGAAAAACCTCCCCCACCCTGATCTAAATAAAGAATGTGGTTAGCTAGGGCATGTCTTCATCCAGATGATCAGGTACTTGGTGCTGCATTTACAACTGAAAGGTGGCTAATTGAAGGCTGTTGAATTAGTCGTTTCGAGCCACCCAGCCATTTGGCTGTGCTCTGGACACTGCAGGGGGAGTGAAAAATCCTGGGCGTTCTAGTGTTAAAAGATGATGTAAGCGGGTCGTCAAAAAAATCGGATATTGTCAGAAAATCGGATATGAGCATCAAGACCTGCAGTGTAAATGCGGCCTCTGAGTGTCACTCTGTGCCCTAAAACCAGCTTCCTCCTTCGTCATTCAGGTCAGGTCAGGCGCCATGTGAGTGTCAGGCGCGGCGCGTCAATCGGGCAGCAGCGTGTTTTGAGCGTCGATTCTCCCAGAAGAGGCCGGTTTTATTCATCAGCCATTCATCCTCAGCATTTTAGGATATTTTCCAACCACTTCTGAGTCAGCTGATGTCTTTCTCAGTGCAGGGGCACAAACTTCGGTTATAGCGATTCGGTGGAACCAGATGTTGCTCGCTGTCGAATCATTTTTAGGAGCCAGCGTACTCTTCATCTCGGCCCCCCTTCAAGAATTCCCGTAGCACCTTCCTCCGACGCAAAAGTCTCATACAAGCATCTTGAGTTCTCTGAGCGTTTGTGATGAACTGGAGGAAAATATGCAAGAATAAGTGGGGTGGCGGGGGGGGGGGGGGGGGCACTGTAATCAACTTAATCAATTACTGAATTTATATTCCTATGATGACGATCTGTCTGAGGCAAGTCGTTAATTGAACTGAATTGTCCAGTTCTAAAAAAGTTTAAAAATAATTTTTTGTTTTTTGTAATTTTTGTTTTTAGACCTTCAAAGATGTCGTCAGTAAAACTGGACTGCTCCATTTCAGAGCGAATCCAACTCTCACTGCCCCTCCATTTAGCAAAGTGGTACAGACACAACAGCTTCGCTTTTGAAAGTGACCTCTGACCTGTGATAAAACATCCATCTATGCCAGAAGTGCTTTCCAATTAACTCCAAGGAGAGGGGAAAAGCCGGAACGTTCCGCCACGCTGCTGGGGGGGTTGAGTCCAGCCCCAGTAATGAGTTTGTCGTTTGGCCTCGTTGAGACGCACAGACAGATTCATGAGGATCTGTTTTCATGACCTCCCTGAGCTCTGAAGTCGGCCCCGTTGGCTTCGTTTCTCTGGGAATCACAGTCGCAATGACGATCATTCACCTTTTTGTTGCCAGATCTGCACTTCCTGTTGAGGGCGGGTTTTTATGTTGTTTTTGCAGCGGTGGCCTAGATTTCTGGTGGCAGAACAAACGGTGGGGTTTAAGGTCCTCCCCGCATCGGAAGTAACAGAATCTCCTGCTTTCTACTCCCATGTGAAAGAGGAGCACACGGAGCAGAGAGGAGCCTTTGTGAACACGCATGTGTGTGGACAACAACAATGAGTTTCAGGTGAGTGATCCACAGGAAGGAATCAAACAAAGAACGAGCGATAGAGCATGATCAGCTGTTTCAAAGCTAGAAAAAATAAAATCTTATGTTTGGAACTTTTATCAGCATTGATGGACAGAAAAGCAGATTTCTCACCAGAAGTGGCAGAACTTTGTAATAAAATATGGCAACAAGAACAGACATTTTATCTTGAAAAGGCGAATCATATTAACAGAATTGATGACAACAGTAGATTGGACATATGTTTCACTAATGTAACACACTGATGCTCGTTTACCTTCATGAAACAGGTCTAGTATATTAGCGCAACTTAGGAACATTTATTCAGATAAACATAAGGAACCAAGTCAACTAAACTCTTTTTTTTAACTGAAGTTTTGTTTTTTTAAATAAGATATAACACAAATGTGAATGAAATCAAACAAAATAAATCTTACAAACAAACAAAGGTAAAGAAAATCAGACATGACAGCAGCCGTTGCGAACAGCTCCAGAAGGTATGGGACTGGTTTGCATTGACCGCGTCACACTGTCTCCAACTCGTCTGTGGATCTGCTGTTTGTTTGCGCTGCATTGGAACAATTCCGCCAAGCTCGGCGTGAAACCGAGCGGCGCATCTTCTTCTGTGTTGCAATGGGTAGCAAATACTGTTACACAGAGCTGCAGCGCCCTCTAGTGGTCGTTGCTAATTATTTGTAATAAATCAGATAGAAGTCGCACCCTGGTCAAACTATGCAAGAAACCGCAACTTACATTCTGAAAAATACGATAAGTGACAAAAAAAAAGATCCCAGATTGTGTTTTAAAAGTTGACTTTAGTCCAAAAGTACCAAACGGTGAAGTTCCTCAAAGAGGCAGGTTTCAGAAAAAAAGCTATTTCCCACACAGTCTTATAATAAAAGGTTAGATTATGTTGAGTTATTTATTTTACATTTAACATTTGTAAAAAGGGGGGGGGGGTTGGATTTTTTTTTCCAAATCAGTCTAAAAATAAAATCATAGTAATTAATCTGAAGTCAATATCTTAATTAATCAAAGTAGAGCTGGAGTTTGGGCTTCATTAGGTGAGTGACTAAGAGTTGCCATGTTGCTAAATTCAGGAGAGCCCCTTAACCCTTGTTCTATCCTAGGCACGTTAACCTTGGGAGTTGGGTCATCTAGACCCACTAGACAGTGCTCTGAACCTTTTTTCTTCAATGATTTGTGATCTTCACTGGTGTCCATGGATTACATGAAATCTTTTCACCTTTATCCACCTTTGTCATGGTAGGGAGAACACCTCAATGGAAGGGGGGGGGGGTCATCTAAGATAGCACAAGGGTTAAATGACTTTGTTTTTGTAAAAATGGCTACCTAAGAGGTCTGAGGAGACTTCAGCAGACGTCAGTCTTTTTTAATTCCGGCAGCAGATGCTGTTGTCGGCTCCTCCCACATCCTAAAGTACTAGTAGCATAGTACTTGAACTGACATAGGAACTTACCTGGAGCCATTTAAAGGAAACATTATCGTGGATTGAGTGTTTAGTGCAGTTTTTACAGAAACTTATTCATTTCTGGATGTAGTAAAACGGTTGATAATATTAATGGTAATAGACTATAGCTTTACATAATGCCTGCTGCCTTTAAAGGAGAGAAAGGCAGGTTAAAGCAAGGACTGTACTCCTGCTATGCAGAGGAAACCTTGGTAATCCTCTAACATCAGAGCTTTAGCTCCAGTCTTTACATTCTTGTGACTTCCATAACTCAGTTAACGAAATGCCAGCGCAGTGGAAAACAGCAACTTTGTGCTCACATGCAACACTCTTGCATTAGTAGTGCAATGCCCACACATCGACGCGAATCCGCTGGTTCTGATGGGAGAAAAGCAGCTTTTCGTTAGTAACGTGTTAGCCGCTTTTCTCAGCGTCAGAATCAGCTGATTCATGTTGATCGCGTAAACGGTCAAAGTGTTAGTATGTGCTATTTAGATGTCGCCGGTGTTTCCCACGTGTGCAATTTTCCTACCCACGCTCACTGGAAATGCATAGACTGAATTGTTTCATAATTTTGGTGTTTTATTTGTGGACCACCCATAAATCTCATGAAGCTCTTTAATCATGTGGTTACTATTTGATGTTGAAAACAACTAATGAAATGGTACACTTGTATACTTAGCTCTGAACTTTTAGGCTAGCTCACTACTGAAGTCGGGGACTCGTAAGTTGTTTTTACGCTCTGCTACAGATCCGTGTCCACGGTGCCACTATGTCAAATGCTGTGAGCGTGGCGCGGCGTGGAATATGAATTCCTTGACTGGTTCAGTTCCAGTGTAAAGTCAACCTTTTCTACCCGGTCATGTTTCCAACCTGACATCAAAACGGTGCGTTTGTTAGGGTTATCTGATAGGGTTGGGCAACTGGATGGCTAGAACGCCTGTAACATCTCCTGTGTTGAAGGGTTAAAGGTATATAGATCTGGTCATCAGTTATTCTATTTTTTTTTTACGATGTTTACAGCATGATAGTTAACCGTCCACACATTTAAACATTGTGGTGGCCGCACTGCTTCACATTTGACATGCTTATGTCCGGTTTCACTGACCGTAGCTTTTGTTTATGACCATCTTGGTGTTCAAACACTTCAACATCCTTGGTCCAGCTGCCACAACACATTGGCGTGGCTCCAGGAAGCCTTCAGAGTCTTGGCTGTGTTGGGTTTCCATGCCATACTGTATCATGCCCTCATTCATGTGGCTTTATTAAACCTCAGGGAGGGTTTGGGATTCCAGCAACCATCATCGCCATTCATTTTCATAATGACTTCCAGCTTTATTTTTCAGGTTGCTAAGGTCTTAAAGTATGGAGTCCTATACTGTTCATAATTAAATAAATAAATATTTAATTTAATAAATAAATATGGCCTCATGAAAATACACAATCAACCAATAAATCTCTTACAAATATATAAAAAGATCATGAAATTGGGAAAGACCTGCATACTGATTTTATATAAGCCATTATATTATTCAATATATTTCATTTTGCTTTAAAAACCTATTCATTATTTTAAAACAGCATTTTTAAATATTCACTTTTAATCATGTGGAATATTATTATAATTCTGTCTTTTTTCAGAAGCTCGTATTTCAAAATCAATATTTTCCAAAGTAGCTTTGTTTTTATTTCATGTTGCTGTTTTTCACAATGGCGTATTTATTTCATGAAGAGCTTTTTCAGCAGAATGGGTCTATCTGTCAATCAGTGAAAGTGGGCGGGGTCTAAACGCTCATTGGCTCATCCATGGAAATCGACTCTTATTCCTCGAAACCCGCTCAGCGGTGTTCCAGTCAGAGTGATGACATATTTCAGCGATATCTGCGCGGCTTTGATGACATTAGAGATCAAATAGAGACAAACAATCTGTCTGCTGCAGAAGATGCAAACATGGACGACTCTGTTTTTGTAGTTGAGGGTGTGTGTGGACCAAAGGAGCTCCGGTCGTCCACGTCTATAAGTCGTTGAAACACTCCTCGTTCTCATTCACTCAGAGCTCACATCGTGCCTTATGTCGGCTCACAGGAGGCGAGATGGCGGACCAACAGTCAGACCAGGCAGCTGCGCAAAGCGGAACAAGCCTGCTGAGGCCTCCTGAACCTTATATCTTTCTATTTTCAATGAGACAATGATTATAATCAGGTACTCTGATTTTATGTTTCCCTCGCGGGAAAATGTTGAACCTTTCCTGCGATGACGTTTCTGACCGTGGTCGGAAAACGCAGCGGAGATCCGGGATTGATTGAGCAATTCTGCAGCCAGGGTTTACTCCAAGAATCAGGCTCTGCACTTTGGAGGAAATCTTTTTTTATTATTACTTTTCCGGGGGACAGGGCAACAGACCCTTAACTTGTGCTCACACATACACTCTCACACTGCCTGGGCGCTCTGATTTACACGTAATTTAGGACGTTTGACTGCGCTGAGCTGAAGCAGAGACTCTCTGGAATTGATCTCATAAACTCAAAAATGGAAACATTGTTATCATGAGAAATTATTCAAAATAAATAAACCTGATCTCTTAACACTCCATGTACATTGTGCATCCATGCATTTTTACTGAGATAAGCGCAGGCAACCGCTCCATGTGGCTATCAGGCTAAAAACATTAGCTGGTAGCCCATCCCACACGCGGCATGTTGCGTTCATGGAACTCCAGTTCATAGACGTTTTGTGGAACTCCAACAACCACCCAGCCTAATTTAGGCCACTACTAGATGTGAATGAGAAGATGAAAATTGCAGAACCGACCACAAAACCACCTGAATTATGCACACTCGCCCAAAGCCACTTTTATCCGCAAATTTAGAACAAAAACTTCCCAATTTCGTGTAACGCTGTGGATGTGTTGAAGTGCATACTCCCCCTAGTGTTGAGGAGTGTGCATTGCGCCATCACGTTTGCTGAAGTATCTTGGATCGATGTAGTCAGGGTGCTGCTGCTCATGTCTGCGTAAAGGAGTAGCCAATCACAAAAGTGTCTCCGCCTTGTCTAGTTTGATTGACAGATAGACCCATTCTGCTGAAAAAGCTCTTCATGAAATAAATACGCCATTGTGAAAAACAGCAACATGAAATAAAAACAAAGCTACTTTGGAAAATATTGATTTTGAAATCCAAGGTTCTGAAAAAAGACGTAGAATTAAAATAATATTCCACATGAATAAAATGAATATTTTAAAATGCTGTTTTAAAATAATGAACAGGTTTTTAAAGCAAAATGAAATATAGTGAATAATATAATGGCTAATTTACAATCAGTGTGCAGGTTTTTCCCAATTTCATGATCTTTTTATATATTTATAAGAGATTTATTGGTTGATTGTGTATTTTCATGTGGCCATATTTATTTATTTAATTAAATATTTATTTATTTAATTATGAACAGTATAGGACTCCATATTAAAGAGGAGTTGGATCCCCATTCATTTCATCTGCAGCACCTGATGTTTTTCATCCAATTTGACGACAAAAACAAAATTATTTTTCTTTTCTTTTATAGATAAATATTTCAATCCAGAATAAATGTTTAACTTCTTAACTGAATATTTAGTTTGGAACTAAATCTTTAACTCCTTAGAAAATATTTAGATTGTGTTTTCTACCCTCGTATACGGAGCCCGTGACCTGACATGGGTAAAAAAAGAAAATAAAATTTGTTCCCACGAAATAACATTACGTCATAATAAGTCATTCATAAACACAGATGGCTTTCTGCTTTTCCTATGTAATATTCTGACATACATCTGTCCTGTTGTATTTGGATGCACCTCAGTTACAGTGACACGTGATTAGTCTAGATGCATGATGGGATATATAGAACGCATGTAGCCTTCGGATGTAAAGTGACTGCTAAAGAGTATGTTAATAAAAGACAAGTTACCTCAGCACGTCCTAGGCCTGCACAATATACCCCAAATTTATCGTTATCGAAATATGCATATCGCAAAAGACAGGGAAACTTCCAATAAATGGTTACTCTAGATGTGCTAACACGATCTTATGGCAACTTGAACTATTTAACGAATCAAGTAAATCCCTTTATGCATTTGACCAATCGGATAGATCCCTTCCCGTTGTAATGGTTACCACCTAAATACTAAAAACTGTTTCTATCCATGACAGCAAGCTTGAAAAACATGTGACTTTATTTAACATGTTGTGATGCAAGTGGACATTTGTGGTCATGTTTTGTCTGTCGTCATCCCATTGGATGAACGGGACCAGCTGACAAATGACAGCCAGGTGACAGCCAGGTGACACACCTATTTTTTTAAATGACGCGGGTGCGCGAAAGGAGGAGAGCTGACGGCAGACCAGGAGGCGGAGGAGCAAGCGAGTCTCGTACTGTGGAATACTTTTCTGGCTACGTTTTGGATTACCCCAAACATTTTCAATTCCTGGCGGAGTATTGTTTCCAAGAGGCTCGGATCGTTCCGGTACGAGGATCAGCGGCTGGCTCTTTACAGGTGGAATGCCTCCCGACGAGTGAGGCGGGGCGGCCTCCCACCTAAGCGTGAGACTGTCGAACATTTTTTCTTTTCTTTTCTTATCAGACTGCGGGGTTTCGGGATTACACTTTGGTTTTGTGAATATTATGGATTTTGGGAAATCGGGCGTTTGTACATTGGATGATGAATGTGATGGTTGATTGATAATAAGTTCATGCACGCGCAGAATACACGGCTGCACAAACAAGCTGCTTTGTGTTTTTTGTTGTTAATATTATTGTGCAGAGATCGACAGGATATTCAATGCCCCTGCCGTAGAACGGCGTTGTGACATTCCCCTCTCAGAGTGGAGGATAGTTTGTTACACCATTGTTGACCAATCAGATGAAGCTTTTATGTTAGATGTTTGTCTACTATGTCATTTGGAGTATAATTTTTAAACTGTTGCAATGAAAGGGGAAATATGTTTTTGGTTGTTTTGCTCTTTGTTTATTTACCGCAAGTTATATCGTCATCGCAATATTAATCACCAATATCGTGCAGCCTTAGCATGTCCTGAATATTCTTCTTCATGTTCGACCCTAAAGTATAACATCCCATACCGAAGCGGCTGTCCGTCTGCCAGCCAGCTGCCTTGATGCCTGAGGAGCCACTGCGGTGAGGGGAAGCAGCCAGCACAGGCATCCTACATGTTATGATATTTTTCTTATTTTTATCGAGACAATAATGAATAGATCACCTAGTTTGATTCTTGTTTTTATCTTTCCTCTCTTGAATTAACCCTTGTGCTATCTTAGATGACCCCCCCCCTTCCATTGACGTGTTCTCCCTACCATGACAAAGGTGGATAAAGGTGGAAAGATTTCATGTAATCCATGGACACCAGTGAAGATCACAAATCATTGAAGAAAAAAGGTTCAGAGCTCTGTCTAGTGGGTCTAGATGACCCAACTCCCAACGTTAAAGTGCATAAGGGTTAATGTGAGTTACAGAGACACGGCAGGACGGAGAGCGTACCGGGATGTGAATGAACCAGACATGGAGACGTGATTACCGATGCTTTTGTAGAGTCGATCTTTAAACATCCTCCGTGTCTTCCATGCATTGTAATGAGACACACACAGACAGAAATGTGGAGGAACTGCTGTAAATCTGAGTATTGCTCACATCTGTGATTATAAATGAATTATAATGTAAATTATTATTTCGTGAGAACAAAATATTTACTGTTTTTACCCATGTCAGGTCACGGGCTCCATACTCTTAAGCTTCCACATTGTAGTGTTTTTAGCAGATTTGCATCGGAAAAGTAAACTGATGAGGGACTCAGTCAAACTTTCCAGGCCAGCCTCGTTACAAACTGTAAGAAAAGGAGCCAAGATCTAAGATCTTCCGTCCGACATGTGGTCCATGAGAAGCTTTTGCTAAAAGCTTCTTTAATCTGAGGTGACTTAATCACATTAGACAGCATGTAGGACTAATTGCATACTAAGTGAGAGCAATTAGTGGCGCCTGTGGCCCGGCTGTGAGAAGGTGCTGTGTTATTCATTGAACAGACTCCGTTGATTGCCAGAGACCATCAGACGGACACCCACAGCTATTTGATTCTCTTAAGTCACAAAAATACTCTTTTCCCAGCTCTCCCAGAGCGTTGCCACAATTGTCACATTCTGTGCCCATTGTGCTCGTGTCATGTTGGGTCATGTCATGCTACAGGCTGTGCTCATATGACTGGAGATCAAATGGTTGCACGAAATTGCCTTAAATTCTAAAGGCAAGAACGTTGCCATTAACTGTGTTTATAAAAACTGTTCAACACTTTTGAACCAAAGAGATGTTGGGTTTTGGGGGACAACACTCTGTTTTTCCAAGTTCTGATCATAAATTCTTAAAGCCTAAAGCCACATGAAAGGTGAAGACCATGAACATCCTCCCAAGAAAAACCTCAAATATCAGATGGAGGAGCAATACCATTTGAATAGGGTAAAAAAGGTAGTGTCAGACTGGAAATTGCCCATATGGGTGGATACAGGCTGTCTGAAGATAAAAAATAGACAAAACTGTATCTGCATGCAGGTGGCCTGCAGAAAATATCAAAGTCGTAGAGCGATCAGTGAGCCCGCAGAGTGAAAATGTTCATGCACATTTTTCTACCGGCATGCTGCGAGCGACACACTTCTACAACACATGAGGGGAAAGAAGGGTGGACTAGGTGAGACGCAGGCAGGATGTACGATTTTTCATGTTTTTCAACCACCAGCAAACCCTGCCCACTACGTCAGGGGGTGTTGGGGCTGTAAGGACGCCTGACAGCATCTAGAGTGATGCGTAAGGCCGTCATACAACAGCAACTCCGGTACGTCATAGGTGTGTACAATATCCTTACTATGAGTTCACAATACATTTACCACATGCACAACAGTGGTATGTTCCATTTTCATGACATCCCTTATGGTGGATGCACTAGCCTCAAAGGAACTGCAACGCTCACTTAAGCTCCCTATAACCCTTGTGCTATCTTAGATGAACCCCCCCCCCTAAATTGACTTGTTCTTCCTACCATGACAAAGGTGGATAAAGGTGGAGAGATTTCATGTAATCCATGGACACCAGTGAAGATCACAAATCATTGAAGGAAAAAGGTTCAGAGCACTGTCTAGTGGATCTAGATCAGGGGTGTCAAACATCCGCCCCACCAGGGGGGTTACTCCTGCCCACACATGAAGAGTAAAAATCATAAGGATGTCCATTCCTATGGCGAGTTGTGATTTTTTAAAGAAATGACTGAAATGTGCAATTCCGCCACTAGGGGGAGCAAAGGAAAGGAAAACAGGTGAAACAGCAAATATCTGCATGTGCCAAAAGCGAAACGTAACAGTTCTGCATCTGGGTAGGATGCACTTGGTTCCCTATGAGCCTCACCACTGTTATCTTGCTATAAGGATGATCAGTAGCGACACCCTAATGACCAAAATGTTGTCAAACGTGAAGTGGAGTGAAGAGCCTTCCAGGAAAAATGGACAGAGTTTTTTCTCTTTCTTTCACGAAGCTGAATGCAAAACCCAAATGCTTTGTATGTCATCAACATCGCAGTGCTCAAAGAATATGACATTCAGCACTAAGAGACTCACCGTAAAGAAAAGTTTCTGGATTGCTTCAGTGTCAGATGTCAAAAATTCAGTCTGTATTAATTTGAATAGACCAACTTTTCTTTAATTGAAATTCATTTTATTTGAGATCCATTGGCTCCAAGTGATTAGGCTACTATGTTGGTTGAGGCATTTTTTCCAACTGAGTAAAAAACTAAAACAAAGATCAGACGGGTGTTTGGTCCAAGTCATCTTTACAACTGAAACACTTTTCTAACAACGTCTGGATAATTTTAGATGTTAAACTTAAGAAGAAGTAAGAGCAACATTTAAGAAACAAGATTAAGGTGAAGAGGCCAACAGACACAATTAAACCAAATTCAAACAATTTAATCATCTAAAAAGAAATAAAACATTTTTGTTAAAGTTTTCAAAGACTTCATCTTTGATTAAGACAAAAGAAAAACTAATAAAACTTCAACATGTTCACTTTTTGTGTAGCTGCGGAAAATATAAATATAATTTTAGCCTTTTTGGGTAAAATGTATCAAACATATTGTGATCATTTATTCTTCAAAAATTACAGTTGCCTTTGCATTAACTTTAAAATAAATATTTAAAAAAATAAATCACTATTTAGAAAGAATATATATTTTTTTGTGAGGTTACATAAAATTCTATGTTAATAAACTGGAGGGAAAAACAACTATCAGGGTGAAATGTTAAATAATTTAGTTTAAAACTGTTACTGAAAACTAACTTAACTTTTATTAAACTTTTAGATAAAACAGCTGCAACTTCCAGCTTTTTCTGCCACAATTATCACAAAAATACTTGTGAGATCATGAAGGGACTGTAGATCAATACAGACTATAGAGTTTCTCCTTTTTTAATTTTGGATGCTCCCGAGGGATTTTTGTCAAAAGTAAAGTGTGCCTTGGCTCAAAAAAGGTTGAAAAACACTGATGTAATGTACCCATTCACACAGTGATGAGGGAGGGGATCTGCCCCTCTACAGGGAGCTAAAGCTTCCGTCTTGCCCAAGGACACCTCGACAAGTGACTGCAGTAGCCTGAAATCAAACTAGCAACTCTTTGGCCGGGAGTCGACTGCTGCAAAATAACTCAACCAGCCTTGAAACGTTTGTTCCAATTCTGTCAAGCACTTCCGGAAGATCCATTATCAGCTCTGAAGGCCGTGACATCAGCATTTATCAACACATCTGATCGATGTGGTTTGTTCTCCTCATTAGGGGCAGAAATAACTCAGGGTTTTCCTTAGTAAAAGCAAAGGCAACCATGTGCAGCTTTGGCAGCCAGTTTTGTTCAGGTTCAGGGACACACTTTCATAATCTGAAAAGCTTCTGCAGGAAATGAAAAGAGAAATTCTCTGAAAGAAGGGACAGACACAGGAGGAAGAGGAGCAGTTACAAGGCTGAAAAACAAGTGTGCAGCTGATAGAGTTCAAAGGAATTCATCTTTAGTTTGATGGCTGCTACCCGTAAATTCACTTCAAGGTACGGTGGTAAATTAACTAGGAACCTGGCAGAGGGGCCTCTGTCAATTTCTCTTCCCCCTTTATGAGCTTTATTTCCATTTTTATTCCGTCTGTGGAATGACTGAATTAGACGACGGCTTTGTTTCTACCAAAAACCACCCAAACCACCACCCTAACCCTAACCCACCCAAAACAAAAGCCCCAAAAAATCCTCCCAATGAGTTATCGTAGCCTAATATAGATGCTCTGCTCCCACATGCTAATGTTTTTCATCAGATCGCTCACCAGCCTGCGTTCATGTTTTCTTTTTCTGCAGCCCCGAGGGCGGATGTGGGAAGTCAAAAGTGAGCGGAGTAACAACAACACGCAAGGCAGCAGTAAACACGTCATCGCTCAGGATGGATGGCGTTTCTGTCTGGATCCGTCCGGGGTTACCATGGAGCCCGGATTCAGGGCCGTCAAACTGCGGTTTGGAACCAGAGACTCAACAATGAAAAAAAGGGGAACGTGGAAAACGTCCAGCAACGTTTTTTCAGACCCTTTCAGTCCAACAATCATTCCAGCGGTTTCCTAATTCACAAAATATATATATATTGACCGCAGCTGTGGTGTGGCGCGACGCGGACTAATTGTTATGTGGCGCGACGCGGCGTAACAACTAGCCCGCTTTTTGCGAGAAAAGCGATCCAAAAAAAAGAATTAAGGACTAAAAACTGGTTACTATTTATTTCTTTTGTAAGACACCATGGTATAAGCGGGTTAATGGCCGACGAAGTTTGCCTTATCACTTTTTAACGCACGCCGTGGAAGCCTGAACCGTCCGACGCGAAGCTTCCTTACTTATTTTTCACTTCTGACCGGATGCTGTCAAAAATCACCGCATGTTCTGCTGTTTCACGAGCTTAAACACGTGAAGTGACCGCGGGGGTGGAGCGTCTCGCGTTGTGTGCGTTTGTTTTCTTTGTGTGCAGAAGTTAGAGGACAAAAAAATTCACCAGAAGGAGAGAAAATTAACATAACTACATTTACGCAAACGGTTACTCGCCGTGTGGCGAATAACCCTCTAATTTTTACTCACCAAAGAGGAGTAAAAGCTCGCAACTGGCGGGTGTTCATATTTAAGACCTTTCAAAATAAAAGTCTATCACGATAAACTCGTTTTTTCTATCGAGAAAAAGTTATAATGTGATATATTTAACTGTTGTTTTATTGCCCCCTGTTAATAAATATCAGATTCAATGTGTCATGCGTTGTATGACATCATCTAAAGTGAACACAGGAAGTGATTTTCCACAGATCAGGTCTCTTGTGATTCTCCCATCTCTGTGGTTCATCAGACTTGAAGGCGGTTCCTCTTCATCACAGGGTGGGGGGGGTGTCAGAGCTGACCTGTGGTCCGTCACAGACGGGTTTTTAAAGTTTGACGTCCGGCAGCATCCCTTCATCATCCTGTTCTTCCACAACCACAGGATGGTTTTCAAAAGGGCATGTCACGTTCAAACGTCTCTGGGACAGACACACCTCACTTGAGACAGGAAGTTGCCATGGTTAGTGACATAACCTGAAAGATACTCCAGTTTATGGAGCCAAAGTTGAAGTTATCCACTGATGTTACGCTCACACCGAGCTCAGAAACGTGTGTTCAAGTGACCACTTCCAATGAAAAGTCTGTTAAAACGCTTGTAAATGCAGATTTGGACTCTCAGGAGTTCCAAAGTCTCCGCCCACGCTAGCGCAAGTTTGAAAGTCTATTTCTGAGCTCCAGGTTCAAAAGGAGTGGGCATTGAACCTGCGC
Source organism: Oryzias sinensis (assembly GCA_037389245.1). Classification (NCBI taxonomy): domain Eukaryota; kingdom Metazoa; phylum Chordata; class Actinopteri; order Beloniformes; family Adrianichthyidae; genus Oryzias; species Oryzias sinensis. The sequence continues at coordinate 2,219,558 of CM074507.1, forward strand.
TGAGGTTTGACCAATCAGGGTCTCAGATTTGGTAGTGACGTATGGATGGCGTCTGTGTTGCATCTACTTATCACCCGCCTGTAACAGCTCATGACTTTTAGATGTCATGTTTCTCACCTTGACCACCAGCAGAACGGTGGCCGAGGCCTTCACCTTCCGTTTAGGAGTTGGGCATAGGAAGTGGAAAGGATTTGGATTTCTTTGTATACCTAATGAATAGCGTCTCTCTAAATGATTAGAGTTGTTTGATTATTTATGTTTTTCTTTGTTTACAGGACTTTAACTGTATGATTAACAAGACATTTCTATTTTTTGTTGTATATTTTCTTCATTATTTGGTTAAAGTGGCTTCCTTAATTAATAATTTTGGTTTAAACGTTGGAATAGAATAGAGCTGTGAAAGACAATGGCTGGAGCAAGTTTCACTAGTTTTGACATTTCACACCAAGCATGAAAATGTACAAATAAATACATAAATAACTGAGTTTTAAATAGCTGGAAGTCTGACATCAGCTTCATAAGTCTAACTTTAGCTCAAGTCAAAAACTGAATGAAATATTAAAACTAACTTACACTCACATTTAACTCAGATTTAACTGCATTTCACTCTGATCTGTAACCTCACTAACAGGAATGAAACATATTGTTTTTCTTCTCCCAGAATGCACCTCGTAATCTTCACTGCTGTCCTGATTGAGTTATAGCTGGCTGCTTTTCAGAGCATGACTCATCACATAAACTCATTAGACCATGAGGTTCGTAGATTCCAGCTTATTACAGGCCAATCTCATGTAATGAGCTTTGAGCAGCAATTTCAGCATGTGCTCCTCTGAGATTCATAAAGCTGTACTCTCTTTTTTTATTGTTCTTTATTTCATTTAGTCTATTATGTGATCAAGGAACATTTCTTTCTATAAACACGCCTGCCTGGAACTCTGGAAAAAAACATAAAATGATGGAATTTTGACCCGGGGAGAAAAGCTGGTGAAAATCAAATCATTTCTCATCATGTTATATCAGCAACCATCTGCCTGATCACCTTTTTATAAATTACAATGCAAATAATACTTTTTTTCACCCCTAATGGAGGCATTTAGATTAAGATATTGGTCACACCAAGTACCAACCTGGTCATGTCATTGCAAATCAGGAAGCAGACACCAAACAAAATACGCTGACGACAATTAAAAGGATTCTTTTAGATGGAGAGTTGGTTTTGTTTTAGAAAAACAACTTTTCCTCACAGAGCAGCGAAGAAATAAAACCACAGGGTGACATGTTTTCATCCAACCAGGCCGTAAAAATGGTCTGTTTTCTCTTCTTTATAATCTTTGACTTCACAGCAGCCTTATTTCTTATGGTTTGTTCAGAAAACTCTTCAATCAGCGGTTCATTTTGCTGCTCTGGCTTCTACCTGTTCTGAAAACTACAAGGCTGCCCACAGCTGAAACTCCCACTTCCCGCTGGCTGTCTTTTAAAAAATTGAGGGGCGGGGCCACTTAAATGTGGACACCATTGACTGTAGAGTGGGGATGCCAGGAAAAACTTCATATTATTGTGCATGTAGAAGCAGAGGAAAGATGGAAAAAATCTTCAAAGGTATCAGATTACAGAAGAGGCGTTCTCATCATATGTAAAAAAATAAATAAATTAGGGTTTATTTCCATCATTTACCCTTTGAAAATAACAGAAAACAAAAATAAGGGCGTGTGCAAAAGCTTGTTCAACTTTTGACGGGCATTCATTGGCGTTTGAGTCCAGAGTGAACGCAGCATAACATTGTGGCTTTACCTCCAGCACCGTTTGGACAATTCCCATAACTCCAACGGATTCTGATGTCTGTTTCCAAATGAGTTTCAATCCGGAAGTCAAAGGGTTTGCACTCTGCCAAAGTCCTCACGCATTCTCTTTTTTCTAACTCCTAAAAAGTAAAAGCACTTAAGAGGTCCCACACAGCGACTGCAGATTATTTATACGTTATAGGACCTGAACTGACATTCATGACAACTATCACAGACAATGTGGTTCGAATGCTGCTGCATTCCCAAATACAGCTTAGACCTCCTAATAGAACAAACACAATGCCAAAGGCAGAAAGAGTTTTGAAAGGGGTCATCTGGTGATAGGGTTGTTTAAATTGAGGACGTTTTGCCTCTCATCCAACGGGCAGTAAAGGTTTACAGGTTTTAGTGGAACTAAAACAACGTGTTCAACTCTTTTAATGTCAGAAGTCAGAGCTCTGTCGCCCCCTCTGGTCGTTGGCAGGAACTGCCCCTAGAGTTCTAACCACACTACATCTCCCAGCAACCCCAGCGCACAGTTTCTGGATGCCGCACACCTGACTCTCAATGCAATCACATACAAGGTACTTAAGCACTGCACTGAGCCTCACTCAGTGTGACGTATTGTTTGTGCCACTCCGCCTGCATTACCGTATTTGGACCTGGTCTTCTGACCCTGTTCCATCTCTGACTCCGATTGCCTGCCGCCTGCCCCGAATCTCGCCTGGATCCTGACTATTCCAGTTTCCCCTGTTATCTACTCCTGCCTGACTGACCCTGATTTAGCTTTGTGGACTTTTGCATTTGGATCCAGCCTCCTGTTTCGGATGCCTGAATCGCATTTAACTGCGCAGCAATCACGCACGGTTCATGTCCTACATTGATAATGTTCTTCGTGCGGTTTCCGTGCAATATGCCCCAATTGTACGTAGTGCCTGTGAGACACGGCCTCTAGAAAACAACAGGTTTTGAGATTTCAGCTAATCCTAATTAAAAAACGAGCGGAAACACTTTTGCAGTAGATCCAAAGAGGATCAGAGTGGGACTTGAGGGTTGGTTTGAAATCATCACAGATGGATGTTTTTTACTCTGTGAATCTAAAAATGGATTGAAATGATAGATTTAAATGATGCCTGCTTGATGACGGCATATAAACGTTTTTTTCCACCATCAAACTGAAGAAAACTGAAATGTTGATGCTTCAGGCTGGAAGATAAATGCGTTTTAGCTTTTTAAGTATTGAATATAAAGTTCAAGGTAGGCCAAAAACACATTCAAAAGAGGGAAAAAAAATAAATGAGGATAATTAGATTTAATGGAGCCATCATGAATTTTTAAAAGGGTCGGCTCATCCTGAGCATCAGGCTGTGAAAAGCAGGCTGGGAAATCACCACAGTGACTCACGGCGGCCATCAGAATACTTGAATGGAAAATGGACCGAGTGTGGAGGCTGACGGGAGCCAGAGGTGTGCGGCCCAAAATACTTCAACAGCCTTCAAAAGCCCACCTTGCTGCCACAGCCTGTCGTCATCGCATGAGTCAAACGCATCGGCGCTCGCAGCGACGTGCGTTCGTGGCAGGTGAATGGATTCGGGGGAGGCTTCCACGCTGACGCGGGCAGAGGGCTTTGAAAAGGAAAACACTGGAGACGCTCGGTTCTTTTCTGGGGACAGAAAGACGCCGCAGAGGAGGAGGAGGAGGAGGAGGAGGATGGAGAACGACCTGCTGAGTTTGAAGACAAAGAAAAGTTCAGGGCATTTCAGAAAAGCCTCACGGCTTTTACCTCCAGGACCAAACGCTGCTGCTGAGTTAAACCAAACGCAACTGCAGCAAAAGCTTTTCTGAAAATAGACACGACGGCCTCAGAATGAACGGGAAACAGAGAGCAGCAAGGATCTATGCTAAAAGAAAGGACATTAAGGTCCCACTGGGACTTTACATTTGATGCAGCCGTAAGAATCCTTTTAAAATCCTGCGAGGATTGTGTTCATGTCTGCAGGTGCAGCCATGATTGTGACACCAAAACTTTATTTTCATCCTATTTTATTGACATTTTCAAATGTTAGCTGAACAATGTGAGTTTTTTCCCCCCACTTTTACAGTATCTTTAAGAAAAAAAACAATGCTTTTGTTCCCCAGGTGTGACAATTAATATGCCCTACAATCCAACGGGATCAATCGGTAAATTGTTGATCAAATCGACCTAAACCGTTACACAATCGATTCAAAATGTAATAACCGACGACGCTCAAACTGCACAGGAGTCAGTCGCAGTTGGAATCTCTCGGTTGAAAAAGTGACGTGTCCTTCTGAAGCCTTCAGAGTGGTCTTCATGAGGATTATACTGTTTTTATTTCATGGGCGTTAGAGCGTCTGCCTGAAAGACGTTCTCGCTTCACTCAGCTCAATCAAAGGGCAGAAACAGCCGACCGCCCGTCCTCAGCGTGGAGCTCGCTCAGCTGCACAAATGCCTCAGAAACCCCACAGCAGGATGAAGAAATCTGCTGCCGGCTTTAGTCAGAGGAAGAGCAGCCGATGGACCAGCTGTCAATCAGACAATCGGCGTTCTTTGACTTTCATTTCTGCAGCTGCCTGAGCGCTGAGGCTGCATGCGTCACATTCCAGACTGGCTCTATTTTAAACCAGCACAACAATAAACGCTCTCTGCTGGTCTGGTTGTTTTGTCTCCGTCTGACTGCGTTTACATGGGGCTGATTGATAGTTCCTCCTGGCGCTGGAGGTGGCACACTGTGGTTTTTGTCGGCTCCTGCCCCTGTTTTTGTTCTGGTCTGTGGCTTTTACACGAGTCGGCGTGGAGGCGGAGAGTTTTTGACGATGCACGCTGAAAAGCGAACATCCAGACCTCCTGTGAAAACGTTTGCATCTCAGAACCTCTGAGTATTAGCAGGGCTTTTTGACACAAACAAAAGTTGACATTTTTAAATCAGTAAATTGTTAAAAGATTCAGTATAATACCGTAAATTCCGGGTTACAAAGCGCACCCGATTTCAAGCCGCACCCACCTGTTTTCACGTGCTTATTTATTTTTGTACATACACAAGCCGCATCAGAATACAAGCCGCTGTCTCAACAAAGCACGTCTTGACTCCCAGCATGAGCAGGTACTGTCTTAGCTCAAGCTCTTGTATCTAAGTGCACCCACGTCTGAAACAGCATGGACCTCTATTCTGTTCACAAGTTCCTCAGTTATGGTTTTTTTTATTTATTTATTTTTTATTTTTTTTTACTTATTGACAATCTAGGTATCATACATAAAATTACTAACAGTAACCATATAATCAACATTACATCCCTCAGTTATGATGAGGAAATTTACATCCGCGATCCCCCATTTCCCATGAGTCTTAGGGGCTAAAGGCGGGGCCAACGCCCGGCTCGCCACACTGTTGTACGTGTTTAAGATTGAGCAAGTAGCAGCAGTGCATGGAGGGGTGAACGGAAACAGCTCTCCTTCCGCTTGTGTCGCGGCAGCATTATGGTACTAACAGGGCTGGTTAAAAAACCAGTAAAATAAAGCAGCGGCGACTGAAAAGCGCGCCTCAGCACGGCGCGTTCGTCAGAAGTTTCCTTTCACAACAACGCCTCTGCGCTCCGCGCTCGCCAAGCGGGCTCCTTGTCTCCCCTTCCTATCCAAAAAGCTCACTCGGCGGCTGTGAGCTTTTCAATGCAAAATTCCGCACATGGATTTGTGTTTCCAGTCGTGTCCCGACAAAATAAAGGCTGATGTTATTCACACATATTTATGTGCAGCCAGCCGAGTCACTATGACTTAGAGGTAAATACACTTCTGAGCATGCGCTGTTCTCTCCGTCACGCAGCTGACCGACATTTCCATTTACTGATGGGGGATTTTTTCACGCTGCTTTTAACGATTGCTTTTAACTTGAAAGCTTCATCATATTTTAGTGGCGATCACGTGCACGTTGGGTCTAATGGCACCAAAGGATTCTGGGATGCGGCCGGGCATGCGTGTTTCTTTTTGTTGAACCATGACTGAAGTGTCTAAGACCTGAAGTGACGTCCATGCTGTTTGGCTGCTTAGAGGTGTGTCGCAAAACAAATGACTTGTGCGTGGTGTTATTCACCAAGCCTGAAAGTACGTACATGGCGGCCGCCAATTAAATCCATAAATTGGCCGCGTCACCGAATAAGCCGCAGGGCTGTAAGCGCAGGAAAAAAGTAGCGGCTTGTAGTCCGGAAATTACGGTAGTTGTTTTTGTCAGTTTAGCAACAGCAAATGTCCTAAAAGGGTGGCTTACTTTAATAAAACAACAGCTATTGAAAACCCGTGTAGCTAACATTTTTATTCACTTAGACATTTTTTCCATCCTTGGAGGATTTTTCACAGAATCATTCCTGTGATCATTTTTGCGATGGATAGTTTCCATTTTAACCCTTGTGCTATCTTAGATGACCCCCCCCCCCCTTCCATTGAGGTGTTCTCCCTACCATACAAAGGTGGATAAAGGTGGAAAGATTTCATGTAATCCATGGACACCAGTGAAGATCACAAATCATTGAAGAAAAAAGGTTCAGAGCTCTGTCTAGTGGGTCTAGATGACCCCACTCCCAACGTAATAATTAATTTTTTTTTAAATAAAAATTTTCTTAAGTTGATTACATATTATTTATATTTAGTTGCTGTAATTATTCAATGTTTGCAGGTCTTATGTGTGCATGCAGACAAAATGTTCAGTTTGATGTTATTTTTCTTTGGACAGACTGATCCTTCATTAATGGAGTTATGTTGGTTTTAATAAGCGGACAAAATGTAAAAGGATTTCTGCTACAGTAACAAGCAAACATATGTAATTGTCACTTTAAAAAGTTATAATAAATAAACGAGTGATTTAACATTAAGGAGTAGTTACATTTATTTTTCATTACATTTAGTTACATAAGTCATATCTGGCCCTTTGAGAACAGCCACTATGCTGATGTGGCCCTCAGTAAAAAATGGGTTAGACACCCCTGATCTAGGTGTAAAAACATTCCTTAACTAACCAGAACCAGCAGTTTACCTTTTTTAAGTGAATTAGTTTCTATTAAGCTTTTTTTTTTTAAACAAATCTTATAATTATTATTTTCACACATCTATTTTGTACCCTTTAAAGAGCAAAGTATGAGAAGTTTAAATACCTAAATCTGATGTGAAATTACTAGAAGAGGAAAAAGAAGGAGCACATTTTTAAAAACCACGATGAACTTTCCCAGACTTTCATCTGTTGTCTTTCTTTAAATGGTCACATAAATTTATTTGACCAGATGACCAGATTCTATGTCACTCGGTTAGGTTAGAACCTAAAATCATTCATGTCCTTTAAAAAAAATAAAAGGATAGGAACTGTCTGACTGCAAGAAGCCAAAATCCCAGAATAACTGTTTTTAACTTGGTTTTTCTAATCAAGTTTTTTTTATGATGTTAAATTTTTTAAAATTATTTAAAATAAGTTATGAACTAACCAATCAGATGCCTCAAAATATAAGGAAAAATCTCAAAGCGTTTGACAGATTTCGTGTCATCTGCTTTTAAGTGGAAGGGGTGTGGACTTCCTACAGTCTCCCTCCTGATTGGAGAGAATGGTTGCCATAGAAACAATAACTCAGAATGATTCGAACCAATGACTGCTTATTCACGTCATCTGGCTCCAACATGGCGGTGTACGTGATATAAAAACTTCATATTTGGAAGTAAGTCATTTTATAACCAGCTTGTGGTAGAGTGTCTGCCCTGTGTCTGGAAAGTCGTGAGTTCAAATCCAGGCCGAGTCATACCAAAGACGTAAGGGTTAATGGCAGACGAAGTATGCATCATCACTTTTTAACTTTTTATCGTTAAAGCCTGAGCCGTCCAACACGAAGCCACACTCACTCGCTCAGTCCAGTTCTCATATACAGTCGATGGTAAGAAGAGACTTCAGTTAGACTTCATCAAATGACAATTCTTGATTCATTTTTAGATGAATATGTTCCTTGACATTAGGAGTCACTCTACATATTTTTGCCCCGTATTTTTTCATAATGCCTCACTTCATTTTTTCTGTCCTCTTCCTTTTTTAACTTTAAAATAAGGAAACAGGTAAGACCTGGAGGCCTCTTGTGTTGGACAGAGTGTTAAAGAGACATAAGGGGTTGTATAAAATCACACACACAAGGTGCATATTTGTAGAAACTCTTGAGTGTTTGAGGCTAAAATTTGTTCATATATTATATTTGCATTCATTTCTTTTTAGACAGGGCAGAAGACAGAGAATAGACAGTGGGATATCAGAGACAGAGAACAAAGAAAAGTAGAAAAAAATAGTCTCATGTGTCTTCTTCTTCTTCCTAAACCTTCTGTCATGGTGCCTCTGTCAGACTCCTCCCCCCTCTCCTCTCCGCTTGGTTCCTGATCATTCCCAGCTGCTTCCACTCACATCATCGCCACACCTGCCTTCTTAAGGAGCTCCAGGATCTTCATTCAACACCAGTCAGTTGCCCCTGATGGTGCATATTTGGCCTCACGTCAAGTTTATGCTTTGTTTCCTTGCCTTAAGTAAAGCAATTAACATATGCTGTCTTACCTGTCTCCAGGAAACCTCAGCCACGAGTGGTCGCCCACAGCAGCCGTAATCCGGCTGGTCTGTTCCCTCCATCCTCACCACGAGCCTCTGCCGAACCAGCTGCCTCACGGGACGAAACCACGCTGCCGACTCCAGACCCGAACGAGCATATCCACCAGTGACGCCACGAGCCGCAGTTACATTCTCGGACCTCCAGGAACTGTTACCTACCTGTCTTGCCATCATATTAAATCCACCTTCTCGCCAAGACATCTCTGTTCTGTGTCTCATTCCGGGTTTCAGCATCTGGGTCTCAGTCGTTCCATAGCCATGACACCTTCATTAGTTTTGCTGTTAGCTGAAATGCTAACGGCATTAGCATAGCTACAGTGTGGCGTGTCGAAGCTAACGGTCCTCGTTAGTACTTTGTTTATTTACCACATGTTCAAGAATGTTGCTGAACTCTGTTTTATAAAAATGTTATGAGAATAATTAAATACAAACATGTGTTTCTGATTTACCCAAAAGAAAACATCAACACCTAAAGGTTGCAGGGCCATTTTCTACTAAACAGCTTATTATTTGTCCTAACTGCCTGCTAACTTTTTTGTAAAGTGATGAGTCATTCATCTTTTTATGAATTTGCAAACGTTAAGCTGCCCGGCTCCGTCTGCTTGAGACATTATTGCTGACTGCTGAAAGCACAGATGCTGAACTTTTACTTGGACCTCTAGATGAGCCCCCCTGCAGGGAAATGTTCAACAGCTTTTGTGTTTGTGTACAGCAAAGCTTCAGATGGATATCTGGTTTCTTTAGCCCCGGTTGCCCCGCTGAGTCAATAAACCAGAATGCTGCAAAGTGCCTGAACAGCCTCGCTCCAGGTAATACAGTTTACTCTTTATTAGAGCTCTGCATGGGGCGAGGTCCGGTTATTGCAGCGAGCCGGTGCGAAAAAAGCCAGCGATGCTGGGAGTCCTGCAGGCCGGCTGCTGATGAGCGCTGCCAAGCGCAAACACCCCGAAGTCCAACTCAAACAGGAACGAGTGGCGTCAGGCAGCAATGAAGTCCAGAGTCAAGACGGAAACATGGGAGCACTGAGAGGTCCGAGTCAGAAAAGGTTTTTTTGAAGGATTCAGGTCTTTAAATGGTGCTGCTAAACTGGCTAAAATGGGCAGACGGTTCCCCCGTCAGCTGATTTACTTTGTTCTTCACTGTTGACATAAAGTCCCCCTCCGTTCATCTTCTGATCCGTTTTCAAATCTTTCCCAGTGGTCTTTCCTCCGGTTTGAGCTCAAATCAAAAACCAAGTCATTTTCTGGGACATATTTCCTGAGGATTTCATTAGAAATTCACATCTGGGTTGTGGGCGGGACTACTGACGCGGGGTAAGCCCCCCTTCCCGTCACCCATAACTAGCAGCGAAGCAGGGAGCGGTGATTTTCTACATAACAAACACAAGCGTCTTCTTCTGCTCTGCACCTGATTTAAATATAGAGATACTCAGAAAAGCAAATTCAACAAAAACCTGTTAAAAACACCAAAGATGCCGTTTTCTGTCTGTAAGACTCCGATGAGGAACCTTCATCCCCTCTCCTCTGTCCTTCAGATCAACTCACGTGTATTCTTAACATTTCTATTGTTTATTGAAACTTCATCACACGGAGATGTTTGGACCCAAGCTGAGAGGCCGATGCTTGTCTAGTACACGCATCAGGGTTTACTGTAAAACTGGAATGTTGGAGATGACTGTCTTGACCTGCAGTGACCTTTGGTTCCACTTCATTCCCTGCTTTTACCCGCATAACATTCTGGAGCCGGATCCCTCATCTGTTCTACCTGTGAGTTGTCGTTTTTCAGACTGGCAGTTCTAAACTCTCCATCAGTCTGTTGTGTCTTTGCACACATTCCAGCTGTTTTTTTTTCTTTCTGGCATTTTTTGAGACCTACACTTGTCTCTGATTACAATTCATGCCACATTCACAGTGGGCTTTCAATAAAAAGCCAATGTAAATGCATGTCAATGTGCATTTCCGTGTTCAAACTTTCGCATTCGTGCCAACCTATACAGGTTTTTAGGACCTTTTTCAGGCTCTAGATACAAAACGTGCAGCCATTAAACACGTATTGAAAGTTAAACCAGTAGAGCTTTGACCAGTCAGGGACACGGATTTGGTAGTGACGTATGGATGGCGAATAACTGCGGCTGTCTGTCGTATATCGGAATAGAGTTGTAAAAGAGAAAGCCTGAACCATTACACCGCTTTTCCTTCTTCCAACTGTAGATACATGCGCCATCAGGTAGCGACAGTCCAGTGTGAACACTGTATGCCAAAAATGCGTTCAGAGCATTCCTGAATGTGCGACACATGCCTGGTGTGTATGCAGCATCAGTCTGTTCATGTGTCGGCCTGCCTTTTCGTAGTATTTACCTCTCGATCTCAGACTTCAGATCTCAGGCTGTGGGTGAACTTCAAGCCTCCACTGACTTTGGATTTCTGTTACAGCTTTTAAGTATATATGTTTTATTTACCTGCAAGGAGAAAAAAACCATAACTAGCCAAACCAGACCCGACCAAAGACTGTCCTGGCGCAAATACTACTCTAAAGAACAAATGGTTTCGCCCCTCTGTTGGTGGACAAAATGAGTCATGATAAAAGCAATCACCTGGTACCAACATACATATATTGTCTTGACTGTAGGGAGGATCACAAGTGACTTAAAGTCCATCTCCGATCATCTTTTGATCTATTTTCAAAGTGTTCCCAGTGGTCTTTTAATTATGGATATACCATGGTCCGGGTGAATACTCGATTCTGATTGGCTGCTGGGTGTGTATTAAAAAGTGATATACCAAAGGATAACAGCAGGTCCAAGTCCTGGTCACCTAGCTTAAATGTTGTGTACACTGCGCCGGCTTCTATAAAACAACCTTTTGCTTCATCATCTGGACAAAAATAAGCAATAAGAGGTGAACTTTCTCTCTGAACTGATGCTTTATTCAACCCATCGGAAAGATCAGCATATATATCGCCGAATCTTGACTGCAGCGGTGGTGCGGCGCGACGCAGACTGTTTGTGAGAAAAGCGATCCAAATCGGAAAAAAAAACAAGAATTAAGCACTTAAAACTGGTTAGTATTTATTGCTTTTGTAAGTGACCATGGTATAAGCGGGTTAACGGCCTTCGAATTGTGCATTATCACTTTTTAAAGGACTTCGTTGGCCATTTACTCTTACTTATGCTGTTTTTAGCCAAAATCCAACTATGTCGTTTTCTAGGACATAGTTTCTGCAGAGCGGTAGAGGTTCATTATGAAATCCCCTCTGAGTTGTGAGCGGGACATTTGGCATGAAAGTATCCTTTACTGATATCCCATCATTCCCTTCTGCTAGCTTACAGCCCCTCACAGCCCCAGCCTAACATTAGTGCAGCAAAAATGGTGATTAATATCAGAGCTATCCAGCCGTTCAGTTTAGATCCAGACTTCAGATCTATTTGTCTGCAAGTGGATGCATCAGAATGAAGCAGATTAGGGAGACTTTGGGGCCCATCTCAGATACCGTGTCCCAACGGAGAGCTTTTTAAACAAGGGGGTGAGGTATCTGCTCCAGAAATCAATATTAAAAACAGTTATTTTTACAAACACACTCAAATTGAATCAGCTTTTATTAGGGGAAAGTGTTTCTCGATCTCTTTGTTTTCGGGCTGAGTTTGCGTTAGGGGTTGATGTTTCCTTGAATGAGAATACAATTTATATCACTTTTTATTCTCTCTGCTATTTATAAAGTGGAATTGTTAAAACAGATAAATTATTATCTATTTCTCTCCATTCAAAGGCCACGTCTGGATGGTTTGATATAATACTGTTGAGTCAGAATTGACAACAGAGCCTGACATCCTGCTTTTGTGCTCAATAAATAAAGCAAATGTGCGGCACAGACGATGGTTGCTGCTGGCGTGGGAGTGGAGGTTTACCAGCGTTCTCCAGTCCGCCGATAACGACAGGGGCCCGACATGTTTCATTGATTGAACTTCTCGGTTCATTTTCTTGGTTTTTTATTTATTTTTGGTGATGATTTCAGCTCTGACACCCCCACAAGAGACCCAATGTACAATACAAGTTTTCTTTAGATGTATGTAATGGGCCTTAAAAGCTCTCCATCATCAAACCCTCAGGAAAGATTAAAATCAGAGGAACAACGTCACAGAGATGTATTTAAAAATAGGTTTGACGCAAACAAAGTAAGAGTTAAAGTATTGTCCTAAAACTAGAATTAGAATTGTAAATCACTCTTCTTACAATCAATCCACAAAACAAATAATTTTAAAATTAAGGGCGCGCTTTATGGTCCGAAATTTACAGGACATTTAAAATACCTTGTGGACTAAGAGACTCTTCTGGTTGTGAAGCAATTTTTGACAATGTTTTTATTTTTTTCCCCCCACATTTTATCAGTTTGTCGGTAGATGTGATGTCTGTAATCAGGGTTGGGGAAATACACCTTTTTCTGTGTGTCCAAAGTTTGTGTTGATGTGTTAAGTTTCTGTGTTTAACATAACCTTAATAAATGTCTCTCTCACAATTAAAAAGGTAAACACTGGTATTTCACATCACGTACGTTACTTCAGGGTCTTCACATGTCAATCATTCTCCAGCTGTGTTTTATGATTAAGCGTTCAAATCCTGTATTGAGCATCACGTGGCTAAGACTTTACACCAGAGTTCAGCAGCCCTGATCATGACTCCCCCTCTCCATGCTTGTTATCTGCTATAGATTGTTCATTCAGGCCCAAGCAACATTTCAAACTCAAATGCTCTCATTCTAATCTGGGGAAAAATCTCCAGAGTTTATTGGGTTTTAACTATAAAGCTGCTGACCCCCTTTTTAAATGCATTAACCCGACAGCCTTTAGAAATAACAATAAAGAATAAAAAGTCAACAACGAGCAAACCGAGGAAAGAATCAACTAAACTCGCAAGAGGTAAAAAAAAAAAAACCTCTACACCTCCAGCTGCCGCTATGCAAACCAACAGACATTTCTGTACAACTAACAGCTCTTTTTTTATTTGTTCTAGTGGATTTATTGTGAATAACACCTGGATGAAGGTAGATTTTAATGCATCTCAAGACCCTCCCCATTCATCTGTTGATCTATTTTCCAAGCGCACCCAGTGGTAGTTCATTAGAAATTCCCCTCCGAGTTGTGGGCGGGGCTACACCTGCCCTCCCTTCCCCTTCCTGTTGCTGAGAGCTCTCTGTTTACACGCTCTTCCTCTAGCTTACAGCCCCTCACACCCCAAGTGAACACTACGACGAGGAAAACAAAGACATCCATGGATCTAGTGGTCTATAAGTGGATGCCTCCGGATGGGGCGTGGCAGGGAATTCCCAAACACGCTCTTGTTCAAAAAATTTTTTGAGTTGAATTTTCAAAAACAAATTGAAGAATTTTCAAAAAGAATTACTCAGAAATGCAATTTTGAGGCGAATTTTCTTTATATGTGTCCTTCATCATGACAAAAAATGAAACAAGAACACTGGTTCTCTTCAAAGTCTAAATGGTGGCCAGCTATAGAGAGTTTAGATAAACAGATGTTGGTCAAATCCTCAGCAGTGAAAGGACTTTTTAAGCCACAAAGCAGAAAGCAAAAACAAATGTACTGTAGTTTCATGTAAACTTTGCTTGTCCTCTAAAGTTACTGACATGAATTTGACCTTTGACATGTCAGAGGTTTTCAGGTGCAACCTGGTCAGCAGGTGTTTTAAAGGGAGGAGGGTATAAATCGGTTGGATTTGGTCTGGCATGACTTTTACTCAGCAACCAGAGTAAGAATAATAACAGCTAATAACAGTAAATAACAGACTTAGCTGACTCTATCAACCCTAACCATTCATATCGTATTGGATTGGAGGATTTCTGAGACCTTTATCTCATTAGCTTTCATTAAAAACCCATTGTATGCCACCTAATCCATGTTGTCGGCCCGGTAATTCATCATCATTCCACTAGGGGCAGTAGAAGGGTTTTTCCTGCTCATATCGAAACGGCTGCTTTCATGAAATCCCAACGGTGCTTTTGGCGGAAAAAAGTTGTACTAATTCCAAAATCTATTGTTTTTTTCTTTAAATGACGACTTGCAAGAAGCGTTAGCCGTGTTAGCGTTTTTACAATAATACCAAACCAAACATTTTGTTTGTTGAGTTGTTTGCCTCTCAAAATCACTTCAATAGCAGTAAACGGCCAGAATTAATTCATTTTCTATATAAGGCGCATTGTGGTTTTTGGAAAAATAAGGCTTTCATGTGTGCGGAAAATACAGCAAGCTCTCTCTTCTTCCCTTCTTTCCTTTTCTGTCCGGTCCAACACCAAAGATTTTCAAATGTGATTAAAATGAATAAAGTTTGGCCTCGATTACAAAAGGGGTTTATTCAGACATACCTCTGGTTTGTCTGAGATTCATAACCCCTGTTGTAAAATATGTCCAACACAAGAGGCCCTCAGCTCTCATCTGTCTGCCCAGATGTTGGACAGGACAAAGTTAAAAAGTTTAAAAAAAAAAAAAAAAGAAAATACAGCAGTTATAAATTAAATATTGAGTTTTTCACAACAGTTTTGGGTTTGACTGGTTTCTGAATAAAGAAAGAGGTAATTTGCATAAAAAGTCACAACAGAGGAAATGAAAGGCAGTTCTTAAGAAGACTGGCACATTTCTGGGGACAAACTGGACGGCAGCAGGAGGCAAACGCTGGTCATAACCACAAACTTCTCAGCTGTTTGGGTCTTAAATCCCTTCAAGTCTTAAACAGGAATCCAGACTTTTCTGTCTGACCTCTTGAACCTCGCTGTCATGTTTTACAGCCTCGCTCCTTTCAAGGGTATAAGCTCCTCAGTCATGTTGTTTTTCAGTACAGCACTTGGCGTGACCTCCTCTGACACTTTAATCACCACCTTTGACATGTAAGAGATCCCAATCCAGCTTTTTTTTTTTGGAGTGTTTGACCTGTCAGTTTATCTTCGTCGCTGACGGGAAGCAAACGCTCAGGAGAAAGCGCACGGACTGTCAGCCGAGTCTGAGCCGCTGCTTTCGCTCATGAAGGAATGCCGAGACTGAGTGAAAGCGATTCCTCTGACTTATCTAGGGTCACCACCTCCTCCCCTGGAGTCTCGGTTTGTCTGGAGTACGACAGGAATTCACGGTAAACACCGAACCGATGACAGTCGGGATGAAACGCACTGTAGCAACAGCGACAGATAACAGGACTGCTTTAAATCCTTCCAAGCGTTTGGGGAATGAGCACTTTCACTACCAAAGCATAGCTGTCATTCTTTGAGCGTGATGATGAAAGCGGAGACGTGTGGTTTACCTGACTTTCCGACCCCCGCCCTGCCGAAAACAGCCAGCTTCACCTCGGGGCTTTTGGCCATGGCGGCAGCTGCGACCCGCGGAGCTCGGTGAGCCAATCAGGGAGCTCAGACGTCAGCCGACCATCCTCTCATCCACGCAGGAGGAAGATTCCGTCTGAGGAGACAAACAGACACACATGCAGCTGCCTTCTTAGTCTCTCATCCACAAATGATTAAGAACAGGCATATCTCTGGAAATAATCCCAACTTTATTGCATTTTGAAGAAACAGATGTGAAGTTTGATATGAAGTTGTTTTAGGAAATGTTTAAGAAAGCAAACTTTAGAAAGCTGCTTAGCAGTCACATACCATCATACTCCCACCTTTGTGCTTCTGCCAATAATTGAGTTATTCCTTACTATTGCTAGACCAAACAATGAATTTAGTCAGCAATGTAAAAGTAAATCTGGCAGCTGTTCATCAGGCTTCTTTTTGTGATTCCTAGTTATGTAAAGTTGTATTTGTTTGTGTTAAGTTTTTGTTCGGTCGTTGTTTAGATTCTAGTGTTTTCCTTTTTTTGGTCTGTTTAAACTTACAGTGAATTCTTCTTTGAATGTATATAGAAGCTAAAGTTGTTGTATTTCACAGATAGAAACTTAAAGCAGCAGGTAGAGACCCTGGAGAAGACCCAGGATGGTCTGGAGGGACTACGCCCATCAGCTGACCTGGGAACACGTCTGTATTCCATCAGAGAAGCTAAAGGAAATGACAGAAAATGGACGGACGGATGAAAAAGGGCCTAAAATTACAGCCCATAGTCTGTACTGTACTGTTGCTGGCCGTACTGTTGGGGTGGCCGTGGTACAGCGGTAGGGCGGTCGACCCATGATCGTAAGTTGCAGGCTGATTCCCGCCTTGCACGCCCATTGGGTTGGCGCCAGTGTTCGGCAACGGAGCCGCCACCAGTGTGTGAATGTGTGTGTGACTGGGTGAATGTGTAAAAGGGTTAAAAAAACTAAACTAAAATGCTAAATGCCAATGAAGGAAGCAACACTGCCAACAAAATTAATAGTTTGCACCTTCTGCTATTGTTGTCTGATTATACTGGTGCTCTGTAAGTACCTCACAGGAACAAAGACCACAAATCTATCAGGCTCCACTTTACAAACTGAAAAGACTGCCTGTATTTTTCATTTCCTGCCATTCTTCCAAAAGTGCATGAAGGATATAGCAGGAAATTAAAGAAGATAGAAGACAAAGAGATCAAAGCATGGAGTGATGCAACAACCTGTCAAAATGATCCACCAACAAGAGCGAGCCGGTTTGATGAGTAAACGAACCGCTGGGAAGTTTTCCCGTCTGATAATACATTTGAACTCTCCATCTTCACACTCTGTCTTTTATCTTGGCTTCTCCTGCAACTTCAACAACACAACAAACGGAGACAGAGAGTCTTTTTGAAATCCACACCAAGATGACCCTGTAGTTCATTTTCTGCTCAGACACCGAAGGTTCAGCTCCAGCTGATAGCAATGCTGTCTGAGATAACGCAGCAGAGACAGTCTTCACTACAACTACAGGGGAAAATGCAACAAATGCAACCAACAGGCTTTGACTGATAGATTAAGGGCCGGCAGAGAAACAAAAATCTGTTTAGGGTTCAACCATTGACTGTAGATGAGAACTGGACCAATGTTTGATGTCATCCATAGAAAATGGCTTACTTTCAGCTTCAGTGAAATGAAGTTAATTCAGTTGCCATGGGACACCGTCATGTTGGGACCAGACAACGTCAGTAAGCAGCGATTAGTCTGAGTCAACATTTCCTTGGCAACCACTCTCGCCAATCAGGAGTGAGCCTGTTGGAAGTCCACACCCCTACCACTTATGAGATGGCTACCAAAAAGCTGTCAAAACAACATTTCAAAGGTTTAACGTGAAACCACATACTTCTATTGAGGCATCTGATTGGTCGGTTTAAAACTTGAATAACTTGAACTACAGAAAAAATACAACCAAAATGATGATTATCAAGAACATGTTAAATACAGGTAACAGAGCAAGAATGGTTATTCTGACCAATAGAATGAATACTATTTATTTCTCTATAGAAGTGTATTGGATTTTGGCTTCTTGGAACCATCTGGTACTTCCTGTTTGAAATGCCAGGGGGGAGGGGTCACTCAGTACGGTATATAGATTCAACAAACTCACATGCAATGTACTTGATGACATCCATGGGATAAAAAACACCAGATTGGTAGCCTTGATCAGCCAGTGCCATCCATCAATCTTTGAATGGTTAGGAAACAATTCATAAACAATTTCTCTCAGACTTTTCAGTTGGAGATTTCTCAGGAAATAAAAGCTTTAACCAGTCAACTACCCGGAAATGCTGATATATGAAACTCAAAGCAACAAATCTGAAACTACAAGCTTCAGAAAGAACACAAATATAAGCTTAAGTTATGGCAGTTTATATCAGAGTAGATCTTCTTTTTAGAGGTATTGGAAGCCTGTTCTCCTTGAACAAAGAATAGTTTACATTTACAGAGTTGCATCTGAACAAATGTCTGCAGGTGTGAATGTAGGATGATGTCAGGTGACAGATTGGATTCCATTGAGGTAGTTGAAAGCCATTTTCTAAGCTTTGTGATTGTTGTCAACTCAATAGGAGATGATATCAACCTGGCCGTTCCAAATGAAGGGAAATGGGTGAGCAATGAATAGAATAGAATAGAATAGAATAGAATAGAATAGAATAGAATAGAATAGAATAGAATAGAATAGAATAGAATAGAATAGAATAGAATAGAATATCCAAAGCAAGATTTACAGAAAGAATCATAATTGTTTTACGAAAGACGTAATGAAATCAAACCAAACACAGAGAGGAAGTATATTCCAATATTAAAAAGGTCTACCAAAAGTAAAAAAAAAAAAAAAACAAGGGACTAAAATGAACTAAAAAACTCTTATGAATAAAAACTTCTTGACCTGGGATTTAGAACTCAACTTGGTCTATCTGACGCAGCGACAATGGAAAGCAGTTCTAAAGCCGTGGAGCGACGGCTTGAAAGGAAAAAGCTCCTCTAATCTTAAAGCACGTTTTTGGAATGCTTAAAGATGCTGATTGGAAGACTTGAAGGATCGGGCCGAAGGTTATGGGGTTAAAAGGTCAAAGATGTATGTTACAAAAACCAAAGGTAGAATTTTATTTCTTTTTAAATCAATTCTAAATTTAATAGGTAACCAATGTAAAGTAGACAACAGAAGAGTGATCTGTGTCCGTTTACTAGTTCTGGTGAGTTTTGGACAAGCTACTCGACTGGACAGATGAACCAAGAAAACCAAGGTGTTATCCATCCGACAGAAGGAGTTTTTATTCTGGAACAAATAAACGTTTTAAGTGTGCGTGATTATTAAACAGCCATGTTTAGCCAAGTTACTGTTGGTGGATCATGCCCACATACCAGTTCTAGAATGGAGATTGAATCGTCACCTAGCAAAACCCCCACATACACCTGTTGGGGCAATTTGGCGTATACTTATATAGCGCCTTTCTTCCTACAAGGACAAAGCGCTTTACAGTCACAGACCCATTCACCCAGTCACACACACATTCACACACACATTCATACACTGGTGGTGGCTCCGCTGCCAAACACAGGCGCCTGCCTACCACCAGAGGCAAAGTGGGGTTCAGTGTCTTGCCCACACTTCGACTCATGGGCGTGCAAGGCGGGAATCGAACCTGAAACCTTACGATCATGGGACGACCGCTCTACCGCTGCACCACGGCCGCCCACAATTTGTCAGTAATGACAGTGCTGTTAAAGCTGGGTTCACACGGGCGTCTGGTTTCAGTGTTAAGTCAATGTACAGACGCCATCAGAGGTCCGGCAGCGGGTTTTGAGCACCTCGTGTGGCGTTGTGGCAGCAGCACGTTTCAGGCGTGGCAGCACGTCCAGAGTTCACGTATCTAAACTTTGGCAAACAGTTTGAATTGAGCCAACCAATCAGGGATCCAGCTCTTCCCCATGACGTGTTGATGATGTGATCGACTTGATTGTGATCCAAGCGTGACCTGATCAAAACCTTTGATGGTAGCTCCTCCCACTTCCGTCTGGAGCATCGAGTTTACAAACACCTTTTTGGAAAAACATCGAACAGTAAATTTGACATGAATTGACAGTGAGGCAGTGGATGCGAATTTGACGCACAAAACACGTTAGGTGTTAACCCAGCATTACACAGACGTCCCAGGGACACGAATTGTAGATTTGGGGAGACACCGTCTGAATTGACCCCTTTATATTGTGGTGTGACTGTCCTGGGACGTCCAACACAACTTAGAAAACTCAGCACATAGACGTGTCTTAGTGCACTACAAATACATTTGCTTCTGTGGTTCTTTATATGCTTCAAATGTGACTAAAAAATCCCTCTTCCTTCTTCATTTAACATATGTATGTGTTTTAAAACTGAAAAGATTCCAAAACCTTGAGTGATCATTTGTTTCAAATGACCATCAATGAGTTCAACCTCCGGCCTTTGACAGCCTAACAGAGGTCATTTGTATAGTGAATTAAGACATGAAAAACTAAGATAAATAAAACATTACTTTTACAGTCATCAGTATAAGTATCAGTTACCCCATTAATGAAAGGATCTGTCTCCAGCTGCTGCTGTAAACGTTAGATCACATGAGCAAATTTCCTCACTGATCTCAGACTTGGCTGAAGTAAAAAAAACATGAAAAAAATAAATGGGAGGGAAAATGTCAATCAGATTTCAGTTACAGCAGCCCAACTAAACACAAAGTGTGTCTGGGTGAGTGTTGGTGCCAGAAACATGAGAGCCAACCTCATACTGGTTCAAGTTATGAAGTGGCAAGCTTCCAGTTTTCTGCTCTTTTACTCAAGACATAGCGAGAGAAAAAAAAAGTCACAAGTAAAACTGTTTTTTCCTTATGAGTGTCTGTCCATACACCCTTACATGGAGCGGCTGTTTGCTGCGTAATTTGTCTGAAATGTAACTTGACAAGCTAACGTGAAGAAGTTAATGTATGCATAGTTACACCAGGCTTTGCTTGTCCATCTCAATTTCCATCAAAATAATGTATTCAAAGAAACGTAATTTGGTTGATTTTAGATTTGACCTTTTAACCCGCCAGTGTTGACATTCTTTAAATTACTTTGACCGTTTACTCAATTACTGTATTTCCAGCGGATTCTGAAGCAGAGAAAAGCAGCTTTGCACTGCTGCGCCACATTTTACTATAGTAACATTTTTACGCAATTAACGCAAAACCAGCTGATGCTGACACACTTAACGGATCTTAAGAGTAGTAAAGTGTCGCAGATCGGCATAAAGCTGCTTTTCTGTCCTTTGGAAACTGGAACTGCATAAACAGTCAAAGAGTTCCAGTAGCTTTGAAAGTATGTGATAGTTTGTGGTATTAAAAGTTTAAGGCCTAGCGTTCAGTCGTCAGTTTTAACCGCCTGTAAAGTGGAACTAACATTACACAGTGGCGGAGATGTCGCCATTTTGTCTGAAAAGGGTCTATTGCAGAAACGGTTAAAGAGTTGCTGTAGTTCAAAGAGGATGCAGTGTTTTTCAGCTGCAGGTGTTCTAACCATCTGTCCTACCTGTGATCTTTTTTCCTACCTTCACTTACTGAACATGCTCACAGGGAAATTACGTCATTTTTTTCAGTCCTGGCAGATCGTCCATAGTTCTGTGCTAACCCGGCATCTTGTCATATGGTGGTCAGTGCTGTCTCTACGATCTTGTGGTTAGCTCCACCCCTTTGGTTATCTCTTCCAATACTGCTTCCCCGTTAGGCTGTCCTATTGCCCCCCATGAATGTTTCGTACACTGCTGAGTTTACGAGCTAACATTAAAACGGTGCTTTCGTTCATAAACAATAGGTACAGTGAGGTGCGGTGAGGTTGATGGCTGGTGAGGCACCAACTCCTCTGGAGTCAGATTTACAATGAAAGAAATGAATATTTCACCATTCATCCAAGCAGCTAACAGCTTATAAAATACACACAACAACATATTTGTTCTCAAGAGAATATTTCTTTTATATACATGAATAGAACACTTTTTGTGTATAAATTTATTCATATGTACTGTAAACGAATTAAAGTATACAGGTGAGTTCAGCACACATTTGACCCTCAGTAACTATTTCTGGTATTTTTTCAAACATCAAATTCTGGTGCTTTAATCTGTTATCAAATATTGTCTGTGAAAATGATCATAAAAATAAAATAAATGATTTTACTTACATTTTTTTACACTTACTCCCATGTTATTTTAAAACAAACACACATTGAAAAACATGTTTGATTTTACTTTTTGAGTCCATGTGTCGATCCTTCTCCACAAAAATCTCTATGAACTTTTGGAAAAGTCTTCCTGATTTTCCTTTATTTTATACGAGTTTCTTCCTCTCAATGGAGAAAGACGTCCTTAGTCGGTTTCTACGGCACCAGTGTAGCTACAAAGCAGCTGTCAGCTCATGTCTGCCCCCTGTTGGTGAGGCTTTCCTCACATAAAGCCTTTTCTGTGGGCCTACAGCAGTGTTTTCAGCGCACGTCTCTGTTACTATTGAGCCCTGCCGTCAGACATGAGGAACAGAGCTGCTATTTAACTAGCTACGTTGACTGTCCTTGCCTCATACTCCACTCGCCCTCAAACAGTCAGAGAGAGAGTAGACAGAGAAATAGATTACTCCATCTCCTTTCCAGCATTAAACCCATTTATTATAATCACAACAACATGAACCTCACTTCTCTTTACAGGTCTCTCAGTGATGGTTAAGGATTCAACACACAAGATTTCTCACTTCCCATGAGTCTTAGCGGCTATGGGCGGGGCTAACCTCCAGGTCGCCACTGTTGTCAGCATCCATGAAGGAAAAAGAAAATTGGATAAGTGGAATGCTGTGTGTTGACATTGTTACACAAAGATAGTGTAACACAGTAACACATCTAATCTGTTAACCAACTTAAAACGGCATCACCGACCGGATCAATCAGGTCTATAAAGTTTTTGTTCCTGGCAGCTAATAGTTTTTCTGATTTTATAAAGCAGATCACCAACATAGGCCCATTTTATTTATTGTTATGTAAAACCAATAAATGCATTTTGTAAGTAATTTTTTTCTGCCTTTTTGAACAGGAAACAAACAGACAGACAGACACTTTATTAATCTCCCACGGGAGAAATCCAGGTGTCTGGCAGCAAAACACACACAATAAATAACAATTAAATAATAATTCATAAAATAACAGTTCATATCAGACAGCAGTACCGAACCGAAATGCACCGAACTGAGCCCTATGAAATTCTGAACCGAACCAATCTGAGATTTTAGCGTATCCTTACACCCCTACTAGGTTTCCTTCTTCTTTTGACATCTCATTTGTGCTGAAAACAGAAATCCTCCCTTTTCCCACAATGCAGCAGGGATTCAGACCAGAAGAGAGGGAAACACAAGTCTGTCTCTAAAACGATCATCCTTCACATTTTGCCATTTATGGCCTCTGTCCACTTCATCATTCAGCCCCTTACACACACATATGCACACACACACACACACACACACACACGTGCACACATAACATGTACTGAATCAGACCCAACAGAAACCTAAACTCCACTTGGGGGGATGTTTCCTCACGCAGCACAGGTTGTGACAGCTTTAAATTAGAAGGCAGTGATCAAAATATAAATGAGGTAAAGTTTCACTCGATGTCTACAGAAAAAAAAGTTTTAACAGGTCTGAAGACTTTTGGAAACATTGGCATCTCTATGTGTCAAACAGGGGGATCATTATCCACTCCAACTCCCCTGGATCCAGTCTAACGGCAGACACGCAGTGACAGGCGGAACATTGGGAAGAGACTGCCAGATTGCTGGAGCTAAAAGTATGTTTGTTATATTTAGTTTGGTTGCCTCAGAAAGTGAAGAGCAGGACAGCTTTGTCCGCCGTAGGACTGAACTGTGACCAACTGGAGCCAAAAACGAGAATTTGTTGGGAGGTTTTCAGCACAACTTTATGTAAGACAATGGCGACAGACGTTGGCATAGATACGATGACTCAGAGCGACTCGGACCAATCACTGTCGACTGAGTTCAACGGGGCGGCGCCCGTCTCAACATCTCAATCTGTCCATTCTTTTTACGGTCTTCTCCAGTAATCCGTACGGATGCAGCCCTACTTCATGGGACCAGCAGGTGCTTCCTGTTTTGAACTCAAGGAGGTCGGTCAGTGTCTCCAGTGATATATAGTGCCATGGGTCTTGCCCAAGGGCCCACACTGGATTCCCACTGGGAATTGAACCCTTGTGTCCCATGTGCCAGCCCTGCGCTTAACCAACTCAGCCTAAACAAATAAACCAAATAATGTCTTGTTGATTATTATTTACAATAATTGGTTACTTCTTCCTAATGAGCTCTTCTATCCTCCACTCCTCACCTGTATTACTGTCACCTGTTTTAACTAGTTATCTGTAGAAAAGACACCTGTCCACAGACTGGCGGACTTAGCATATGGGGGCCCCAGAAGAACAATAACATGGAGCCCTCTGCAGCGGTTGTATTAATAGTTTTATATAAAAATCTTTAACTATAGGGCAGAATGTGGAATAACCTCCCTACTGGTCCACTTTTAGGCCACATTAATTACAAGAATCCAAATTTTTTGATGAGAATCAGAAAACTCACATTTAGATAGAGTCAGGGTTTTCCAGCCTAAAAGTCATCTAAAGCCCACCATTCCTAAAAGAAAAAAAACACCCAAAATATTAATCAGTGATTAATTAGCAGTATTTTATCCTCCATTATGTATTTACTTCCTGGTTTGATTGAAAGTCCATCTGGATGATCCAGAAAGAGGGATTATGTAAAAAGCACTACAAGGGTCTAAAGTGTTCTAGTCAGTCTTTGGACCACAATCCAACACAGAATCTGTGGAGGGAGGGGAAAGTTTAAGTTCCAGCAACAGCCCCAAAACACACAGCTCTTGAGAAGACGTGTGTTCAAGAACACACTAACGCGCATTAACCCCATGGTGTTCACACATGATGAGCAGGGAGGGGCTTCTTCGTCTGTTGACTAGCGCACATTTGCCTCCTACAGCTGGAAGAGGCATGGTGGGAAATGCTGAAGCGGTGCAAATCTCCTGAATAAAAGACACTTCGGTGAAATAAAAGGGGCGCCATCCATACATCACTTCCAAGTCCCTGACTAGTCAAAGTTGGACCTGGTATAACCTTCAGCACGCACTCAGTTTGCGCCTACGGTGGTCCCCCTGACCGTCACCGGGACATTCATACACATTCACACACCAGTGGAGCAACAGTGGAGGCAGGGAGGGGGAAGTGACACAACAGTTGATTGGGGGGAGCGGGGATCGGACCGCCGACCCTTTGATCATTGGACGCCCTGCTCAACCACAGCCGCCAGAAGTGTTTCTATGAGGAACATCACTGACCAAGGACAGCTTTTGACATGGATCAACCTGCAGAATCTGTGACTGACAAATACTATTTCTGTAGAAACACAGAAAGATTCTGTGGATTTTGAGCTGCGGTACTGTTGACCAGGTCTTTATTTTTTCTTTTTAAGTATCTCTTGGTAAAAATAAAGTTAAGGCCCAAAATAACCTTCAGAAAAACATGATAATAGATGAAACCCTGAGCTCTTAGTATACATACTTGTTTTTTACTGTTGGTTATTACTCCGCCCCACAAGAAGCTCATCCAAACTGAGCGTGTGCGACTGAAAATCAAGCTGGATTGTCCTTTTCCTTTCTTCTGAAACTTGATTTTTGGGTGGTGATGCTGTGGTTTACAGAGATTACAGGCGGCTGAGCTCCAAGCTTTGGGCGGAGACCTGCGGCTGCAGCAGTTCTAGAAGGGAATCAAACCACAGGCCTGTCATCAGAAGACAAGCAAGAGGAAAAGCAGCAACACTACCAGCAGAAAAGAGAATTACTGCTCAACACATGATCCAAGGTGCAATCGAAGAATAAATCCTTAAAGTATAAAAGAATAACAAAAGGAAGAGCCCTGTTGCCTCGTCGCAGGAGGTTCCGGGTTCAAATCCCGGCTGCGTCCCGTCTGTGTGGAGTTTGCATGTTCCCCTTGTGCACGAGATGGTTTGTTCCGGTTCCCTTCCACGGTCCAAAAACATGCTTCATGGGTAAAATAGTGAATCTAAACTTTTCCTGGGTATGAATGAGAGCGTAGCCCTGCGACAGACTGATGACCTGTTGAGGGTGTACCAACCCGGCCTTTGCCCAACAGTAGCTGGGATAGGCTCCAGCAACCCTGTGACCCCGAAAGGGATTCAGCGGGCTCTGAAGATGGATGGACGGATGGACGGACGGACGGATGGATGGATGGATGGATGGACGGACGGATGGATGGATGGATGGATGGATGGATGGATGGATGGATGGATGGACGGACGGACGGACGGACGGATGGATGGATGGATGGATGGATGGATGGATGGATGGGTGGATGGATGGATGGATGGATGGATGGACGGATGGATGGATGGATGGATGGACGGACGGACGGACGGACGGACGGATGGACGGACGGACGGACGGATGGATGGATGGATGGATGGATGGATGGGCTTCACAAAAGCAAAACTAAAGAACATCTCATGTTTTCTTGTAACAAGAAAAAACGTATACGACTGCAATAGAAGAGAAAGACAAACATTTTTCATCGTTTCAACAAACGAATACAATTAAAGACCGGTTCTGATTAACATTTATCTGATGATGGAGGACATATTTAAAGAGAATTAAGCTCCAAATTGCTTTTCAGAGCATTTCTTCAATCAAATTATTGTGAATCCAGAGTAGAAGAAGCAATGGAACTGAGAAAAGCTTGAAGCAGCGAGATAGAAGATGTATAGATATCTTTCTCAAACTTTCATTACTTTTATTCTTTTTACTCTGTTTTTAGTGAGTTTGATTATTTTGATTTTTTTATGACTATTTGTTCCTCAAGTACCTTTTAAAATTCCTTTCTATTAAATGTATAATGGATTTTGTGGAGCAATGAATGGATATGAAAGTTCCCTCAGGATTAATAAAGTCCGTCTATCCATCCATCCAACTGTGCGGCCCGATAACTCCAATATTTCTCGCCCTTTTGTTGCACTGCTAATGTTATTTATGTTGGGGTTGGGAAGAGCTGTAAGCTATCTTAGGGGAGGGGGATCTTACAACAGCCCCACCCAAAACTCAGAGGTGAATTTCTATTGAACTCCTGCCGCTCTGCAGAAACTACGTCCTAGAAAACAACGGTTTTTGATTTGGGCTCCAACCAGCGTCATCATAATCAAATGGACCACTTTGGAAAAAGATCACAAGATGATCAGAGTGGGACTTTAAAAAAGCATCTTTGTGAACAAACAAACAGCTCTGAACAACTGTTGTTCAGTAAAATAAGCCGTTGAGAAGAGAAGAAAATGTCATCACTGCAAAACAAACAATGACAATAAACCTTTTTCTACCAGCCAGACGCAGTGGACTTGATTCATGTACAAGTGTGCATTCATGTGTGCATCATCTCATCTAGTTTTCCTTATGGATGTTAGGAAGACAGCAGCATTTTCTTCCATAAATTAGAATGTTACCGATATGTTTTAATGCAATACGATGCAACGTGTTTACAAAGCAAAAACAAAGAGAAGATAAAAACTGTTTCAGGAAGGAGGTGTCTGTGGGGGGAGGTTGTGGAAGAACATGGAGGAAAAGATCTAAACGAGTAAAAATGTTACAAAATTAAAATTGGAAAAATGAGAATCCTAAAGGGAAAATGTTTGGACAATCAGGACTTGTGAGGCTGTTTTACCTTAATGCTCATCTTTCTTTTGTGTTTATGTGAATTTGTTTAATGTGTAAAAATGAATGCATAAAATATAGTAAGATCATTTTTCAAGCACTTTGTCACGTTCTGTCATTAGGTTAATCAATTTTTTTAATGTTCATCAATCAATCAATCAATCAATCAATCAATCAATCAATCAATCAATCAATCACACAGGGTTGTGTCAGGAAGGGAATTTGGCTACAAATCTCTGCCAAAACAACCTGCAATGTGCAGATCAGTGAAAGCTGGATCCCTGAGAGGATATCCCGAGCTGTGAACAGCAATCAAACAATCAATCAAACAACCAATCAGAACAGAGTTGTGTCAGAAAGGGCGTTCAGTGTTAAAAATCTGCCAAAAGCACCTGTGCAACAACATATGCCGAAAGATGAACAGCAACCATGCAACCAATCAAACAATCTTTCAACCTACCAGCTGCTCCCTCTCAGGAAGCTCAGTCTGCACCCTTCTCACTCTTTGGGGTGACTGACCCTGAATCCTCAGAGGTTGGGGCTTTTTGTTTCACCAGAGCTGCCCCTGCATAATAATTACCTCCTGGACCCCAGAAGAGGGTTTTTTTCCCGCCCTCAGTGTAGTTTCACAAATGAAAGGATAGAAGGATCCTTTTTTTCAGCCCCCACCACCATGACCTCCCCTGAAAGTCCCGCCAGTTTGGCAGGTGAAGCCCCTCGTTTGCGCAGCAGGTCTGCGGGACGGACGTCACCTCAGCGCAGCCGCAGGCACAGACTCACCAGCAGCTGCTGCCTGCAGACAGGAGACCCCCCCGGCTGATGGATCAGGTGAGGAGGAATGCAACAGGAAAAAGTTCCGCGAGCTCCTCTGGTGAGGATGGAGACGCCGCGCGCCGCCGGGTGGAGGAGCAGGATGACCGACCGAGCCGGTTCTGGAGGTGGACCGAAGCGCAGTTCAGGAGGAGGTAAATGAATCCACGCAGCACAAGGAGGGAGGAAATATACGGAGCGGAGCCGAGGGGAGGCTGCTGCTGCTGCAGGAGGACCACACTGACACCTAGCGGCAGCAGCAGGTAAAACACTTTATTTTTATTAATTTACGAAAATGTTTTTGACACGTTTTTATTATGACTTTTTTTACGAGAATTTTTTTTAGTAACAGTGCTAAATTTAAAACAGTATAAGGGCCACCATAAAAGAAAAAATAAACCAATAAATCTATGACAAAAATGTCTTAAACACTGACCTGAATCTAATGTCTGCAGACAAAACAGCGAAGAAAACTATAAACTCTGTTTAAACCCAGAAGAACGGCTGACAATCAGCAGAAGAAGGAATACCAACCTTGGTCTTTCGACAAATATGGACCCTTTTGTTACTTTTTATTTTACTTCATAGCATTACTTTGTCATAAAATAAAAAAGAAGAAAAATAAATAAATAAATAAAAATACAAAAAAAATAATAGAACAATTTTTTTATTATTTTGTTGTATAGCCACAGGAGATGTTGCCGTTCAGGCCAAGAGGGGGCAGTATTGAGACACACCGGGGGAGGGGGGTTGAGCAGTGAAGCTGGACGCTGAGCTCCCGGCAATTTGTACACAGCGTGAGCCGGCTATGGTTGGAGAATAAAGTCACACTTGAAGAGAACCCCGAACTTGTCTGTCATTCCTACAAGCTACTACATATGGCGACGAGGATAAAAGTGGTCAATCAGGGGGTCGACGTGTGCAAGGGGTGGTAGCTGCTACAGATAACCAGGCGGCGGCGGAGAGGCAAGGAAACACGTGGCTATCAAGCTAGCTGAGAGGTCGGTGAGGACACTGGGGGAGACGATGGCAGCCACAGTGGGTTCGTTGGTCCAGTTTGACAGCAAGGAGCAGTCCTGGGAAGAGTACTGCGAAATTCTGGACCATTTTTTCATCGCAAATGGGATTGACGATGCGGTTAAAAAGAGGGCGGTGTTGCTGAGCAGCGTGGGAGCGCAGACCTACGCGCTGATGAGGAACCTGCTTAGCCCGGTGAAACCCGGAGAGCGATCCTACCAGGAGTTGGTGAGGCTGTTGAAGGACCATTTTCACCCCAAACCGAGCGAGATAACCCAGAGGTGGAAATTTAATACGAGGGACAGAAAGCACGGCGAAAGTGTGGGGGATTACGTGGCTGAACTGAGGAAGCTGGCGCAGGACTGTAACTTTGGAGACACCTTGACCGTGATGTTGAGGGATCGGCTGGTCTGCGGCATCAATGACGACAGGATTCAGCGGAAACTACTGGCTGAAGAAGGATTGACCTTCGACAGGGCGTTCAAGATGGCTGTGGCCATGGAGGCTGCTAGCCGGGACATGGAGGATCTGCGGAGCAGTGGGGATCACAGACGAGGAAGTCTGACAGCAGCTCCGGTGTTGGCTGTGAGCGGCAGTCAGCAGGGTCCGCCGGGGGACTCTAAAAAGTGCTTCAGATGCGGAGGGACTAATCATCTAGCAAATGACTGCAGGTTTGCCTCAGAGAAATGTCACAACTGTGGTAAGATGGGACACATCAGAAGGGTCTGTAGGATGAGACTGGGGGACAGAGAAAAGAACAAGCAACTCAAAGGTGAGAGTGGGAGACAAACGAAACAGACGCATTATATGCAGGGGGAGATCAGCCGGAGTGACAGTGAAGAGGATGACATGTTTCACCTGACAGAGGGTGTTACAACAATGTACAACATGAGAGATGAGATTCGAATACCAAAGGAAGATCCTATAAGGACTCAGTTGGTTGTAAACGGTAAACGGGTAACCTATGAAGTAGACACCGGCTGTGGTTACACCATAATGTCAAAAAAATCTTTTGATGGGTTGTTTAAAGACAGTAAGAGACCAAAGTTGTTGACGTGTGGTTTGAAGTTAAAAACTTATGGGGGCCATGCAGTACCAGTGTTAGGGGCTGCCAAGGTGAAGGTGCAACATGGAGGCAGCGTGCAAAATCTGGCAGTGGTGGTGGTCAAGGGCTCAGGGACTAGTCTATTGGGCAGGGGCTGGATTAAGGCTCTCAAGATTGATTGGGAAAAAGTGAACAGAGTGAGAGAGGGGGAGGAGGCACTTCAGGAAGTGTTGGTAAAACATGAAACAGTTTTTAAAGAGGAGCTTGGGAAGTTGAAAGGGTTTTCAGCAAAAATATGTGTGAAAAAGGAAGCAAATCCTCAGTTCTACAAACCACGCTCTGTTCCATTTGCTATGAGACACAAGGTGGAGCAGGAATTAGAGAGGCTCTTAAAGGAGAAGATAATTGAGCCAGTGAAATTTTCTGATTGGGCTGCGCCTATCGTTCCCATTTTAAAGCCTGATGGTACTGTGAGGATTTGTGGGGACTATAAGTTAACAGTCAACAAAGTATCTGCATTAGAACAGTACCCTATTCCTAGGATGGAGGACTTGATTGCATGCCTGTCAGGAGGAGAAAAATACACCAAGTTAGACATGAGTCATGCATATCAGCAGATAGTGTTAGATGGGGAGGCCAGGAAGTATGTTACAGTGAACACACCTAAAGGTTTGTTCACATATACAAGGCTTCCGTTTGGAGTGAGTTCTAGCCCTGCCATTTTTCAGAGGACCATGGAGAATGTGTTACAGGGCATTCCAAATGTAGCCGTATATCTGGATGATATTATTTTGACAGGTAGAAGTGAAAAAGAACACATTCAGATTTTGGATCAAGTGCTGCAAAGACTTGAGGAGTCGGGTCTGCGTTTAAAAAGGAGCAAGTGTCAGTTCTTGGAGAAGGAAGTCATTTTTCTGCTTCACAAAGTAGATAAAACAGGACTTCACCCTCTCCCAGCTAAAGTGAAAGCAGTTCAAGAAGCTCCTTCACCCACGTCCGTGACAGAGCTAAAAGCTTATTTGGGATTGCTAAATTTTTACAATCGGTTTTTACCTAATCTGTCTACTCTGTTGGCACCTCTACATAAGCTGCTCAGGAAAGATGAAAAGTGGGTGTGGGGTCCTGACCAAGAACGAGTGTTCAAGCTATCCAAAGAACTGCTGCAGTCAGATCGTGTTTTGGTGCATTATGATGAAAGGAAAGAGCTGATTCTGTCCTGTGATGCGTCTCCATATGGGGTGGGGGCAGTATTAGCTCACCGCATGCCTGATGGGCAGGAAAAACCTATTGGGTTTGCGTCTCGCACCCTTGGGGCAGCTGAACGAAATTACTCTCAGCTGGATAAGGAAGGGTTGGCTGTGATTTTCGGAGTACAGTATTTCCACAAGTATCTGTACGGGAGGAAGTTTATTATTTGCACAGATCACAAGCCCTTGGTCAGTCTGTTAAATGAGATGAAAGCGGTCCCTCAGATGGCCTCACAGAGGATAATGAGATGGGCAGTTCTGCTGAGGGCATATGAATATGTCATATTGTACCGAGAAGGTAAGAAAAATGCTAATGCAGATGGGTTGAGTCGCCTCCCCATAGCAGAAGAGTCAGACAAAGAAATACCTGAAGAACATGTATTGATGATGGAGGAAATGCAAGGGCCGTTATTAAGGTCAGAGCAAATAAAAAAGTGGACAACCAAAGATCCAACCCTTGCTAAAGTACGAGAATACATTCAGAGGGGATGGCCCAACCACAAACACAGTGAGTTAAAGCCTTTTGAAGTTCGAAAAGAGGAGTTGAGTGTGCAGGACGGTTGTGTTTTGTGGGGAGCAAGAACTGTAATGCCTGCCAGGGCCCAACCTTACATGTTAGAGCAGCTACATCAGGCTCATCCTGGGATGAGCCGGATGAAAGCATTGGCTAGGAGTTATGTATGGTGGCCTCATATGGACTTGGATATAGAAAATAAAGTTAAAACGTGCACGGTGTGTCAGGAACACAGGAAGGCACCTGAACACGCTCCACTCCATCCTTGGGAGTGGCCTGATAAACCCTGGAGGAGACTTCACATTGATTATGCGGGTCCATTCATGGGAAAAATGTTTTTGATCATTGTGGATGCACATTCCAAGTGGTTAGATGTGCATCCTGTGGCATCAGCTACCGCTGCAGCTACAGTGGAGAGTTTGAGAAGCAGTTTTAGTACCCATGGCATTCCGGAGATGATCGTATCGGACAATGCTCAATGTTTTGTGAGTGAACGGTTTCAAGAGTTTGTTAGTCGCAATGGCATCACTCATGTGACAGCAGCACCGTATCACCCTTCATCCAACGGGTTGGCTGAAAGAGCAGTACAGACATTTAAAGAACTCATGAAGAAAAGCAAAGGAGAGACGTTGGAGACCAAAGTAAACAGGGCTCTGTTTTCTTATCGCATCACACCTCAAACTACTACGGGGAGGTCTCCAGCAGAGCTGATGATGGGCAGAAAATTGAGGTGTCTGCTGGATTTTGTACATCCAGACTTGAAAGACAGAGTGGCCAGAAGGCAAGCAAAACAGAAAGAACACCATGATAGACATTGCAGACAGCGCACCTTTGAAGTGGGAGATCTGGTGTACACAAGAAACTACGCCAGTGGTCCACGGTGGATTCCTGGTTTGATTGAGGAGATGACAGGACCTGTGTCCTGCAGAGTGGTCCTGGGCAATAGACAGGTGGTCAGACGCCATGTGGATCAGTTGTTCCGGCGAATGGAGTCAGAAAGTCCTGGGGGGGTGACAGAGGCTGAGACAGAGGATGAGGAATTGCTTCCATCAAGTGAGGGGGAAGGTTTGAGTGTGGAAAAAAGTTCAGAGGGTGAGGGGGTAGTCGCTGAGAGTGGAGGATGCGGCGAGTCAGAACAGAGCCACGACCTAGACGTGAGACGTTCACAGAGACCCAGGAAGCCCCCAGCGTATATGAAAGATTATGTAATGTGATTTTTTTTTTATTATTTTTTGGGGTTATTTGTTTTGGAGTTGAAAAAAAAAAAAAAAAAAAGTGAATGTAACGGCGTTCGGTATGATGTTATTGTATGTTTTTGGGCCTTGTTTACTTAAGTTAAAGTGGTCCCCTTAAAAGGTGTACTTTTAGTCTAAGGGGGGAGAGGTGTTGTATAGCCACAGGAGATGTTGCCGTTCAGGCCAAGAGGGGGCAGTATTGAGACACACCGGGGGAGGGGGGTTGAGCAGTGAAGCTGGACGCTGAGCTCCCGGCAATTTGTACACGGCGTGAGCCGGCTATGGTTGGAGAATAAAGTCACACTTGAAGAGAACCCCGAACTTGTCTGTCATTCCTACAAGCTACTACAATTTAAAATTGTCAAATTGATTGAATTTCAATTATATTACTTCACTTGTTTAAAAAGAATTATATTGATAAGCTGATTCATGAATTTCTCCTAATGAAACATAATTTTGTACATATTCCATTTTTCTCTCCATCCATCCATTTTCTGTACCGCTTTGTCCCTTTCGGGGTCACGGGGCTGCCGGAGCCTATCCCGGCTACTTGGGCCTAGGCAGGGGATGCCCTGGACAGGTCGCCAGTCTGTCGCAGGGTAGAAAGTCCACAATCACACACCCATGCACTCTCACACTCTCACACTCACACCTATGGACAATTTTAGAGTTGCCAATCAACCTATGAAGCATGTTCAACCTATGAAGCATGTTTTTGGACAGTGGGAGGAAGCTGCAGATCCCGGAGAGAACTCACGCATGCATGGGGAGAACATGCAAACTCCACACAGAAAGGTCCCCCCATTGATGTTGTGTTTTTCATGTCCCCCAGCTGGGACTTGAACCGGAGGCCTTCTTGATGTGAGGCAAGAGCGCTAACCACTGCGCCACCATGCAGCCCTTTTTTTGTACATATTATTAACTTTTTCTATGAAAACAAAACAGTGTTTTGTCTAC
Source organism: Oryzias sinensis (assembly GCA_037389245.1). Classification (NCBI taxonomy): domain Eukaryota; kingdom Metazoa; phylum Chordata; class Actinopteri; order Beloniformes; family Adrianichthyidae; genus Oryzias; species Oryzias sinensis. Next base: position 2,253,962 of record CM074507.1, read on the forward strand.
TTTACTGACATAGTATTATGCTTTAATCATATGAATGACTTTTATAAGTAACATAATTTGCATATATTTTATATAACGGTTCTGCATTTGCAATGTTGATTTCTGAAATAGTTATTTTTTACATAATAATTTAAGTAATTCATCTTTGTCATGTGCTTTATTGATACTTTACGATTCTTACTTATGTCTGATAAAAGCTAGGAACCGGATATTGATAAATCATGTAATAAAATGGTTATAGTATAACGGGGTGGGATTATATAAGTTCGCTTCCTTCCACTCCCTTTCAAGCAATATTTATTAATATGTCTAATTATCCTAAGTTTGATTGGTTATTGTATGAATGTATAACTGATGTTTATATTGCTTTTGTGTATCATTTCTATTTGATTGCTTGAAATAAACCATTTCAAATCAAAAATTTCAAATAAAAAAATCTCCGTATTTTCTGATTATTTTCATTAAAGAAGGAATTGACTTTAACACAACCACACCATCTGCTTATAAAGCTATTTTGTCTTCTACTGGACCCACCATGATTCCATGTAGCCCTGTATGGGATCGTATTGCTATTGCTAGTGGTTCGATTGCCATTGTGAATGGCAATAGTTAAAGTGCGGATAGCACAAAGGTTAAATGTTTAGTCCCTTTTTATCCTCTGTTGAGTTGAAAACACCCGCTGACCCCTCTCCGTCAGTTTACGTGGTCGACCACTTGGTGGCTGAGTTGCTGTAGTTCCTAAACGCTTCCATTTTGTTCTTATAGAGCTGACAGCTGACTGATGAATATTTAGGAGCGAGGAAATTCCACCACTGGATTTGTGTGAAGGATGTGAAAACCCTTATTACCCACTTTACAAAAATTCATGCATCTATGATGTCAATCAGGGGCCTGGGTCAAATGTGGAGGCGGGATGCATCTGGCCAGCAGGTGGTAGTTTGGGGATCACGGCTCTTGACAGAGAGCTAAGCCAGAAGTCCCCAGCAATCTTCAACAGGAAATTTGGGTCTGCCAACTCTTTCCCGGCCTCCTCATCCACCAGAAGATTCAGCTCATCATGAGCTAGTTATTGGTTGACATCTCTTCCCCTCTCTCCCTGAGTGACAAAGACACTCAGGGACACCTAAACAGCTCCACAGTCAATCATTGACCCACTTGCCAGGGCAAGTGCATTAATAGACACACTTGTGCATGAACACTGTGTTTGATATGTGGAAACTGTGACGATCACACAAGTCCAAAAACATCACGTGGCCCAGGTTCAGTATCACACCCATGCATTAGATCAGGGGTGTCAAACATACGGCCCGCGGGCCTTATCCGGCCCGCCAGGTGGTTAAGTCCGGCCCACACAGGAAGAGTAAAAACCATAAGGATGGTTAAAAAAGAAAGCAAGTTTCTAGTCCATTCCTGTAGTGAGTTATCATTTTCTAAAGAAATAACCGAAATGCGCAATTCCGCCACTGGGGGAGCAAAGGAAAGGCAAAACAGGTGAATCAGCATATCTCTGCATGTGCCAAAAGTGAAACCTAACAGTTCTGCATCTGGGTAGGATGCACTTTGGTTCCCTATGAGCCTTACCGCTGTTATCTTGCTACAAGGATGATCATTAGCGACACCCTAATGACCAAAATGTTGTCAAAAAGTGAAGTGGAGTGAGGAGATTTCCAGGAAAAATTGACAGTTCTTCTTTTTTTCTTTCATGAAGCTGAATGCAAAACTCCCATGCTTGGTATGTCATCAACATCGCAGTGCTCAAAGAATATAACATTCAGCACCACTAAGAGACTTACCATAAAGAAAAGTTTCTGGATTGCTTCAGTGTCAGATGTAAAATATTCAGTCTGTATTAATTTGAATAGACCAACTTTTCTATAATTGAAATTCATTTTATTTGAGATCCATTGGCTCCAAGTGATCAGGCTACTATGTTGGTTGAGGCATTTTTTTCAAATTGAGTAAAAAACAAAAAAAACAAAGCTTTTATTTTGCTTTTATGTTATGGTCTGGCCCACTTGAGATCAGACGGGCTGAATGTGGCCCCCGAACCAAAATGAGTTTGACACCCCTGCATTAGATGAAACACAAAATCACACATCCGAGGGTTACAGAAACAAATCAACAGACGGATAATCCCTGACTCTTTTAGACATCATTTTCATCCCCTTACTACACGCTTGTTGATATGTTGAAGCTTTATAAACAAACAAACATGACCCAAAAAAAAAGATAAATAAATACCATAATATAGTTTAAAAAAAACAAATTAAAAAAAAAAAAAAACAAGAGTCTTCCTTGAAGGTTGTTAGTAGCTGTTTAGCTCTTCTGGTTCAGCAACAACTAGATCTGCAGAGGGTTTCTTGTTAAGTTCATAACATCTGATGTGCTTCAAGTACCAGTATGAAAAATGCTCAATAATGATAATGAGGGCTGCAACAGGGAGGTCACTTGTGCTACCAAGAGACACAAACATGCCCTCAGCATACACTGTTCCATGCAGAGAGCCGCGATGAGACATCTTTCTACTTTGACTTGATGGCCTGTCTCACTGAATAATCCAAAATGTCTGGAGAAACATAAACCACATTCCTGGCTTATACTGAGGGGTTGAAAAGACTGGGTATGTCCAGGAAGTAAGCCAGCATGAGTTGATGTCTTGTAGCTAATGTCAGTAAAATATTTTTAAAAATGACACCCATCTGGAACAACCCAGACATCCTTATAAACAAATAAATGTTACTCTTCCCAGCTTGGCAAGCAGGGGGCGTAACACTATTAGATGTCAAGATACCCGCCAGCTCAGTCCTCTGTTTGTTTGCCTGTGTGCAGTTTTGACTGATTTATCTATTTTACCAAATATCTGAGTGTGTTCTTCCACAATAGTTCTTTTCAATTCAATTTTATTTGAATAGCCCAAATTCACAACAACAGTCGTCTCAATGGGCTTTGTACCAGCGGTTGTACAGTAAACATAAAATCAAAAAGGATCATAAATGCATAGAATTCAATAGGATAATACTAAAACTTTAAACAGACTAAACTAAACTGGCATTCCTGCCCTTAAACTCCCCTTCTCGGTAAGAAAAAACTCCTAAAAAACCGGAATCTGAAAAAAACGAAGAAACCTGAGGGGTGTCCACATGAAGGAGGGATCCTCCCCCAGGACGGACAGGCGAGAATAATTAACGTATCTAACTCTACAACTACATATTTAAAGTCCAGCAAATGATCTTCAACCAGTTTTTCAAGGAGGGACTGCCTTTACTCTTTCAAGAATTGCATAACTGGCTGCTTTTAAGGACCTTTAAATCTAGAAACACTTTGGGATTATTCTGCTGTTGGACCTGCACTGCTAACCTCCAAGTGGAAACCTGTTTAAACAGTGATGTGGATGAACTGTGGGTGGCTGGCAGTCCGCTGGTTCATCCTGTGGGTTGCTCGCCACCCAGTGAAAGCCCTGTTCCAGCACTCTGCCTCTGAGGCTAAACTCTACAAACCCCAAACCGCTGCTGTTTTCCAACGCCTGGATCGTGTCCACATTCCCTGCCGCAGGACCTATTCCTCGGGGCTCACATCGGAACTTTCAATATGACAACTCCAGCTCCATCCCGTCTTTACTGGTCCTCTACTGGCAGCCCAAAGAGAAACACGGGTCGCCGTGCTGAACGTGTCCTGGTGGGCGTCCCAAGAGCGTCCAACACAACCACCGACAGCAACTCAAAAATAAACTTTGGTCTACTGAACACCAGCTCTGTCACCAAAAAGGGCCATCTCATCCAGGATCTGGTGGTGGACTGTAAGTTAGACTTTTTATGCCTGACTGAAATGTGGCAGCAGAAGAACATCTTCATGGATCTGAACAATGCTACTCCCATCACCAAAGTTTATTTACTTCTACCAACCATGTGCCACCGGTCGTGGTGGTGGTCTTGCGTTAAATTTTCGTGAGTATTTGAGAGCAGCTCCTATAACAGTTCCTATCTTCCAGTCATTTGAGGCCACTGTATGTCGGCTCTCTGGATCTACCCCGACCATCATCGCCACTATTTACAGACCACCAAAACCAAACAAGGATTTCATGTCAGACTTTTCAAATTTTGTAACATATATCTCTGCACTTTCACCAAATGTTTTATTATGAGGAGACCTAAATATTCACTTGGTCACTGTCAACAACTCACTGACTAATGATTTCCTTTCCTGGTTGGACAGTTTTCGTTTGCAACAGTTTGTTGATTTTCCCACCTCACTCACACTCTAGACTTAATCTGTTGCTCAGGTATAAAACCCATGGACTGTAAATCAAACTTCATTCCGTTTTCCGACCATATGCTTGTTACGTTTGATGTCAATTTATTTATTTCCATTTACAAGCCTTCCGTCATGCTAAGGATGTCAACATGGAGATTTTATCTACCCTGATCAGTGAACTTCCAAATACAGACAGCTTTACAGCTCCAGATCAACTTGTTTCACACAACAACACACACCTGCACCACATCCTCAACACACTTGCTCCACTCAAATCCAGATCTGTCTCTTTCACCTATACTGCACCCTGGTACACCCTCATTCTCAGACAGTTAAAAGAAAAAGGTCGCCAACTTGAAAGACTCTACACCAAAACCGGACTAACTATCCACAAAGACATGTACACACAGCACATTCTCCACTATAAAGAGTGCATCTCCAAAACCAAATCTGCCTACTACTCCAATCTAATCAATTCAAATAAAGAAAATTCAAAGATTCTTTTCTCTCATCTTTAGCATCACCAAACCTCCTGACTCCCTTCCATCACATCTCTATTTAACTGATTTCTGCAACACCTTGGCTTCATTTTTCACCACAAAAATCCACCTCATCCATCAACAGCTGACCCCCAACTCTGCTCCATTTCTATCTTCCATTCCATCTTTTACGTCTGATGATTCATTTTCTTCATTTACTCTACCCACAGTTAGTCAAATATCTACATGCATTACAAAATCCAAACCTTCCACCTGCCAGCTTGACCCACTGCCCACCATCCTTGTTAAAGCTACAGCTCCCTCTCTTTGTCCTCTCATCACCAACATAATCCATGCTTTCCTCACTTCTGGAATGGTTCCTCCTGCACTGAAAACTGTTGCTGTCACTCCCATACTTAAAATACAGGTTCAGATCCTACAGACCTCAATAATTACCATCCCATTTCCAACCTCCCATTCATTTCAAAAATTCTTGAGAAAATAGTATCTGCTCAGCTTCATGCTCATCTGTCCTCCAATAATATTTGTGAACTTTTCCAATCTTTTTCCGACCTTGCGTGCTCAGAAAGGCGCCTTATAAACAAAATGTATTATTATTATTATTATTATTATTATTATTATTATTATTATTATTATTATTATTATTAATTTATTAATTTATTATTATTTATTATTACAGCATTTAATATCGAGAAGATTCATTACACCCCAGAAACTTCCCAAGACAAAAATTGGATTAAATAACTTGAATATCAACAACTTAAATCAATAATTACTAAAGTTTAACTACAAAAATGACTTAAAGCTGCCACTCAGATGAAGTTACTCTCTGATTAATTTTTCAATGGAAAAAAACTCTCACCTAAAATATACAAACTCTTATAATCTAGGAAAATAATATTTCACCTAATAACAAAATAGATGCAGATTTGATTGTGCACAGATGAAAGCTTTGGTCAGAACTTTGTCTAAAACACCTTTAAACCAACAAAAGTCCAAATCTGCAGCTAATCCATTTCAAAAAACTCTTCACAGAATTTACTACACTGACAGAGGATGTTCAAGATGCACCCCAGTAACTCAGACATTTGTCAGCACTGTGACAGTAACCTACCAGACAGTTACATGCATGCACTGTGGTTCTGCACGCCTGTCCAGGCTCTCTGGCAGCAGGTATGTGCCGATCTATCAGTCTGGCTGCTCAATCACAGCTTCCACCGCCCACTTTGGCGTGTTTGGTGACATGAGGCCATCTACAGTAGTGTTGAAGGATTAGCATCTATCATTTTCATAACTCTTTGTATTGCTAAAAAACAGTTTTAAAAAATTGGAAAAACATGAAAAATATAAATATAAGTCAACACAGAAATCTGGTTGCTTGGATTATAATGCTTGGAAAATGTCAGCCCAAAGTTCAAGTAACTTGAAAGAATTCAGTCTCTCTGGCTCTGCATAACTCTCCATGACTTAGGGGTGGGGGGGCCTGGACCTTGTCGTCTTGCCGTGTTTGGGGCAGGGGGCGGGGCCCCTTGGTGCCTGGCGGAGGAGGTGGGGGTAGGGAGGGTCCACCTGTTGGGGGTTGTCTCGGGTCTGGGGCCTGTTGGGCAGGCGGGTTGGGGCAGCGCTGGTTCTGCTTGGGGGTGGGGACCGTGGTGGGGGAAGTGAGTGGGGTCCGGCCTGGCTTGAGGGGTGGCCTTGCCTGTGCTGGGCCTGGGGGTTTAGGGTTAGGTGTTGGGGTTAGGCGAAGGCTCCACGCTTGTATGGATGGAGCTCTCATGTGCATTAGTACTACTTTGTCCCTAATTTGATTTTTGTTGTCCCTCAATGCAATTTCTAGAAACAAGTTTTTATTTATTCCTTTAGGTCAGTGTTTTTCAACCACTGTGCCAGTGTGTGGTGCAGGCTGTGAAGTGTGCCGCGTGGAAATTATCAATTTGTGTGCTCATACTAGCACCTGGCAGAATAACTTCAGTACTCTTCATACCAGTAGGTGGCAGCATCAGATAACTAAATGTTTGTGCTTGTAGTCAAGGGAATGAGGACACATGGCATGGTGGCAGGTATGCTAAGACGGTGACACATTGTGAATGAAAGGACAACAGTGAAAGTGATGGATACTTTTGAAGAGGAAAATTCTGGGCTCGAACTGACCCTGACAAACTGACCCAGATGAAGGCCCTAGTATGAGTGAAGGTCAAAGAAGGCAAAGATTTAAGACTTCAGGAAAGTTTTCTTCTTATGGAAGGCAATAAATACAACGAAAGCTATCTTTCATTTGGATTTACTTTTACCAGTGATCCAACGGCACCGACTCCGTTGTGCTTGGTGTGTGGTGAAAAGCTCTCGAACGAGGCTTTGGTCCCATGTAAACTCAAACGCCATCTCCAAAAGAAACACCCTTCACTTCAAAATAAAAATGCGGAATATTTGGTTCGCCTGCGTGAACACACAGATAAACAGGCAACTTTCAGGAGAGAAACTGCAAAGGTAAATGAGAGAGCCCTTAAAGCTAGCTACCATGTTGCTGAACTTGTGGCTAAATCCAAAAAGTCCCTCACTGTGGCAGAGCAATTAATACTTCCTGCCTACAAAGCCATTATAAATGAGATGCTCAGACCTGAAGCGGCTAAAGAAATAGCCCAAGTCCCTCTTTCCGATAACACAATTTCCATTAATGAGAAGTCTGCAGACATCGAAAGTGTGGTTTTGGTCAGTAATAACAAATTGCTAATAGATGAGTTTACTGATATAAGTGGACATGCTCAACTTTTGGCCAATGTGCGTTTTGTGGATGGAGACATAATCAGAGAAAACTTTCTATTTTGCACGTCTTTGCCAGAAAAAAAACAACTGGAAGTGAAATATTTTGGGTGACATCAGAATATCTGGAAAAAGGAGGACTTAAGTGGGAAAACTGCACGAGTGTCTGCACTGATGGAGCTGCAGCCATGGTCAGGCGCACCAAAGGCTTTGTAGGCAGAGTGAAGGAAAAAAACAGATGTGATCTTAACGCACTGTTTTTTACACAGTGCCAAGACTTTACCAGCAGACCTTGTTCCTGTGTTGGACGATGTTGTGCGCATGGTAAACTTTGTGAAGTCACGACCTGTGAAGGGTCGCATATTTGCAGCTTTGCGTGAGGAAATGAGGGCGGAGCATAAAGCCTGGCTGTTTCATACGGATGACCGATGGTTTTCCGTGGCAAGGTGCTGGCCCGTGTGAATGAGCTGCGAGAGGAACTTAAAGTGTTTCTGACAAATGAGGGGTCAGATTACGCAAAGCTGCTATCAAGTGATGAATGGTGTGCACGGCTGGCACACCTGGCAGATATTTTTCATCATCTGAATGAACTGAACACATGAATGCAAAGGCCGGAATGAAAATCTACTTACAAGTACAGATAAAATAAACCAATTCCGTTCAAAGGTGCAACTCTGGTAGCAACATGTGGAAAGTGGCAATCTTGAAATGTTCCCACTCACCAATAAATGGCAAGATGTTAATACTGCACTGTGTGAGATAGTAGTTAAACATCTGAAAACTCTTACGGAGAAGATGTCATTTTATTTTCCTTCAACCTCCACGGACTGCCTTGACTGGGTTAGGGACCCATTCAGCTCAGCATCAGCTGTTGGAAAGGACATGACTTTACTGGAGCAGGAGGAACTAACTGAACTGAGACAAGATTGTGGTCTCGAGCTAAACTTTGCTGATCTAAGTCTGGACAGTTTTTGGTTGGCAGCTGCCAAGGAGTTCCCCATGCTGGCCAACAAAGCTGCTTTGACATTGCTCCCATTATCCACAACATATCTGTGTGAGGTGAGCTTTTCAAGCCTGACTGCTGTAAAAACTAAAAACAGAGAAAGACTGAGAGCTGTGGAGGAAGAGCTTCGTGTGTGTCTTTCCTCAATTCCTGCCAGGATGTCAGCTCTGTGCCTCTGCTGGAAAAAAAATTGGAGAAGTTTAGATTGTATGGTGATGCAGTTGGATTGTTTAACATCTCCCTCTGCTGGACAAAGGGAGGGAAAACGGTTAGGCATCCATTTTTTTATAACAATTATGAAATTAATTATGGTCTTAGACGTCTATGATAGAGGGTGTCTAATCTAGAAATCCAAATTCTCTCATATCTCCTCTCTGGGGTTGACCATCTGGGATTAGTCTGAACGGCTGAAACTGAATCCCGTCCATGTGAGATGAAGTGTTGGACAAGGTAAGTGTCTGTGTTTTTTTTTTTTGTGATATTGTGTTTTTTGCTGCGCCCATGTCCTGACATGGAAAATATAAATTATATCTCACTCCCACAAGTCAATATCTTGTTCGCACGAAATAATATTCCGTTCCCACGAAATGATTAATTAACAAGACAAATGATTGGCTGGTCATGTTGCGTGATGCATTAATTAATGTGTGGGAATGGAATATTATTTTGTGGGAAAAAGATACTATTTCGTTCACACAACTTAATTATTTCAAGGGAGCAGAATATTAATTTGTGGGAACAAAATTTTTTTTTTTTTGGGAATGAAATATATTTTATATTTTCCATGTCAGGACATGGGCTCTGTAGTTTTGTAATGTCCCTAAGATTTTTATTTTGTTCTTTAAACTGGTAGAAATCTCTGCCCCTTGAGTAACCCCTGGTTCTGAACCAGATCCTCAAAGTTTTTCCTGAAACCAAAACACACGTGTTGGGATTATTCCAAGAAAGTTTTGAAATCATTATGTGATGGCGACATGACCTTGGGTTTGGTGGTCATTTTGTATCAAAATCTGGTGTTTCGCGATTTTCAAGTTCTTCTACAACGTAGGAAAATGAAATTTTTTTCAAGCAATTTTCACAAAGTTTGAAAAACATGCCGCTAGCATAACTCTACAATGACATACAGGACCGAAATTTGTCAGTCAGGACCATAAATATTTGGACAGAGACACATTCTTTCTAATTTTGTTTCTGTACATTACCATGAATTTTGAATAAAACAACTCAGATGCAGACTTTCAGCTTTTATTCCATGGGTTGAACAAAAAGATTGCATAAAAATGAGAAAAACTAAAGCATTTTTAAACACAATCCCTTCATTTCTACACCTGGCTGTGGTTCCTGTCTCCAGCTCGTTTTGGTTATCACATGATTTACCATAAATCTAATGGGCTGTGCACATGAAGATAATAAAGACTGTGTCTATCTTACCCCATAAAACCAGAAGAGGAAGTAATACATGTGCAGTCAAGGTACGACAAGTAACCGACCGAAAACCAGAAGAGGGAACTGGAGAGTATTGATGGCCGGTTGTGACACATGGAAGTGGTGCAGACCTAAATGAATGAGAGAAGCGTCCATGCATGTTCTGCAGCCTGAAGGTGTGTTTTCTCACCAAGGAGCTGAAGTTCTGAGCCTCCCACAGCAGCCAGTCCTCGCTGAGCGTGTACAGAGCTTTGCCCGTCACGCAGTCCACCGGGCCTTTGGCGATCTGCTGCATGAGGGCGCTCACCAGGAAGAACAAGTGCTGGCCCACGCTCTCCTGCACCAAAACACGAACCCTGCTGGTTAAACTGGAGACATTCGTCAAACTATCGAGCTTTTTTCTGCTCCGGTTCACTCTGGTCAGTTTGGCACCAAAACATGGCGGCAAAAGTTCTGTGCAGACGAGAAGGTCTGAGCAAAATGCATCTGGTTTTGATAACATCTGTTATGCAGCTGTCGTGTGAGAACCGCAAGTTTAAGACGTGTGGCTTGACATATTTGTAACAAACAACTGTAACACTTCAAGATAAAAAAAAAGGAAACCACTAAACTGCAAGTCATTTCTGCTCAAACATTTTGCATTTCTTGTTGTCTATGTTTTAGAATGTTTACGTTGAAATTTCTATATGGAAGCTTTTTTCTTCAGGAATCAGACCAGCAGAGGCTTCTAAAGGAAAATCTCTAACAGAAATCTTCACAGAGGCAGTTTTTCTCACCAACAGACTCAGATGTCTGCAAACAACAGGTAAAATGATCCAGCATCCCGTCTCAGCGCGTTAGAACCGGCACCGTCCTGAAAGAACTGCAGTTTCTTTCAGGCCTGCACGGCTGCAGAAGAGACGGACCGCAGATGTGGTCGTATCACTGCTGTGGTTTCTACTGATGTTGTCGAAATTCTTCTGCTTCCTGTCTTTTCTCCTTTTGCAGAAGAAAGTTGCCTTCTGTCTTCATTTGCTTTTCTGGTTGCTAGGGTCAACCGTGAAGTGAATTGGTTCATTTCATGTCTAACGTTCAGAACTTTTAGAGTTGGATCAGGCATAATACTGTATGTCATTACAAAGAAACTGGGTGAGTGGTGTCCCTCAGGGCTCTGCCCTAGGTTGTTTCGTATTTACATTATGTTATGCTTACTAAAAAAACTTTTGAGAAGCTGTCTTATGACATGTATGCAGATGATATATCATTTTGTTGCATTGTGGCATTCTCTTGATGAGCTTCAACAGGTAGTCACCTGAAATGGTCTTCAAAAAGTCTTGAAGGAGTTCCCAGAATGCTTAGCACTTGTTGGCCCTTTTGCCTTCACTCTGCGGTCCAGCTCACCCCAAACCATCTCCATTGGGTTCAGGTCCGGTGACTGTGGAGGCCAGGTCATCTGGGGCAGCCCCCCCATCACTCTCCTTCTTGGTCAAATAGCCCTTACACAGCCTGGAGGTGTGTTTGGGGTCATTGTCCTGTTGAAAAAGAAATGATGGTCCAACTAAACCGGATGGAATAGCATGCTGCTCAATTTGGAATAAATCCCCAACAGTGTCACCAGCAAAGCACCCCCACACCATCACACCTCCTCCTCCATGCTTCACGGTGGGAACCAGGCATGTAGAGTCCATTCGTTCTCCTTTTCTGCGTCGCACAAAGACATGGTGGTTGGAACCAAAAATCTCCAATTTGGACTCATCAGACCAAAGCCCAGATTTCCCCTGGTCTGATGTCCATTCCTTGTGTTCTTTAGCCCAAACAAGTCTCTTCTGCTTGTTGCCTTTCTTTAGCAGTGGTTTCCTAGCAGATATTCTAGCATGAAGGCCAGATTCACACAGTCTCCTTTGACAGTTGTTGTAGAAATGTGTCTGCTGCTAGAACTCTGTGTGCCATTGACCTGCTCTCTAATCTGAGCTGCTGTTAACCTGCCATTTCTGAGGCTGGTGACTCAGATGAACTTATCCTCTGCAGCAGAGGTGACTCTTGGTCTTCCTTTCCTGGGGGGGTCCGCATGAGAGCCAGTTTCTTTAGAGCGCTTGATGGTTCTTGTGACTGCACTTGGGGACACTTTCAAAGTTTTCCCAATTTTTGGGACTGACTGACCCTCATTTCTTAAAGTAATGATGGTCACTCGTTTTTCTGTACTTAGCTGTTTTTTTCTGACCATAATTCAAATTCTAACAGTCTAATCAGTAGGACTATCAGCTGTGGATCCACCTGACTTCTACACAACACAACTGATGGTCCCAGTACTCCAAACCCTAGAATAGATAGATCTACAGGAAAAGATCAATCTCACAATAAATGCAGAACGGTTATTCAAGGTTACATTAAAGAATTGAACCTACTAGACATATGGAGAGAATTAAACCCCAATGATAAGAGCTACTCCTGCTAGTCTAGTGAATATAAGACATTTTCCAGGATTGATTATTTCCTAATGTCTTTAGAATTATGTCATAAAATTTACAATTGTTTTTATGACTCCATTGTGATCTCAGACCATGCTCCATGTTGTTTACTATATATGGATAAAAATATATTAAAGACCCACCCAGATGCCATTTCCAGCATAAATGGTTACAGGACAACGAATTCATAAAATGTATAGGAAAACATTTAGATGAATACTTTAAAATAAATACAGCTCAAACATCTGCATGTATAAGATAGGAAGCTTTCAAAGCGGTTCTTAGAGGTCACATCATTAGCTACACAGGTTCAAAAGGAAAAAGTTGGAGAGGGAGAGACAACAGTTGGAACACAAGATTAAAACGCTTCAGGAAAAGGTCAACAAAAAAAATAATTTGCAACTGATAAACGAGATAGCAACTTTAAGAGCAGAATATAATAAACAATCAGCTGGTTGAGCAGCAGCAAGTCCCTTAAGGCTGAAACAATCCTTCTACGATCAAGGTGAGAAGGCAGGCAAACTGCTGGCTTGGCAGATAAAACAATTGGAGTTTAAAACATAACATTTATTATATCAAATGACAAAACTCTTGTAAATCCCACTGAAATTAATGAAGCATTTAGAGACTACTGCAGCGAGTTATACAATGCAGAAGAGAAAACAAATACTGAAAATATAAACAATTTCTCCTAGCTGGACCAACTGTGGGCCAGGTGGGTGGCGGCCTGAAGTGTGGGGCGGGTCTCCCTTGGGGGGTCCCGGGTCGTATTTGGGGTTGGGGCGGGGGAATGCCCGGAACTCCTGAAGGGGGGTGGGCTGCTCGTCTGGGGCTATGGGCGCCCTTCTCGAGTGGGCCCTGCGTTGGGCTCTCCTGGCGCGGTGGGGGGATGCCCTGCTGGTTGGGCTGGGGCGGCGCTCCCTTTCCCTCCGTGCCTCCCTGCTCTCTGGCTCTGGGGGCCTCGCGGCGGTCCTGCTGGCCCTGGCCTGTGGGGCGGGCTGGGTAGCCCGGGGGGTTTCCTGCCTGCTGCCGTGTGGCGTTGGGGGTTCCGGCTGCCACTGCTGCTGCGGCAGGCGCCTTGGTGTGGGGGTGGCTGGGCACTCTCCTTCCTTCTTTTCACATTCCACCATCCAGGGCGTGGGTGTGCGTGTGTGGGCACTGTCTGTTTTGTGTACATGTTGACATGTGGACTTTTTCTTCTCAGCCAGCAGGTGTGTTGGTGGCATTTGGTGGTGGCACAAAAAGGCCCCGCCCTTTTTGCCACATTAGTGCTGCATTAGAGCCTTGCCGTGGTGATGGGCAACCGGTAGGCTTGTTGCTTTGTGCTGCTTCGTGGTCTTGTCCCCCCCCCCTCCTCTTGTCGCCCTCTTGCCCCCCCCCCTCTCTAACATCCCTCTCTCTTCTTCCCTTCTTTCCTTTTCCTTCCGGTCCAACACTAAAGATTTTCAAACATGATTGAAATTAATAAAGTTTGGCCTCAATTACAAAAGGGGTTTATTCAGACATACCTTTGGTTTGTCTGAGATTCATAGCCCCTGTTGTAAAAGTAAAATATGTCCAACACAAGAGGCCCTCAGCTCTCATCTGTCTGCCCAGCTGTTGGACAGGACAAGTTAAAAAAATAAATAAATAAATAAAAAAGGAGTATTTCTGTTTTACATTAAGCGCCATCTAACGTCAGGGAATGAAATTGCATGTTCACTCGGCTCATCGTCAGCGAAAATCGCCTGGGTGTGAACACAAAAAACGTGGCGAAAAACGATGGCGAATAACGCCTGGCGAATATTCGTCCCGGTGTGTACGAGCCTTTATTATGCAAAAAAGAAAAAAAAGGATGAAATACCTCAGAGTGAAACAACGTAAAACAGGCACCTGAAAAGGAATTAGGCAGAACAAACATCCGTGCTCAACCCAATTTCGACAAAAGCAGGTAATGGGGATTATTTCCCACAATTCCCTGCTCCGACAAAGCAGACCCGACGCGCACGTGACCACCGCCCTCTGCTGCAAGGCGCTTGCGGCCACACTTCTTTGCGGTAGTCTTTGGAACATAAGTCAAAAAACTCGAGGGGGGGGCGCAACTCCCCGGGGGCTGGCTGAATCACATTAACAGGTGATTGGGAGTCTTTTTCTAACAATCAACTCTGAGCCGCAGCTGCGCGCTGTCGTCATGGAGACGGAGCCGCGTGTGTCAGAGGGAGGGGGAGGGGTGGTGGGCGCAGACCAGTTTTTATGGATTGAGGTTTTTTGGAGGATTTCTGCTGTTGGTGTTGCACAAATTTAGGGAAATGCCAAATATTTTTTGAGTAATCCTACTGATGAGTTCTATGATTTAGTCTTTAATGTTTTATAAGACCTAAACATATTAATCACAATAAGTTTTATTTTTTAGATCTAATCCCTCTGATATGTTTCACAAAGACACACACAGGACGTCACACATTAAGAAATTATTGCTAAAAATGAAGCAGGAGTCCAGCTCAAAAAAAAAATGCTCTAAAAAATGATAAAAAAGGAAAAAAAAAACAGAATTATTTGATTTGTTATTTCTTATTAATATTTTCAGGCTTTCTTTGTTTTGTTCTGCAGCATGTTCATATTTGTATAATTTTGACAGAATATATTTCTATTCTAAGTTATTTGAGGTTTAACTTGAGTTATTCTGGATTAATGTTCCTGTTTTTATTCATAGTTATGTTCAAAAAGTTCAGTTTAAAAGGTTTAAAAGTTTAGCTTTAGTGGGTTCAGTAAATGTTTATCTTCTTAAGCGTGTTTTTAATTTAGGCCCCCTGTGTGACTGAGTTTGACCCGCCTGCAATACGAGTCTAGAACATTCATGCAATTTTCTGTAAAATGGCTAAATAGAAGATAGGGAACACAACAGGATGTTGTCAAATTTTGTATGTGTGTGTGTGTGTGGTGGGGTTACTCGCCCAGGGAGTAAGTTAGTGTAGAACCGCCACTGGGGGTGTGTGTTGATTCCTCTGCAGTGGACTGCTCTCTAGCTGCACGTGAGCCTTCACCTGTGCTCTCTGGTACAGACATCTTCTCAGAATATGGAGGCAAGCTGCGTGTAAGAACGCACGCAGCTTTTAATGAAAATATATACAATAGAAAATGAATAATTAGAACGCAGTAAATTTGTCGTGTTTCCTCGCGAGATGGAAACTTCTGTTGTAGAATGAGGATGTGTGTGTGCTTCTGAAAGCGCACGCCTGTGGGTGTAAGGGAGCCACGAGCCACGACGAGAGACAGTGACAGGCGCGTTGGGAGAGAAGGAGACAACAGTCTGAAAGAAAGAAGGAAAGTCTGAACACAGGACTAGCAGAAAAAGTAAACTATCAGCAAAGATGAATGTGTTTACTGTGTTTATTATAGTTCCAATCACGCACCATATGCTAAACTTTCAAAAAAAAAAAAAAGTGCGGTGATGAGGTCATCGTTACAGCCCTACTCGCGGGCCACATTTGAGTTTGACACATGTGGACTAGACAGAGCTCTGAACCTTTTTTCTTCAATGATTTGTGATCTTCACTGGTGTCCATGGATTACATGAAATCTTTCCACCTTTATCCACCTTTGTCATGGTAGGGAGAACACCTCAATGGTCATCTTGACCCCATAGGACAGCACAAGGGTTAATGAAGAGAAAGAAAAAATCCAACTTCTGAAATTATCCAATTTAACATAGTTGAAAATTTCAAACATTTGGGAATCATGATTAGACCAGGACTAGAACAGGTAGTAGAATCAAATTATGATCCTTTAATGGAAAAAATAAATGGCTCCATAAAGAAATGGATGACACTACCAACATCTATTATGCGAAAAATAAAGATATTAAAGATGATTGTTCAAGGTTTCATTGCTGTTTGTACATATAGTACATCGAAATTTTTCTTTGGCATCTCTCATGTCAGGGTAAATATAGAAAGGACAAAAACACAACACAAATACAAAGTATAAAATACAAATATGAGTAGATATGAATATTGAAGGGACCCAATCTATTCAGAGGAATTATTGCACATGTGGAATTAAATGGGAGGATACTCCCAAAACTAATGTATCTGTTTCAAAACATACCCCTGTCACCACATCTAGACTTATTTTCAAAACTAAAGAAACTTTTCAACTAGGTTCATATGGACCAACAAAAAAGCAAACCTCCATTTGACGTTACTTTATCTTCCTTTTGACAGAGGGGGACTAACAAGTCCAAATATTGAATGGTACCACTGGGCTGCACAGATTAGATCTATAATGTTTCATTTTACTGCCAAAGACACTGGGTCATTGGGTTGAAATGGAATCCCAGGATCTAAAGCTGCACTTCCTATTATTTCTAATTCAATTTAATTATTTCTATTTCTAATTCAAACTGAAGAAATGTATGCTTACTGTTTTCATATTTTATTACATTTAAGTGTTATACATGGATTTTGTGTGTACTATGCTTATTCTTCCATTTTACTTGTGATCTGTCACAAACCTCAATGCCTTGACATTTCAGCCTCCCGCACACACAGCAGGAACTTAACTTCACACTTGCAGGTTTATTCTGCTTTCAGACGACTTTGACAGGAAACGTGCATCTTCGTCTTCAGACGCAAAAGCAGAAGTTTGACACGTGTTAAAGGAAGCCAGACATCTTTCGTACCTCGTTTTAAGAAAGCAGGTTGGGGCCAGCCATAGGTCAACAGGTCCCTTATATGGAAACAGAAAGCGGACGTTGTACCTGCTCCTTAAAAAGGAAATTGTTCAAATTGTTGGCAGAGGATTGGCTGCTGCACACAGGAAGGAGAACTCAGCAGCACACGCACTCCACTATAAGACTTCTACTTGTAGGAAGTTCATCACTACTTCTTCTTTTTCTTCTTGCTGGGGGCTTCTGCTTCGCTTGTCTTCTATACACGTTCTTATTATGCTCAGAACTATTGTATAGGGAATAAAATCTGTTAATCTTTAACCGTCCGACTTTTGGTCATCTTTTTCTCAACTTCTGAACACGTTAGGAAAAGCTGCAAAACGAACAAATCTTTTCCTACAAAACACCTCAAAAAAGCTATGCAAAACAAAGAACCCATTTCTTCAACACATAATACAAATATGGTCCAGAGTTTTAAATTACATGAACCAAACTCAACCACTATCACAATACAGCCCAATTTGGGGGAACAAATTCTTCACCCCAAGTAGAGCGGATTCCACCTTTAAAATGTGGGCAGCAAAGGGTTTTTCCACCACCCGGGACTTCTATTTTCCAGATTTTGATGTTATTGTGTCATTTGAAGAGTTAAAAACTAAATATAAATTGAGTAAAAAATATTTTTATAAATTTCTCCAGGTCAGAAACTTTGTTAGAAAAACACGGAAGACCTTCAATAAACCACCATGTTCAATTTTAGAAAAATTCATGGTGAGAGACTGTTACAAAGAGGCGCCATTTCTGAGTTTTATGATCTGTTTTTGTCTAATTCAAATGAAAGTTGACAATACAAAGTAAATGCTTGGAAGAAGATCTCCAGAAACAAATTACAAATGAGGAATGGGAGGGTGCTTGTACTGCAGCTCAAAAGCTGTCAATAACCTCCAGACTAAAATGAATACAATACAAATGGTTAATGCGTACATATGTAACACCAGCAGATTTCAATATGTATAACAAAAATATACCAGATGTTTGCCCCAAATTTATGGAAATGAAAGGAAAATACTTCCACTGTACTTGAGAATGCAAATTTATCCAAACATTTTGGGAAGAAGTGACAGTCACAATAGAGAAGATTACTTTTCAGTAGATCCCACTACAGCCAAGGTTTTTTTTTAGGTATATTTCCAAACATACATAACTACAACAAAAGTGAGAGGGCGTTTATAAATCTCAGCTTGATTCATGCAAACGTACGTGTATTGTCAAACGCTGGAAAAACACTTACGGTCCAAGCATAAACCAACAATCAAACCAACAAATGCTGTCAAGGGTTTTAAAAGACAAAGTAGAAGAATTTGAAAATATATGGCAACCTTTCATACATTTTGGAAAGAATATGGATCCTTTATAATAGAATGTTGATTGTTATTTTTGGATGGGAACACAGACCTCCCTTTTTTACTTTTTTACTATCTTCATTTTGAGTTTGTTAAGTTTATATTCTTCATTTTGTCAATGTGGAGAGGCACTCTTGTTCTTGGGGTGGGGTAAATAAGACTATGAATAAGAGAAAGCATTACCTAAAAACAGTTGATAAAAGTTGCAATTTTTGTAATGGCTGACTCGAGTGAAATGTAAAATCTGTTTCTGATTTTTTTTATTGCATTGAAAATTTCATAAAAAGAATGTGGCAAAAAAATCCTCTTGATTGTCATGAGGATCTCTTTCCCGGAGACACGCCCACCTTTCCGTCTTTGTTCAATAATTCAAGTTCAAACCAGTTCTTCTAAGTTGTCACTCGCTTTCTTTGCATTTCCACCAGTAAAAAATAATACGACAAAATACTTGCACCGTTTGTAAAGATTTTGATTTCGTATAAATAATTTTCCTTTTTTATTCTTCTATTATACAATAACTAAGCATCATTACTTTATTTTAATATACACATTTATCTCAGTTTAATAAGATAATAACGCAAAGAACTTAACAATAATCCTCTTAAACATCTTAATGTTGCACAAAAGCTGCTATTCTGAACTTTTTTTTCTGTGCATCATTTGGAAGTTTGTGAAGTGTTTCAATCAATCAATCAATCAATCAATCAATCAATTTATTATTTGTATAGCACTTATACAAGCAGAGGCAACCAAAGTACTGAACATAAAATCAAATAAAATCAGAACATATAAGATACAATAAAGAAACAATAAAAGCAATAAAACAAATAGTTTTTGTTTTTTACTTTCTCCTCTTTCAGAATACAGCCGTGTGATTGGAAGAAAAGACTAATATGCAAATGCAATGTAAAGAAAAAAAAGCAAAAGTTTTTTTTTTTTACCATCAATTGGATGGTACTGCTTCAAAGCCAAGTTGTGATAGTTAGAGCACTGGGCTGCCAGTTTGGCAGTTAGCCTTGATTGTGGGTTTCGAAGCATCCATTCATTCCACATTCTCTGCATGTAACCCCTCTGGGTGGGATTACTTGAGTAGTAGCATTCTAACAGAACCTTGTTCTCACATCTAGTCCATTTCTGTCTTGTTCCAGTAGCCCACTTTCCATCAGGGTGCTCTGGTCCCCCAGCACCTGACGCAGACCTTGTTTGGCCGGGCGACGTCTGAGCCATCATGACATGTGGTTCATTGTCTCTCATGTTGTGAGGTAGGCATTAGCGTTAAGGGTCTTGCCCAAGGACCCTCACTGGGTTATGTTAATTGCTCACCATTGATATGTCCCATCCAACTACCCATTACCATTGCTTGCCATTAATTGTTACGTGATCCCCCCCAGGAATCGAATCCTGGATTCCCTGAGTAAGGGTGGGGGTTTGAGGTAATTTAATATTTGGTCTCTTTTTGGAATCCAGTATATAGGCCGTGACTTCCCCCTGCAAATAGGCAGATCTTTGAGACATTGTCGTCTCAAAAGTAGATCACATGCCAAAAAACTGTGGGCACCGCTGCTGTAGCCCATTGGCTTTCATCACTGTATGATGGAATCTTCTCTACTTTTCTTGCAGGGGGAAGTCATGGCCTCGACGCCGGATTCCAAAAAGAGACCAAAGATTAAACTACCTCAACCCCCCACCCTTACTCAGACATGTTTATGCTTTTATTTTATTATTTACAATAATAAAGAATAAAATATACTGTGTACATTTCTTTTGTTTTAATTTTTTATACTTAGTTTCCTTATTTCCTATATTATTTACTAGTAGTTGTGGTTTGTTGCTGTTATGTCCTTTTTTAGCGGCTTTGATGTTGAAATGGACCTGTCTAATGATCCAGATGCTGATATTCTAATAAACAGATTTATGAATTAATTATTTAAAACATAAGTTCAACACTATTTTGGTAACAGTTTCATGACTAAATAAAAATAATTAGATAAATTACCGACATTTTAATAGAGATTTTCGTGTGAGGATAACCCACAAATATAACAGATAGAAAACACAGGTTCATGAATTTCATCACGAACGGCAAGTGACGTCAATTTTATGCACCAACTAGTTTGTAGTTTCACAGAGATCTGTTGTTTCCCCTACCACACGTTTTCTTCCTTCTGAGAAACATTTGATGTTCTGTTTCTTTTCTTTAAGTATCTGCAAAACAAAAAGATTGCATTAGTAATGGAAACGTTATTTTCTGTAAAAAAAACAAAAACACCTGTTCGTGGCAGGGCTTATTTTTAGAATTTAACCGTCCCGATAAACATGGGACCAATCACAAAACCAGTTTAAAGAGCTCCTCAGTCCGTCACCCAAATGTCATATTTTTTATTATAATTATTTACAAACAGTGTGTTTCTAAACTCAATTGGTTAATGTTAAAAAAAACAACGTTTGAATAGACGCTATGACATAATACATGGGTCCCCATAAATGTTATTAAAAGCAAATATTAAACCTCAGTCGATCTTGTTTTACGAGATTTTCTACAGGAAAGAAGAGAAACATGACACTTATCTGCGGGCTGACGTGGGTCAGATATGAATGGAAAAGATCAAATGTTGGACACGCCATTTAGACTCATAGTGTGAATACATTAAAATGTAAAAAAATATTAAATAAATAAATCGTAAAACTAAATGAAAGAACTCTTCGGTCCATTCCTTGACTCACATTCTTCCGGTTTGTTGTCAAATGTCTTTTAATCCGCAACAGCAACACGGAACACAAAACCTATACACGGGTCCCGAGAAATGTAAATGAAAGTAATTATTAAATGACAACGTATCTTTTTACGAGATTTTCTACATGAAAAAGAAAAAGTCACCTCACGTGACCCCACGTCAGACCGCAGGTATGAATGGAAAAGATCAAACGCTTTCAGATCCTATTGAGGAAAAGTTGAAGGTAACAAACAAATTACGAACTGCATGTCTGCAATGAATAAATGTTATGAAAATAAAGGGTATATGTGTCGCTAGAAATGTCATCAAAAATTGAATATTAGGCATATAGGGCCTTTTCTGTGGGAAAAAGAGAAACATAATAGTCACGTGACCCATGCGCACGTCTGCAGATATGAATGAAAATAAACGTTGTTATTCTATGATATCAGAGCCTTTCGGAGAAAAAGTTAAATGAAAAAAAAAACTATGAACTACATATATCCAAAATGAATGCATATTTTAAAAGTAAATGGTAGATGGTATTTTTTCGCTAGAAATGTTGCCAAAATAAACATTAGTCCTCTAAATATCATGTTTCATGGGATTTTTCACCGAAAAACTATCAATTATCTGCCATATGTTTTGTTCAGGGCAGGCAAAAACTCAAAAGTCACTTGAGCCTGAGAAAGCTCATAGAAAATGAACAGGAAAATTAGACGTAACCATCTCACAAGTTAGGGGGGTTGTTATTGTAGAAGCACTACGTTTTTCCATGTGGAGAAACGTAGCTACTACACGTTTTGGGATGAAACTGGGTTTAAAATAACACATTTCTCACTGCAGTGTTGGGACAACAGAAAATGTAAGTTAATTACTCGCCCCTTTTTCAAACCCATGTAAAACGTTGCTTTTAATGGGTCCTAGGCTGCTTTTTAACGTAAATGTTCCTGGCACATTGTAATTATTTTTGCTTGCCATACAGCCTTGGCTTGTTAGTGTGTCCCACTGACCTTGCCTGATGTCATTCCTGATGTCAAGCTCCAGGTTTTCCATAAATCTGTTCATCTTGGCCGTCAGCTTCTTCTGTTTGTTACGGTAAACGATCAGCACCACTGAAAGGGAGCGAGCAAAGAACTGAGCACTCTTAAAAGTTGGACTGCTTCAGACGATCAGCAGTGGGTCACATTGTGTCATCATGACTTGTGCATGCTTAAAGTTCCTACCAACTGTGATGACCGGTACCAGAAAAATGGCAAGGAGCCTCCAAAGTTGAGCTGAAGCTTCTGAAAATGTAACCGCCGTGTCTCCATACTTTATCTGTAGAAGATAGAGATCTTTACATGTTTAGATCATTGCTTCTTATACAAGAACCCGATAAATGGCTAAGAAAAGTCTCAAGTACTGATTGAAAATGTGCAATTAAAAAAAATCTAAAGTAAACACCAGTCCAATATTACAGAAACCCAGAACAGAAGGAACTATTGGAAAAGGCAGAAAAGCTTGGATTGATGGTGTAAATGGTTGAAGAGTAATTTAAAGAGTGTTTCTTATTCTGCTGTCTCAGCGACAGCTCTGGTATTAAAAGCTCTAATATTATCTTTGGATGGTCAAATCCAGTCAAATGTGTTTTTTCTTATTCGTGAGTTTACCTTCAGCTGTTTAAAGTTGATGTTTCCGATGTTTTTGATCTCACAGATGAAGGAATCTGTCTTGTTGCTGCTTTCTTTAGCTTCCATGATGCACTGATACTCCTCCTCATCATGGATTCCCCACACTGACAGCTCCTCTTTCTTTATGTCCAGCTTGTCTCCCTTTTTCTAGAATAGGGATGAGAATACATTATTTTCAGCACATAACCAAAAGTTTGGGTGTAAAAAATAAAATAAATCGCCTGAATACCTGAATAATGACTTGGACGTCATTCCCCTTCCTTGCGTCTTTGAAGCTGGTGAACTTTGGATCTGGGTAGTAGATTATTTTTTTGGGACATTCCAACGTTTTATTTGCCACTTTCAAATAAACAGTGACCTTTTCGGTTGTCGCTGATGCAGGGGTGTGAAATTCAATAGTCTGCAAAAGTGGAACATTTTACTTTCATCGAGTCTGTGCACAGCAGCAAAACGGACTAAACAAGGATGACATTGATGAAACGTAAGTGTGCATAAGAGCAAAGGAGAATGACTAACCCTTGTGCTAGCCTAGGACCTGTGGGAATTATAATTAAAAGTACATTAATGTTTTATATGTGAGTCAAGCAAACATGAGACATGTGTGTGATAACTTGTGACTTCAAGTGAAGGACGTGGTTAAGAGAGCTTTAGACAAAGGTCTAAAGCGGAATGTGAGTTAACCTGACGGCTTTGTTAAAAAATAACTGAGCAGGATGTAAGTTGTGCATACATTATGTGTCTGAATGAGCAGGATGCAAACATTATGTGTGGATCAATAAAAAGAGCCAGCCAACTAGGGGAAGGCAGAGTTTTAGTACAGTCTTCGTGAGGAGCGGGTGTGAACAGCTATGCTGGAATTCTCCCTTTGCAAAGGCGAACCAAAGTTTCAGGGTGTAAGACTTATTATTATAACCTTCAACTATAGGATCCTTCAGACTCAAAATCAAAACCCGGGGAAGTCAATTTGGACTTCAACAGACCCCTTCCATTGACGTGTTCTCCCCACAATGACAAAGGTGGATAAAGGTGGAAAGATTTCATGGAATCCATGGACACCAGTGAAGATCACAAATCATTGAAGAAAAAAGGTTCAGAGCACTGTCTTGTGGGTCTAGATGACCCAACTCCCAATGTTAAAGTGCCTAGGATAGCACAAGGGTTACAACTGAAAACGTGTTTCACAAAGCAGGACATAAACTGTAGGAGTTCTATGCAAATTCTTATTGCATTGTTTTCCAAGGAAGCTCTTTTTTTCTGTGAATCTCAATATAAAATTGGTATTAAAACCACAGTTTTAAATGCAAACACCTGTTGGGGCAGAATCAGAGACTGAACCAAAGACTCTGATCTAGTCGCTGAAGACAGTTGACTAATTGACAGGACTCTCTGAGAACTTTCTAAAGAGTTAACACCCTTAAAAAGGTCATGAAAGGAGACCCAGTATAGTTTTTGCAGTACTAAAGATACATTTTTTTTAGAAAAAACATTAACAACAAGACAGCCCCAAGGTAAAAAGCCAAGTGTCATGTTTCAACTTTGTTCTACCCTGTTTTATAGGGTAGAACAAGGGGATTCAGTTTGGATTTCTTACAGAGTCATTTCTGAATCCTGACATCAGGGACTCTCAATAAGTCTAGCAGGAAGTTGCTACAACATTCAGTACTGTTAGTTTTATAAATATTTACACAGTTCAGTGTCCTTAGTATCCACCACTTCTACAATGTAATAAGATATTTACAAGACGTTTTGTCTGGTTCCCAGGCAGCAGTGGATGCAGTTTATATTTTCAGACAGAAACAAGGGAAAAAATTAATACTGCATTTTCACAACCATAGGGCACACCGGGTTATTGGGCTATTTTAACAGGGCTTCAGCCATTTTGTAAACAGTGTCGTGGGGACCTACAATTTAGCCCAGCCCATGGCCACTAAGACTCATGGGAAGTTTTGATTCCTACATCATGAGTTAGGGAGCTGTGAAGAAAAGTGAGTCTCATGTTGTTAAATTGTAGAGTATGTTCGATGCAAATAGGCTGTCATATAATTTATACATATATATTTTTTTTCCGGTTCCGGGTTAAAGCACAGACACGTGTGGCTCACAGATGATGTGGAACAACAAGTAAGGATGAATAATGTCATTGTCACTGGAGTACCGATCAAACCTCGGGCAAAGCTAAATGCAGCTGGAGTAAGTATTGCTAATGCTAATAGCGCTAGCATTGCTAGCAGTTCTTCTGAAACGGGGAGCATTGGAGAGTCTCTGGAACACCAAGTGGAATCATTTCTCATGTCTAAAGGGATTTCCCTGGATCTAAACCACGGAGACCTGCCACCCGCTCCCCAGGAGAAAGGAGACGGATAAACCAGCGATCCTCATCAGGTTTGTGAATCAAAACACAAGCTAGCTCTGATGGATCAAAGGAAAAATCTGAAGGGATCTGCTGCTTATCTGAACGACCATCTGACCAGAAGGAATGCTGAAATCTCCAAACATGCCAGGCTTCTCAGGAAGCGTAAGCAGATTGAGAACACTTGGGTTAAAGGCTGCAGGATTTACGTCAAACCACTCGATCCACCGGACCGGTCCAATGTTCTGGTTGTTAACACCATGAAGGACTTTGAGAAGTGTTTGATCACGGTCGTCTGAACCAACTCTAGAATGTTGTCAAACCAATGTAACATGTAGAATCTACAGCATGTTTTATGAGAAAACAATGACAGTATTTTGAATGTCACCTTATTGTTGAGGATTATGTGATGCAAAACTTGTGAAGGCTGGATGTATGAAAGCTCCTCCACAAAGTCCAGATTAGAGCCGTTGAGGAAGACCTTTCTCTTCCCGCTGCAGGATAACAGAGAAGCAAAAATCAGCAAAAATCTTTTTCACATTTTATCATGATTCTGATACTTAGACTACGGTCACATATCTTAAAATGCCACTGCACGTCTGATTTTAACATCCTTTAATGTGATCCAGAACGCTCAGCTTAAAAAGGTGTCATACCCAGAA
The DNA here is from genome assembly GCA_037389245.1 of Oryzias sinensis. NCBI lineage: Eukaryota > Metazoa > Chordata > Actinopteri > Beloniformes > Adrianichthyidae > Oryzias > Oryzias sinensis. The sequence goes on from CM074507.1 coordinate 2,279,798, forward strand.
CAGGTAGTGTGACCCAATAAACCTGAACCTCCCTCATATTATTGGGTGGGACTTAACTCCTTTGACAGAGTCCCTTTTACGCCTGAGAAGATATGTGTCTTTGGTACTGAATGTCTTCTTTTTTTTTAACGTAGCTCCCTTTAGGGGTTGGCACAGCAAACCATCTGCCTCCAGCTCTTCCTCTGGGTAGCTCCAACCTCCTCATCCTTTTATCAACATAATGTCTGTTCCTCTTCTCAACGTATCCAAACCATCTCAGTCAGCTCCACTGTATTTATCTCCAAAACATCTACCATGATCTGTTCCTCTGATGGATTCATTCTTGGTTGTATCCAGCTTTGCCTCTCCCACAGAGAACATCAACATCTTCATCTCTGCTAACTGCGCAGAAGTTGCGCAAATTGGATTTCTGATAATAAATTTGCCTTATGGAAAACGATAATTTTGAAAAAGCTTTCATTGATAAAAAAAAAAGTTTTGGCGTTTGGAGAAAGACTTTTTTTAAGGTGTACTGAAATAGACATATTTTGCAAAACTGCAGTGGAAAAACTTCTTTCATATTAAATGAGTCACGTGACCAACAAAACCGGATGGCGATGTGCTGCCTTGGTAGAAACTGGTTGCGTTGGCCGCTGCACAGCAGGCATTCATGTGGAATTGTTGGAGCCACAGCTCCTCTGTAGAATCACCAACAATGATTTCCCAACATTTCTTAATCTGTAGCCGCTCTCACGTGTGAGGAGCTCACCGCTCCACGGCCTGAAGAGGACGCCGACGTCTCCCTTGATAGATGATGATGAGCGCTAGTGCCGTGGCAGAAATCTGAATGTGTCTGCTGTAAATCAGAGTATTGCTCACATCAACTGCCATGTTGCTTAATGACTAATTGTCTGAGTTGATTTGTGTTTATTCTGATAATTATGATTTAATGAAAACAGTGTTAAGGTGAAATCGTGCCTTTTTTCTTTTGGTGACATTTCTATAATTTCAATAGAGGTTTGCTCATATTTGTACTGGAAACCTAGCTGGAGTCTCCGAACCTTCAACATGGCTGCTCTTACCACAGTCTTCCACACCTTTCCTTCGATTCTTACTGGAACTCTTCAGCCACACATCACACCTGAAACCTTGATCCACCTGTTCCAATCTAGAGCAACACGCCTCCTCAACTCTTTGTTCTGGACTGTTGACCCTGAGAACTTAAAGTTCTCCACCTTCTCCACCTCTGCTCCCTTATACTTCACTGTTCCACTTGAAATGTTCTCATTTACCCACAGCTACTTGGACTTTCTAGAGCTTGGCTTTCATCCTTCACCTTTCCAGAGCAAACCTTCACCTCTCTAGCTGTTCCTCCACCTGCTCTCAATACAGATCACAATATCATCTGCAAACGTCATGATCCACAGAGATTCTTGTCTAAGCTCATCTGTCAGTGTCCATCAACACTGCAAACGGGAAGATGATCCTTGGCGCTACGTAGAAAGGAGAAGTGGTCAGGTAGGAAAGAATGTCGACTTTTGTAAATGGCTTTCTCAGCAGATGACCCTCATATGTATATGACTCAAAGGTTTTGTGGAAGAAGCTTGAAATGGACTGTTTCTGGTGAAAGAGGACAGAATTAGCTCAAGAGTTATGAAATGTCTCAAAAAACCTCATCCAGGAGATTCTGGGTGAAATATCTCTGCAGATTGGTTCCGACTTGTAAGTGATTCTGGCGTTGCCATGGCAACTTTCGTCTGGGAGGAGAACACACACATTGACCTGGCCCTTCTTTTCAGAGCTGGGAATGTTGAACGTCAGGTTCACGCCATTGTTGTTCCAGACTGGAGATCTGAGCAGAGCCAAGAGAAAACAAAACTCTTATATCATCTGCATAAAAATCTGCATAAAAACCTGGAATCAGAAAAAGCCTGAGACCATGACAGAAGCTCTGCATTATCCTACATGGTCATTTTTATAACTCAAAGTTGTCTTGTCATTGTTAACAAAACCTATGAAAAAAATTGATACATAATCAAATACATTTTTATTAAACCTTTTTTTATCCAAATAACTTTATTGTAAACATCAGAATCCCATAATCACAACATCAGTGTTCCTATTAGATAGAAACCATTTAAACTAACATTGGCAAACATTTTATGAATTTGATTTCACTTCCTACACCCCATGAAAAGAAAGAAATGTCTTTTATTGTCAAGAGTTTCATAAATCTCCTCATTTTTTAACATTTTAAAATTAATTGTAGGCAGGAGTATTTCATAAACAGACTAAACGTTGTTCAGCTGCTTCAAACAGTCAAGATGGCAGCAATAAACCATCCAGCAGCAGCAGCCATCTCATTTTAAACACTGAATGAAACCCTGGGGGTGTTTGCCTCTCTGCTGCTGTGAAATAACAAAATTGGACCCCCAACCTTCCTGCTCAAGCATTTGGTCGAGCACATTTCAAAAACTTATTTGTAAAAACATTGATTTGGGGTATTAACCAAATAACCAAAACAATAAGAAATATTTCCTTATTTTTAGGTTTTTAGTCACACTAAGACTTTGCTCTTGTTGAAAACCACCAAAGTGCTGCCTGATAATAATTGGTTAAGCATACATGTGGTGGTTTAGTTTTTTTTTACACTGGTTCCTTCTAGAACTCTCTAAACCAAATATTATACTTTTCGCTAATTCCATTTCAGCTGTTTTAAGAATTTCTTCTGCTAATTCAGTAACACACCACAGCTAACTTCCTTTTTCTGTTTTCCTTTTGGTGTTTTTTCAAGTAAAGTCATGATGGAATATTTGATTTACATATATATTTTTTACAGGAAAAGATTCTATTTCTATTCCCAAATGTAGATGTTGTTCAGCTTTTTTTAAACTGCCAAACTGTTTGTTCAGCTAATTTAGCAAACACTGCAGCACATTTAGCCTTGCTAACGTCCCCTCCAATCATCTTTTAATGTATTATCAAAGTCTTCCCAGTGGTCCTTAAATTATGATGATGCTGTTCTTGTCAAAATAAAATAAGAAAAACAGTATATTTTTCTAGAACATAGTTTCTCTTGGGCGGCAGGAGTTCTTTTGAAATTGTCCTCTAAATTGAGGGCAGAGCTGCTGACGCAGAGTAAGCCCGCCCCCATTTACCATTATCCAACTGTTTACATGCTCCTTACAGCTCCTCACAACCCCAACCTAACCTCACCAATGCAACAAAACTGTCAAGAAGGATTTAAACGATCCATCAGTTTTGATGCAGAGTCCAGCTCAGAAAAACAAAGATGAACATGAATCTGTCGTCTACAAGTAGATGTATCAGAATGGAGTGGAGCAGGGAGCTGGAGGAATGGCGTTGAGGATCCTACGTCACATCTACAAGCTTTTAACAACAGCATTTTTTCATCTGCTCCTGGTTCACAATAATCTGAAAAATGAAATGCTCAGAAATGCTGTTTTAAGCCTATTTTTCTTTAAAAATGTCCACTATTAGGAGAAAAATTGGCACAAGAACATGTTTGCATTGGAGTGGGTCTTTAAGAGAATATTTTCTTCCTCTTCTATTTTTTTTAAGCTAAATATCAAATTGATTCTTCTATTCTTACGTGCGCTACAAAAAGACAGCATTTTTCAGGATTGTTCGGTTTCCTGTCACCCAATAACATTTAGATGACATAACTTTCCTTTGAAAGGAGGAAATCTCAGGTTCTACACGTTTCCCCAGGAAACACAAACCAAAGCGATCTCTCCTCCACAGCAGGACTCACTCAGGTTGGTTACAGTCCGTGTCAGTCTGGATTCTCACTCCAATCACGTCCTGAAGGTTTCTGCCGGACAGAACAGCCCGGTTTCTGCCGTTTAAAGACACTTCGCTGGGAGTGATAGAGGAGATGACAGGCTCCTCCTGACAACAAAACAGACACACTGTGCTTTAATGTGTTCCACTTGATTGATGGTGACTAAAAACCAATCAGTCAAACATCAAAGGATGAAAGAATTGGTTTTGAGACTCACAGAAACCAGATTTGATGAGATTTTTTGGCAAACAGTGTCCTGCAGAAAGAAGATGGGACATCAGTTCAGCAGCAGCTTTACATCATATTCTATGCAGCAATAAAAAGAGGAATTATAAGATGTTTGCTTTGACATGTGTAACAGTATCCAAAAATCTAAAAACATGCTCATTAAAACACCAATGTATGTTTTAGTTTGGGGAAACTTTTATATTACAATGTTTGTTGAAAATAAGATAAAGAGAAACTAATATTGGAGGAAAACATTTCTTTAAAGCCTAACGGCCTTTACATTTATGTTTTTGCATCAAGAGACTGAAGTATTTATTTGTGGAAAGCAACGAAAGATTTAGAAAGTTTGAATTCTGTTTTTAACTCAATCAAAGCTTTTTGTGAGAAAAAAAAATCAAATAGAAGCAAAAAAAAAAAAAGAGTTTTCAGCGGGCACAGAAACTGAAAGTCTAACACTAAAAGGAAGTGTTTTTCATGGTCTGTGCAGACCAGTTTAAGAAAATTCACTTTTAGCCTGACTGGAGTATGAGGACCAAACAGTAATATTAGGATTAGAATGGAGAGGTTTATTTTATCTTAAACTGAATCATAATATTGATGGGTTAATAAAACATAATTTTAGCACAAAGACTAACATGCTCAGTTTCTTCTTCACCGCAGCAACTCTATGCAGGCAACAGATAAAACAGAAGAGGAAGTTACAGCAGTCAGGACAAAAGGAATTGAAAGTTTGAAAGAAAGCCTTTCCTATAAGAAGAACTACAGAAGATCTAGTTTGATTGTAACAGCAAAGACTTTTTTAAATAATAGTATAGTTGCTAAAAGTGTTTGTTTGCTAAATTTAAGAGGCAAATAGGTATTTACTGAATTCTGAGTGAGATTATGATTGGACAAAGGTGTTTTCTATCAAGAGATCCCAGTCTATGTATGTATTCTATACATACATATATACATCTGAGAAGAGTAACTGACTGTTTCTGAAACACTACATGGGTAGTAGCAGTGACACCAAAGGGCTGACATGATTATCTAGAGATCCACAATTGTTTTCTTCAGACCATAAGAGGCACATCTTTGACATGCAGCGTAGATTTACTCCTTATTTCCCCCTTTGTTTTTTCTCCTACATGACAGCTTGGTTAAAAAAATGTTGATTCTTCTTTTTTTGTGTCATTTTTTACAGTGTTGTCTGAATTCTAATGAAGCCAGCTCATGTCCTGAACCAGGTTCATACTTTTGCACAAAGTCATTGCTTTAAAAATAATGTTGAATGAAGACAAGAAGATCTTGTTTGAGTTTTTCCCTCGAGAATTTGTACACAATAGGAAGAAAATTATGGATTTTTCAACCGGGTAATGTGTAAAGTAATTTAATTACAAATGTCATCCAGTAACTAAGTAAAGCAATAAATTACTTTTTAGAAGTAATTTACCCAACACTGTCTGGCATTTGGACCAGATGCTTGAGCCACATTAACTGGCTCCTCCCATCGTGGAGGATACTATGAGTTACTATAGGCTTCCTCTCGGTGAGCTTATAGTAGATTTTTGTTATTGTAAATAATACATATGCCTTAGTTTTAAAATCTTTTTGAAATCATATTTGTTCTTAATAAGCCTTGTCATCCTAGAAAGTTGTTTCCCTGCAACAGAAGATCTAAGTAGCACTGTTCTTCTTATTCAATTTGGATCTTGAAAAAGAAACAATCAAATCACCAGAGCTGACCTAACCTGTTTGATATTGATGACAATACCCACTGTATAATACTTTATTTACCAAAAATTAAGGGGCCTTTTTTAAGATAGCAGACTACATTGTAATTTGTCTTTTACTCTCAACCAACCTAAAGTCTTGTGCATTTCCTTCACATTGGTCCAACAAGAGCAGTCAATCACTCCCTGGCGATTTTGGGCAGGTTGTAATTTTTTAGATGCCCTGTGCCGCACAGGTACAATTGACAGGGCAATACTCCAGATGGGACAAGACTACAGACTGTACAAATGTACAAATGGAAACCATTGTCATGTAAGTAATGATTTAGTTCGATGCTCGTTTTGCCACCATTGCTACATATCAAAACATGAAGCTAAATGCTAATTGTGAATAGCTTTAGCATGCTAATAACGTATTGGGCTAGTCTTCGCTATGCTAGGTAGACAAAGTAATGTTCAGAGTTCTAAAGGGGACTTTAATGCAGGGGATCAAAGATGTGTCTTTTTGGACCCTGTGGAAGACGGAACACGCCATGCCGCCTGTCCGAGCCCATCGCGACCACCAGGCCTCAGAGATTCCCGCCTCATCTTACTCTGTTCTGCTGCACAGCCGGAAGACGCTGAGTTTGCCTGCAGAGGATTTTCGCCCGCCAACAGTTGCCCTGACCATCAGCTATGTGAGTATGTGTGTGTCTATTTATTTTGGCTGGCTTAGCAAGTGAAAGGGCCCTTTTCAGTCTGTAGCCACAACACACCCAAACATTGATCAGGCCTGCAACACGCACGCACACACACACACACGCACACACACACGCACACACACACGCACACACACACACACACACACACACACACACACACGCACACACACACGCACACACACACGCACACACACACACGCACACACACACACACACACACACACACACACACACACACACACACACACACGCACACACACACACACACACAGAAAGGGACTGATCCAACCCCTTTTCATCGTAAACTCCTGATTTGTTTTTCCCTCTTCCATGTTAACTAAAACATGTGTGTGGGTTAATATGTAAAAATTTGTAAAAATAAATAAATAAATAAAATAAAACAATGGACACAATCAAATAAGGTTTAAATGTTTAAATTCAAACTATTCTTAGGAAAATTCTAACCGTACAAATTTTTTTTGTCAAGTGTAGGCACAGCTGATTTTCAGCCTTTTCTTTACAATAAATTGAATGGTTTCAATTTATTGTATTTACTCTATAACATAATCATAATAGACGTAGCTGGGACACCGACATTAATACTAAGACATGATAACAAAGGGGTATGAATGTAGTTACATGGGATGGGTGTTACACTAGCAAACAGGTCATTTGAGATGTATCATTTAATAAATATAACCTTTTATATATTTTACTCAAAACAGGGAGAACGTGAACTGGTCTGCAGTTTGAAGCGGTAAACCTAGACTCTTCATTCTTAATTAGAGGTATAATCTTAGATTGTTTCCATCGTTCAGGAAACTCCATCGATTACTGCTCTATTAAAAATGACATACTGGTTTATCCAAAACATTTGCAACTATTTGACAGTTCCTACCATCAATGTAGTCAATAACCGGTGTTATCATCAGGTAGTGAGAAAAGCAACTTTTGAACAGTATTCTCTATAACAGTGCCGAACACCAAAGAACACGTTTTATTTTCCATAATCGATTGAATATTTTGACAAGGAGAATTTATATCGTTACAGCTTTTCAACTTTGTTAATGAAAAGTCATTTAAATGATTGATAATATCAAATGGTTTACTGACAAAATTACCGTCAGCTTCCAGATTCAAATTCCAAGTCTTTGTTTTTTTTCACATCAGTTTTTGTGACACTTTCCACATCGTTTGCTGTCATTCATGGAACCACAGGTTTTTTGTCCAAAATATTATTTTCTTTTTTGAAAACATTTAATTTTGTCATTTTTTCCCCTCAATATTGCTATAGATTGTTTGATCCTTTAAGTATTTAGATTTGGAAGCCAGCGTTTTTGCATCATCTCTCTGCTTCCTGAGTGAAGATAATTCCTCGTCTATCCATGGAGCACTACTGTTCTTTTCCGCAGAGGAGCATTTTTCTCAACAGTCTTTCCTAAAATTGCCATAAGTGTTGAAAGAAGCATTTACATCAATTTCCTGCAAAACTGTAGACCAATTTGAACTATTTATTTCATCAACAAATATATTGGGATTCAAATTTTTTATAGGATCTATGATAAATAATTCTTCCAGAGGATTTAGGCTTTTGTGCTTACTTTGTAATGGCTGTCAAATTATGATCTGAACATCCTACTCCAATAGAAATTGCCTGGTACCAGTTTTTACACTTGTTTCTTGTTTAAACTATCAAAGTTCAAACCTTCCAAGGAAAAAAAGTCCAGTATTACAGAAGGAAAACAAAGATCTGTTCGCGATCGAATATTTGTGTAACCCACGGTTTTCCAGCCCAAATGTAATCTAAAAACCACAAGAACCCCCCCCGCCACCCACACACACACAAGACATCCCAAAGGTTAGTCTAACTAAAAACCGCTCAACCAACTCTAAATCTGCCCAAGTTATGTCAAGTTTGTCCACAAATTTAAAATAAAAAGCACCCAGTTGGGCCAAATCTGGCAACACAGCAGCAGAGCACAGAGGAGATTGATTGACAAGATCAGCAGCCAATCAGGCCACAGAACACTGCGCTATAGAGAGAGAAACAAAGGAATGACTGCATTGAAAAAAATTTGTAAACAATAAACAGCAAAGGGTGAACTGCCATGTAGAGAGGGGCCACTGCATTGGTTCGTTCTGTAATATCAGCTGTTTGGTGCATTTAGTGGTAATTCAACTATTTTGTACACGATACATGAAGTCTTTCAACATAAATTACTGTACACGACAACCAAAACAATGTCTGTTTTTATTATGAATCATGATGATTTTAGGTCTAATTTAGTTGACATGCTCCGCTTTGACAGAAACAACTATCGATTTCATCCAAACATCTAAAAGTAATGATGCATATTTACAGTCTGGTCTCCTTCGCTGGCCCAAGAACAGCGGTTGTTTGTCCATGTACACCCAGCTCTGATACAATCCTGACACCTAAACAGGAAGAAGTCACAGCTGCTGAGATCAGCATCACTTGAAGGAATTAAACAAAATTCTGAATAAAATTCACAGTAAATTCTGTCAACTAAAGGTCAGAAATGTATTGGCTTAAGTCACAAGAACATTAATGAGGTTTGATCAAGTTTTTCTACTTTTGACCTTGTCATAAATCAATTAACTAAAATGCAGGAACTTTAAACTTTATTTAATGAATTGAAAGCACACATTCAAGTTGAACGCGTCTGCCACAAGCCCCTTCCTCCATCCACCAGTTCCTGACACTCAGTTATAATAAAATGATGACATTAGTGGAAA
>CM074507.1:2353517-2713311 GCA_037389245.1 Oryzias sinensis
CTGGGTGTACATGGACAAACAGCCGCTGTTCTTGGGCCAGCGAAGGAGACCAGACTGTAAATATGCATCATTACTTTTAGATGTTTGGATGAAATCGGTAGTTGTTTCTGTCAAAGCGGAGCATGTCAACTAAATTAGACCTAAAATCTTCATGATTCATAATAAAAACAGACATTGTTTTAGTTGTCGTGTACAGTAATTTATGTTGAAAGACTTCATGTATCGTGTACAAACTAGTTCAATTACCACTAAATGCACCAAACAGCTGATATTACAGAACATACCAATACAGTGGCCCCTCTCTACATGGCAGTTCACCTTTTGCTGTTTCATTGTTTACAAATTTTTTCAATGCAGTCATTCCTATGTTTCTCTCCATAGTGCAGTGTTCTGTGGCCTGATTGGCTGCTGATCTTGTCAATCAATCTCCTCTGTGCTCTGCTGCTGTGTTGCCAGATTTGGCCCAACTGGGTGCTTTTTATTTTAAATTTGTGGACAAAAATAGTTTTGTGCGGGTTGACATAACTTGGGCAGATTTAGAGTTGGTTGAGCGGTTTTTAGTTAGACTAACCTTTGGGATGTCTTGTGTGTGTGTGGGTGGCGGGGGGGGGGGTTCTTGTGGTTTTTAGATTACATTTGAGCTGGAAAACCGTGTGTTACATAAATATTCGATCGTGAACAGATCTTTGTTTTCCTTCTTTAATACTGGCCTTTTTTTCTTTGGAAGGTTTGAACTTTGATAGTTTAAATAAGCAACTAGTGTAAAAACTGCTACCAGTTTCTATTGGAGTAGGATGTTCAGATCATAATTTGACAGCCATTACAAAATAAGCACAAAAGCCTAAATCCTCTGGAAGAATTATTTATCATAGATCCTATAAAAAATTTGAATCCCAATCTATTTGTTGATGATATCAAAAGTTCAAATTGGTCTACAGTTTTGCAGGAAATTGATGTAAATGCTTCTTTCAACACTTATGGCAATTTTAGGAAAGGCTGTTGAGAAAAATGCTCCTCTTCAGAAAAGAACAGCAGTGCTCCATGGATAGACGAGGAATTCTCTTCACTCAGGAAGCAGAGAGATGATGCAAAAACGCTGGCTTCCAAATCTAAAAACTTAAAGGATTAAACAATCTATAGCAATATTGAGGGGAAAAAATGACAAAATTAAATGTTTTCAAAAATGAAAATAATATTTTGGACAAAAAAACCTGTGGTTCCATGAATGACAGCAAACGATTGTGGAAAGTGTCACAAAAACTGATGTGAAAAAAAAACAAAGACTTGGAATTTGAATCTGGAAGCTGACGGTAATTTTGTCAGTAAACCATTTGATATTATCAATCATTTGAATGACTTTTCATTAACAAAGTTGAAAAGCTGTAACGATATAAATTCTCCCTGTCAAAATATTCAATCGATTATGGAAAATAAAACGTGTTCACGTTCTCCCTGTTTTGAGTAAAATATATGAAAGGTTATATTTATTAAATGATACATCTCAAATGACCTGTTTACTAGTGTAACACCCATCCCACGTAACTACATTCATACCCCTTTGTTATCATGTCTTAGTATTAAGGTTGGTGTCCCAGCTACGTCTATTATGATTATGTTATAGAGTAAACAGGAAATAAAAAAACATTCAATTTATTGTAAAGAAAAGGCTGAAAATCAGCTGTGCCTACACTTGACAAAAAAAATTTGTACGATTAGAATTTTCCTAAGAATAGTTTGAATTTAAACATTTAAACCTTATTTGATTGTGTCCATTGTTTTATTTTATTTTATTTTTTTTTACAAATTTTTACAAATTAACCCACACACATGTTTTAGTGAACATGGAAGAGGGAAAAACAAATCAGGAGTTTACGATGAAAAGGGGTTGGATCAGTCCCTTTCTGTGTGTGTGTGTGTGTGTGTGTGTGTGTGCGTGTGTGTGTTTTGGTGTGTGTGTGTGTGTGTGTGTGTGTGTGTGTGTGTGTGTGTGTGTGTGTGCGTGTGTGTGTGTTGCAGGCCTGATCAATGTTTGGGTGTGTTGTGGCTACAGACTGAAAGGGCCCTTTCACTTGCTAAGCCAGCCAAAATAAATAGACACACACATACTCACATAGCTGAGGGCAACTGTTGGCGGGCGAAAATGCTCTGCAGGTGAAGTTAGCGTCTTCCGGCTGTGCAGCAGGACAGAGTAAGATGAGGCGGGAATCTCTGAGGCCTGGTGGTCGCGATGGGCTCGGACAGGCGGCACGGCGTGTTCTGTCTTCCACAGGGTCCAAAAAGACACATCTTTGATCCCCTGCATTAAAGTCCCCTTTAGAACTCTGAACATTACTTTTTCTACCTAGCATAGCGAAGACTAGCCCAATACGTTATTAGCATGCTAGAGCTATTCACAATAGCATTTTGCTTCATGTTTTGATATGTAGTAATGGTGGCAAAACGAGCATCGAACTAAATCATTACTTACATGACAATGGTTTCCATTTGTACATTTGTACAGTCTGTAGTCTTGTCCCATCTGGAGTATTGCCCTGTCAATTGTACCTGTGATGCACAGGGCATCTAAAAAATTACAACTTGCCCAAAATCGCCAGGGAGGCTCTTGGCTGCTCTTGTTGGACCGATGTGAAGGAAATGCACACCACTTTAGGTTGGTTGAGAGTAAAAGACAAATTACAATGTAGTCTGCTATCTTAAAAAAGGCCCCTTAATTTTTGGTAAATAAAGTATTATACGGTGGGTATTGTCATCAATATCAAACAGGTCAGCTCTGGTGATTTGATTGTTCCTTTTTCAAGATCCAAATTGAATAAGAACAGTCCTACTTAGATCTTCTGTTGCAGGGAAACAACTTTCTAGGATGACAAGGCTTATTAAGAACAAATATGATTTCAAAAAGATTTTAAAACTAAGGCATATGTATTATTTACAATAACAAAAATCTACTATAAGACTATAGTAACTCATAGTATCCTCCACGTTGAGGAGCCAGTTAATGTGGCTCAAGCATCTGGTCCAGATGCCAAACAGTGTTGGGTAAATTACCTCTAAAAAGTAATTTATTGCTTTACTTAGTTACTGGATGACATTTGTAATTAAATTACTTTACACATTACCCAGTTGAAAAATCCATAATTTTCTTCCTATTGTGTACAAATTCTCGAGGGAAAAACTCAAACAAGATCTTCTTGTCTTCATTCAACATTATTTTTAAAGCAATGACTTCATGTAAAAGTATGAACCCGGTTCAAGACATGAACTGGCTTCATTAGAATTCAGACAACACTGTAAAAAATGACACAAAAAAAGAAGAATCAACATTTTTTTAACCAAGCTGTCATGTAGGAGAAAAAACAAAGGGGAAATAAGGAGTAAATCTACGCTGCATGTCAAAGATGTGCCTCTTATGGTCTGAAGAAAACGATTGTGGATCTCTAGATAATCATGTCAGCCCTTTGGTGTCACTGCGTTCAACCCATGTAGTGTTTCAGAAACAGTCAGTTACTCTTCTCAGATGTATGTATGTATAGAATACATACATAGACTGGGATCTCTTGATAGAAAACACCTTTGTCCAATCATAATCTCACTCAGAATTCAGTAAATACCTATTTGCCTCTTAAATTTGGCAAACAAATACTTTTAGCAACTATACTATTATTTAAAAAAGTCTTTGCTGTTACAATCAAACTAGATCTTCTTAAACCAGAAATCTTTGCATTTTCATGTTTACAACTGCAATGGTCTGTAGTTCTTCTTATAGGAAAGGCTTTCTTCAAACTTTCAATTCCTTTTGTCCTGACTGCTGTAACTTCCTCTTCTGTTTTATCTGTTGCCTGCATAGAGTTGCTGCGGTGAAGAAAAAACTGAGCATGTTAGTCTATGTGCTAAAATTATGTTTTATTAACCCATCAATATTATGATTCAGTTTAAGATAAAATAAACCTCTCCATTCTAATCCTAATATTACTGTTTGGTCCTCATACTCCAGTCAGGCTAAAAGTGAATTTTCTTAAACTGGTCTGCACAGACCATGAAAAACACTTCCTTTTAGTGTTAGACTTTCAGTTTCCGTGCCCGCTGAAAACTCTTTTGTTTTTTTTCTTCTATTTGATTTTTTTTTCTCACAAAAAGCTTTGATTGAGTTAAAAACAGAATTCAAACTTTCTAAATCTTTTGTTGCTTTCCACAAATAAATACTTCAGTCTCTTGATGCAAAAACATAAATGTAAAGGCCGTTAGGCTTTAAAGAAATGTTGTCCTCCAATATTAGTTTCTCTTTATCTTATTTTCAACAAACATTGTAATATAAAAGTTTCCCCAAACTAAAACATACATTGGTGTTTTAATGAACACATGTTTTTATATTTCGCATACTGTTACACATGTGAAAGCAAACATCTTATAGTTCCTCTTTTTATTGCTGCATAGAATATGATGTAAAGCTGCCTCTGAACTGATGTCCCATCTTTTTTCTGCAGGACACTGTTTGCCAAAAAATCTCATCAAATCCGGTTTCTGTGAGTCTCAAAACCAATTCTTTCATCCTTTAATGTTTTCGACTGATTGGTTTTTAGTCACCATCAATCAAGTGGAACACATTAAAGCACAGTGTGTTGTCTGTTTTGTTGTCAGGAGGAGCCTGTCATCTCCTCTATCACTCCCAGCGAAGTGTCTTTAAACGGCAGAAACCGGGCTGTTCTGTCCGGCAGAAACCTTCAGGACGTGATTGGAGTGAGAATCCAGACTGACACGGACTGTAACCAACCTGAGTGAGTCCTGCTGTGGAGGAGAGATCGCTTTGGTTTGTGTTTCCTGGGGAAACGTGTAAAACCTGAGATTTCCTCCTTTCAAAGGAAAATTTTAGAATAAAATTTGTTAAGGTCATCGAAATATTATTGGGTGACAGGAAACCGAACAATCCTGAAAAATGCTGTCTTTTTGTAGTGAACATAAGAATAGAAGAATCAATTTGATATTTAGCTTAAAAAAATAGAAGAGGAAGAAAATATTCTCTTAAAGACCCACTCCAATGAAAACAAGTTCTTGTGCCAATTTTTCTCATAATAGTGGACATATCTAAAGAAAAATAGGCTTAAACAGCATTTCTGAGTATTTCATTTTTCAGATCGTTGTGAACCAGGAGCAGATGAAAAAATGCTGTTGGTAAAAGCTTGTAGATGTGACGTAGGATCCTCAACGCCATGCCTCCAGCTCCCTGCTCCGCTCCATTCTGATACATCTACTTGTAGACGACAGATTCATGTTCATCTTTGTTTTTCTGAGCTGGACTCTGCATCAAAACTGATGGATCGTTTAAATCCTTCTTGACAGTTTTGTTGCATTGGTGAGGTTAGGTTGGGGTTGTGAGGAGCTGTAAGGAGCATGTAAACAGTTGGATAATGGTAAATGGGGGCGGGCTTACTCTGCGTCAGCAGCTCTGCCCCCAATTTAGAGGACAATTTCAAAAGAACTCCTGCCGCCCTGCAGAAACTATGTTCTAGAAAAATATACTGTTTTTTTATTTTATTTTGACAAGAACAGCATCATCATAATTAAAGGACCACTGGGAACACTTTGATAATACATTAAAAGATGATTGGAGGGGACTTTAGCGAGGCTAAATGTGCTGCAGTGTTTGCTAAATTAGCTGAACAAACAGTTTGGCAGTTTAAAAAAAGCTGAACAACATTAGAATCTTTTCCTGTAAAAAGTATATATGTAAATCAAATATTCCATCATGACTTTACTTGAAAAAACACCAAAAGGAAAACAGAAAAAGGAAGTTAACTGTGGTGTGTTACTGAATTAGCAGAAGAAATTCTTAAAACAGCTGAAATAAATAAGTGTAAAGCAAGGTTATAATAGTTTCGGATTTTTTATTAGTTTTAGTTTTTATTTAGTTTTAAATTTTTGTTTTTAAATTTATTTAGTTTTAATTAGTTTTTAGAGGCTGCTTTACTAGTTTTTATTAGTTTTATTTTTTGAAATTGCTTCGTTTTAGTTTAGTTTTTATTAGTTTTAGTGTTAGTTTTAGTTTTTTCTTTTCTTTTTTTTTGTAAATTAGGATATTTGTCAGGTGCATGATTCAAAATCACCAGAATAAGTATTGCATGATAAAAACTCAATCAAAGATACATTTTGAAACACTTATTATTCAGAGGACACAAGGACAACCATCCTTAAATTAAAATACAACAGCCGATAACAGAATTACGTTATCTGCTCTCGCTTCTTTTTCGGGGGAGGGCGGGCGACAGGCTAGCTTGTCTAGGTACTGTTGATTTGCGTTGTTGTGTGCGCTTTTTAAATGTACTTTTAGATTCCTAGGGTTTTTCCCTTTGAGGAGCGTTCCACAAATGTTGTCTCCTGCTTCGACTACAAGGCACTTACTTTAGTTTTCGACGCTGTTATATTCAAAAAAGTCCCAAATAGGACTCTCCCGCTTTCTCCCAACTTTTAATGCAGCCATCACGCTCATGTAAATGTCTATGACAACTCTGACAGACATTATGTGACGTCACAGACTACGTAATGCCGTAAAATTCAGATTAAAGCCCTGCGCGGGACTATTTTCTTCATCCCGCTCCCGCCCGCTGAATTTCTGACCAATCCCGCCTGCTCCCGCAACGTATGCGTTACACTCCCGCCCACACCCGCAATATGTATGTCCACTCCAGCCCGCACCTGCAAAACTAATAGAATTTAGTCCCGCACAGTAATAGCGATGCATTGATTTTGTATCGTCTCCCGTCCCGCAGGAAAAAAAACACGTATTTGTATTGACATTATTACAGAGATTCATGACCTCCTCCAGCCTCATCTTTTCATGCATTCCTCTTTTGTGTAATCTGCAACTTAATTATTAAATATTTTTTCACAAATCCCGTTCGGTTAAGTGTGCGTGTGTGCGCGCGCAGGCAGACGGCCTGAAGCGCGCTCTTAGTAAGACGAGGCGGGGCGTTGCGCACCCCCAACAACAGATTAGATGACAGAGGCCATTGGGCGTCTCTACCTGGTGCCTTCACGGAGCTTCAGTACATAAGAATCCAACAGCCGCTCAGCCTACCTTAGTCCGCTAATATATATTCATGAGATCGTTCATGGCAGCACTGATCCCGCGGGGTTTTTTTCTGCCGCCCGCTCCCGCCCGCAGCACAATTCAAACCGCCCAATCCCGCGAGATTTGGGTTGGGTCCCGCGGGACCCGGCGGGACCCAATCCCAATGCAGCCCTCTAGTTCAGATACACAGTAAAACTAGCAGGGTGAAGTAAATAGACTTTATTTCAACCCAAAAGACTTATGTATTAACAAAGACGAAAACGAAGTATTTTTTGGGGTTAATATTAGTTAGTTTCAGTTAGTTTTATACACACAACAAACAGTTTTAGTTAGTTTTCGTTTTTTTAAAAACTCTCGTTTTTATTTTTATTTCAGTTAACGAAAATGTTTTTTCAGTTCTAGTTTTAGTTTTTTCGTTCGTTTTCGTTAACTATAATAACCTTGGTGTAAAGTATAATATTTGGTTTAGAGAGTTCTAGAAGGAACCAGTGTAAAAAAAACTAAACCACCAAATACATGCTTAACAAATTATTATCATGCAGCACTTTGGTGGTTTTCAACAAGCACAAAGTCTTAGTGTGACTAAAAACCTAAAAATAAGGAAATATTTCTTATTGTTTTGGTGGATTAATACCCCAAATCAATGTTTTTACAAATAAGTTTTTGAAATGTGCTCGACCAAATGCTTGAGCAGGAAGGTTGGGGGTCCAATTTTGTTATTTCAAACAGCAGCAGAGAGGCAAACACCCCCAGGGTTTCATTCAGTGGTCAAAATGAGATGGCTGCTGCTGCTGGATGGTTTATTGCTGCATTCTTGACTGTTTGAAGCAGCTGAACAACGTTTCAGTCTGTTCTTGAAATACTCCTCCCTACATTTTATTGTAAAACGTTAAGAAATGATGAGATTTATGAAAATTTTTACAGTAAAAAAGACATTTCTTTTTTTCATGGGGTGTAGGAAGTGAAATCAAATTCATAAAATGTTTGCAAATGTTAATTTAAATGGTTTCTATCTAATAGGAACACTCATGTTGTGATGATGGGATTCTGATGTTTACAATAAAGTTATTTGGATAAAAAAAGGTTTAATAAAAATGTATTTGATTATGTATCAATTTTTTTCATGGGTTTTGTTAATGACAAGACAACTTTGAGTTATAAAAATGACCATGTAGGATAATGCAGAGCTTCTGTCGTGGTCTCAAGCTTTTTCTGTTTCCAGGTTTTTATGCAGATGATATAAGAGTTTTGTTTTCTCTTGGCTCTGCTCAGATCTCCAGTCTGGAACAACAATGGCGTGAACCTGACGTTCAACATTCCCAGCTCTGAAAAGAAGGGCCAGGTCAATGTGTGTGTTCTCCTCCCAGACGAAAGTTGCCATGGCAACGCCAGAATCACTTACAAGTTGGAACCAATCTGCAGAGATATTTCACCCAGAATCTCCTGGATGAGGTTTTTGAGACATTTCATAACTCTTGAGCTAATTCTGTCCTCTTTCACCAGAAACAGTCCAATTCAAGCTTCTTCCTTAAAACCTTTGAGTCATATCGAAATACATTCCTACGTGACCACTTCTCCTTTCTACGCATTGACTAAAAGTGTCTTTTTGTCTTTTGTGCTTGTGCAACATTGCTATAAGCAGAAAAGATCAGGCTAGACGGAAAAGTGTTCAGCTTCTCTAAAGGGGCGTAACCCTTGTGCTATCCTAGGCACTTTAACATTGGGAGTTGGGTCATCTAGACCCACTAGACAGTGCTCTGAACCTTTTTTCTTCAATGATTTGTGATCTTCACTGGTGTCCATGACTAACATGAAATCCTCTTCACCTTTATCCACCTTTGTCATGGTAGGGAGAACACGTAAATATGGGGGGGGGGGGTTCATAGGATAGCACAAGGCTTAAGTACAATTATTTAAAAAAAGGTGGGGGAAAATGTGGCACAGATCGGATTTGATCGGTGAACGTGTAAGCAGGACAAAAGCGCATGGATTCCGATTTTCTCAGATCGGATACAGGCCTCTCTCATATGTGGAAATAAATCGGATAGGAATCGTATACGTGCATTTGCGTGTGCCATGTAAGCAGACAAATCGGATACTCCCCAGTAAATGCGAGTCGTACGTCAGTGACGTCAATTCAGGACACCACCAACTGAGATCACATGACTTATTAAGGTGCTTTTTGTGCTGATTTTGCTGTCAGCTTTTACCTTTCAGCCTCAGGCTTCAGACCGTAGTCGGAAACTGCTGTTATGTCCGGTCCGGTCCCGGTCCGGACGCAAACGGTAACTTATCAAGTTGGACACCGTTGCCATGGAACAGGCTAGCAGCCATTTATTTCTTTGCTTGGATCAAACTGTTAGTACAGCACAACGCCTGCAAACACTTCCTCATTTAAAACTCAGAGAGAGCACATAAGCCGGCCGAGCAGCCCTCCTTTTTCCTCTCCCGCGCATCAACACTCCTGCCTCATCCAGGAGCGCCCAAGGCAACGCCTCCCTCCGTCGCTGCTTTGCCTCCATGACAACTGCAGTCGCACAAAAGAAACACAACAAAAAGGGGCGGGTTTCGCCATGCTGAACGTTTGCCGTTTGGACCAACACGAATCGTATAAATGTGCTTTTATTACTGTTATGATTATTATTAAGGGTCTGCTCGCTCATCATTTTTTTAATCCGTGCGGTCAGTGCTCAGGTCCACGGAAGGCGAAAATGCTGCTACGTTCCGTAGTCCTCAGAAGGTCTACGTTTGATAGTTTCAGCATTGTATAGTGGAAATGCAAAAATCGGATACGGGTCACTTTTAAAAGATGATGTAAGCGGGTCGTCAAAAAAATCGGATATAGTCAGAAAATCGGATTTGGGCATCAAGACCTGCAGTGTAAATGCAGCCAAAAAGAAACTCTAATACCACCCAAATAAAACAACTTAAGAGTAGACAACTGTGCTGCACTCTAAACAGAACCACAGAAGAGAGGGTGGTACTCTCCAGGAGAAGCCAAAGCAAAGGGGATGAAGACACCAGCTCAAACTAAACAGATAAACTGTGTCAATGCTTATTCAGCACAAACACAACCATGTACTGCAATATTTTCAGTTCATCTTCATCAATTTTACAAAAAGGGTAAAAACGGGTCAAATCCTTATTTCTTTTTGTTTAAGAAGTATAAAAGTGCACATTTGTTTTAGTATCTTCATCTGCATCCTGTCTTTGTAGATCTAGAGAAAGTCTGTCTATGACAGGGAGCCGAGCGATGAGAAGCAGTTTTCATGAGGAAGACTAGAATGGCAGAGAAGTAAAGTTGAGCAGGACATGCATGAGAGCTGGAAGACAGTGGTTAAATGTGCTGTAGGCGTGACAGAAGAGATGGAACAGCGCCAAGGATCATCTCCCTGTTTACTGTGTTGATGGACACTGACAGATGAGGTTTGACAAGAATCTCTGTGGATCATGACGTTTGCAGATGACATTGTGATTTATATTGAGAGCAGGTGGAAGAACAGATAGAGGTGAAGGTTTGCTCTGGGAAGGTGAGGGATGGAACCCAAGCTCCAGAAAGTGAAAGTAGCTGTGGGTAAATGAGAACATTTCAAGTGGAACAGTGAAGTATCAGGGAGCAGAGGTGGAGAACTTTAAGTTCTCAGGGTCAACAGTCCATAACAAAGAGTTGCGTGTTGCTCTAGGTAGGAACAGGTGGAGGAAGGTTCCAGGTGTGATGTGTGACTGAAGAGTTCCAGCAAGAATGACAGGAAAAGTGTAGAAGACTGTGGTAAGAGCAGCCATGTTGAAGGTTTGGAGACTCTAGCTGGGTTTCCATTACAAATATGAGCAAACCTCTATTGAAATTCTAGAAATGTCACCAAAATTAAAGACATAGTTTTGCAATAACACTGTTTTGATTAAATCATAATGATAAGAATAAACACAAATCAACTCACGCGATGAGTCATTAAGAAACATGGCAGCTGATGTGAGCAATACTCTGATTTACAGCATACACATTCAGAATTCTGCCACGGCACTAGTGCTCATCATCATCTATCAAAGGAGACGTCGGCGTCCTCCTCACGCCGTGGAGCGGTGAGCTCCTTACACGTCAGAGCGGCTACAGATAAAGACATGTTGGGAAATCATTGTTGGTAATTTTACAGAGGAGCTGTGGCTCCAACAATTCCACATGAATGCCTGCTGTGCAGCAGCCAATGCAACCAGTTTCTACCAAGGCAGCACATCGCCATCCGGTTTTTGGTCACGACACATTTAATTTGAAAGAAGTGTTTCAACTGCGGTTTTGCAAAATATTTCCATCTTAGTACACCTCAAAAAAAAACCTTCTCAAAGCGCAAAAACTTTTTTTTTGATCAATGGAAGTCTTTTTCAAAATGATCGTGTTTCCATAAAGCAAATTAATTATTACTATTATTAACACAAATTTTATTTGTGCAATTTCCTTGTCAAAGAAACACTGCCTGGTGCAGAGACATGAAGAGGGAGCTGTAGTTAGCAGAGATGAAGATGTTGATGTTCTCTGTGGGAGAGGCCAAGCTGGATAGAACCAAGAATGAATCCATCAGAGGAACAGATCATGGTAGATGTTTTGGAGATAAATACAGTGGAGCTGACTGAGATGGTTTGGACACCTCGAGATGAGGAACAGGGATGATGTTGATAAAAGGATGAGGAGGTTGGAGCTACCCAGAGGAAGAGCTGGAGGCAGATGGTTTGCTTTGCCAACCCCTAAAGGGAGCTGCATTAAAGTAAAGAAGACATTCATTACCAAAGACACATATCTTCTCAGGCGTGAAAGGGACTCTGTCAAAGGCATTAAGTCCCACCCAATAATATGGGGGAGGTTCAGGTTTATTGGGTCACACTACCTGTTCTGGGTATGACACCTTTTTAATCTGAGCATTCTGGATCACATTAAAGGATGTTAAAATGAGACGTGCAGTGGCATTTCAGGATATGTGACCGTAGTCTAAGGATCAGAATCATGATAAAATGTGAAAAAGATTTTTGCTGACTTGAATTTCCTGTCCCTTGATTGGCTGCTTCTCTGTTTTCCTGCAGCGGGAAGAGAAAGGTCTCCCTCAGCGGTTCTAATCTGGACTTTGTGGAGCAGCTTTCATTCACCCAGCCTTCAAAGGTTTTGCATCACATAATCCTCAAAAAAAAGGTGACATTCAAAATACTGTCATTGTTTTCTCATAAAACATGCTGTAGATTCTACATGTTACATTGGTTTGACAACATTGTAGAGTCTAGAATGTTGTTGAATCAATGAAACACGTTGTTTCATATCTTTATTATTATTTAAATATGCTACATCTAACTTTGATTGAACGTAATTTACTATTTAGTGTTGTCGTTTGTCTAAACATTTAATTCTTCTGCGGGACAAATTTACCTAAATTTGTTCTACGTTCACACAATTTCCTAAAATGGTTTTTCCTATATGTAACATGGTTATAAAAGCACACATATTCTCCAAAGTGTGTTTTCATTGCATATAAAATCACACTATAAAATATTAAAAAACAATAGAGGACAAATCTAAATTCTTCCCCTACCTCTACATTTAGTCCTCCAAACAGAGAGTTATGAAAAAATAGTGTACGATTTTTTTTTTCACAATACTATTCTTAATTAAAAAAAAAAAGCTTAACCTCAACAGCCATGTTTCTGTCTGAAAAAAATAAACTGCATCCACTGCTGCCGGGGAACAAGACAAAATATTTTGTAAAGATCTTAGTACATTGTAGAAGTGGTTGATTGATTCTAATCAACACAAAGGACACTGAACTGTGTAAATATTTATAAAACTAACAGTACTGAATGTTGTAGCAACTTCCTGCTAGACTTATTGAGAGTCCCTGATGTCAGGGTTCAGAAATGACTCTGTAAGAAATCCAAACTGAATCCCCTTGTTCTATCCTGAAAACCTGAGTTTCTGGGTAGAATAAAGTTGAAAGTTGGCCTTTTAACTTGGGGTTGTTTTGTTGTAAATGCATTTCAAATAAAAATGTAGCTTAAGTACTGCAAAATCTATACTGGGTCTCCTTTCATGACCCTTTAAAGGGTGTTAACTCTTTGGAATGTTCTCAGAGAGTCCTGTCAATTAGTCAACTGTCTTCAGCAACTAGATCAGTCTTTGGTTTAGTCTCTGATTCTGCCCCAACAGGTGTTTGCATTTAAAACTGTGGTTTTGATACCAACCTTCTAACGAGATTCAAAGAAAAACAGAGCTTCTTTGAAACACAATGCAATAAGAATCTGGATAGAACTCTTACAGTTGATGTCCTGCTTTGTGAAAGACGTTTTGTTTGTTTTGCTGCTGTGCACAGACTCAACGTAAAATGTTCCACTTTTGCAGACTATTGAATTTCACACCCCTGCATCAGCGACAACCGAAAAGGTCACTGTTTATTTGAAAGTGGCAAATAAAACGTTGGAATGCCCCAAAAAAATAATCTACTACCCAGATCCAAAGTTCACCAGCTTCAAAGACGCAAGGAAGGGGAATGATGTCCAAGTCATTATTCAGGTAAGGCGATTTACTTTATTTTTTACACCCAAACCTTTGGTTATGTGCTGAAAATAATGTATTCTCATCCCTATTCTAGAAAAAGGGAGACAAGCTGGACATAAAGAAAGAGGAGCTGTCAGTGTGGGGAATCCATGATGAGGAGGAGTATCAGTGCATCATGGAAGCTAAAGAAAGCAGCAACAAGACAGATTCCTTCATTTGTGAGATCAAAAACATCGGAAACATCAACTTTAAACAGCTGAAGGTAAACTCACGAATAAGAACAAGACTTTCTTGTAGTCATTTATCGGGTTCTCGTATAAGAAGCAATGATCTGAAAGTATAAGGATCTCTATCTTCTACAGATAAAGTATGGAGACACGACGGTTTTACTAAAACAACCCGGAGCTCAACTTTGGATGCTGCTTGCCCTTCTTCTGGTACCGGTTATCACAGTTGGTAGGAACTTTAAGCATGCACAAGTCATGATGACACAATGTGACCCCCCCTGCTGCTCGTCTGAAGCAGTCCAACTTTTAAGCGTGTTCAGTTCTTTGCTCGCTCCCTTTCAGTGGTGCTGATCGTTTACCGTAACAAACAGAAGAAGCTGACGGCCAAGATGAACAGATTTATGGAAAACCTGGAGCTTGACATCAGGAATGACATCAGGCAAGGTCAGTGGAACACACTAACAAGCCAAGGCTCTATGGCAAGCAAAAATAATTACAATGTGCCAGGAACATTTACGTTAAAAAGCAGCCTAGGACCCATTAAAAGCAACGTTTCACATGTGTTTGAAAAAGGGGCGAGTAATTAACTTACATTTTCTGTTGTCCCAAGACTGCAGTGAAACGTGTTATTTTATGTCTTATTCTGTGTTTGAGTCCAGCAAAGGAGCAGTAGTAATCTGTTAAGTTTATTTGAGGAGTTTGCACACAAAAGAAACACAACTGCTGAGTCTTTTGCTCCAAGTAGAGTCATTTTATCGTCCAGTTATCTGCAGACACAGAAGCCTGACCAGGCAGTCCAACACGGCGAGATAGCAAAACAAGTTTGAAATAAATACATCACCAGTTTTATTTCATGTACGGATTGACTGTTGACGGTACCTCTCAAAATGACTTTAGCATCAGTGAGCACAACCAGAAGTAATCTATACATGAGGCGCTCCGGATTATAAGGCACATTCTTCATTTTCTTTTCTTTTTTTGGAAAAAAAAGTAGCGACATTGCGGTCCAAGCGTGGATCTCATGGTGCCGGTCCCAAGCTCGTATAAATACAGAGGGTCATGTCAGGAAGGGCATCCGACGTAAAATCTTTGGCAAACCAAATACATGAATCAGATATCCATAACGGATCGGTGGAGGCCGTGGTTAACACAGACCACCATTGGCGCTGATCAACGATAGGGACCAAGAAGGAGAGGAGGAAGGCACAATCCTAAGAAGAGAGAGAAATGGAAAATCATGAGTGTTGGACTCAGAATAGGGCCTTTGAATGTTGGAACTATGACAAGAAAAGGTAGAGACTATGAGGAAGTCTGGAGTGAAAGATAAGTATGTTAGACATGTATGAGGGCTGTAAGACAGTGGTGACAGAGGAGTTCAAGGTGGAGGTGGGATTACATCAGAGATCAGCTCTTAGCCCCTCCCTGTTTGCAGTGGTGATGGATAGACTGACAGATGAGGTTAGACAGGAGTCACCATGGACTATGATGTTTGCAGATGATATTGTGCTTAGTGAGAGCAGAGAACAGGTGGAGGAGAAGCTAAAAAGGTGAAGGTTTGTCCTGGAAAGGAGAGGAATGAAGGTTATCCGCAGCAAGACGAAGTACATCAGTGTGAATGAGAGGAACCCAAGTGAAAGAGTGAGGTTACAGGCAGACGAGGTCAAATGGGTGGAGGATTTTGAGTATCCAGGGTCAACAGTTCTGATCACTGAAGACTGTGAAAAAGAAGGGAAGAAGCGAGTTGCAGGCAGGTTGGAATGGGCGGAGAAAAGTTTCAGGTGTGATAAACCCTTGTACTGTCTTGTGGGGTCCAGATGACCCCACTCCCAACATTAATGTGCCTCCAAGGCACGTTAAGGTTGTCAACCTTTTTTCTTCAATGATTTTTCATCTTTACTGGGGTCCATGGATTACACATTTATCCACATTTATCCACCTTTGTCATGTTAGGGAGAACATGTCAATGTAAGGTTGGGGTCATCTAGACCCCACACGATAGCACAAGGGACAAAAGGAAAGATGTACAAAACTGTGGTGATACCACAGGCCCGGGGAGGACCAGGAGGAAGAGCTGAAGGTAGCAGAGAGGAAGATGCTGAGGTTCTTTCTCTTTGGGAGTGACCATGATGGATGGGATCAGGAATCAGGAATGAGTGCATCAGAGGAACAGCCCATGTCAGAGGATTTGGAGATAAAGTCAGAGAATGGACTGAGATGGTTCGGATACGTCAAGAGAGACGGTGAATCTGTTGATAGAAGGATGCTGAGTCTAGAGCTGCCAGGCAAGAGGTCAAGAGGAAGACCAAAGGAGGAGCTTCATATCATTTGTCAATTCAAGTTTCTTGGTTATTTATAATTCTGTGGCAGTGTTTCAGTCAGTCAGTCGATCCAGTTTTTAGACTTTTTTGTATGTTGGCTTTTTTTCTAAAACTTATTTTGTCTTTGCACATTCAGTAACAAATCTTTGAACCCATAACGTTTCTATGCTTTTGTTCCTCTAAAAAGCGAAGCCCCCATAGTCACAGAACATTCTGGAAACTGTCTTTTGACTCAAATGATTCATCAAGTTTCACCACTTCCCTTTACTGTTAGCACGTCCAAAGCCAGATACCATTGCTTTCACATCTTTCTTTTTAGTTGTTAAACATCCTGGATAGCTTTTTCTTTTTTCAAATGTTGAACTTTTTAAAGTAAATTCTAATAATGCTATTGGTGCATTCTCTCATTATCAACATGCAGAGGAGTAAGAGACACAACATTAAACTAAATGTAGGCACTTTCCACACTTTTTGTTGTTTTGTCATTTTTAAAACAGGGTAAAGAAGTTTAAATCAGTTTTTATTAACTGTCCTCTGCAGGTTTTGTGGATTTGCAGACTGAGAAAGCTGATCTGATAGAGAACGTTGGAGCAATTCCCTTCCTGGACTACAAGCACTTTGCAGCAAAGATCTTTTTTCCGGAGGTAAAGTTTGTCACACAAACAGACAAAGAGAGGAACTAGAATTACATTTTATGAAAAATACACAGAAACATGACTATTTTCTATAAGTCAATGAACTTTTTATATGAGCAAATACTCGTAACTTTGGTTTCAAAAATGTAAGAAAAGAGTAAAGAGGTGCCTCTTAACACTGCCCTCATCCCTGCTCCAAAACACGAACATGGAAGAAAAGTAACCCAACTCAACACAGAAAAGTAAAGGAGCACACCACCCATTTGTTACAGACAGAGCTCTGAAACAAAAAAACATTTAGGTTTTTTTTGGTGCAATTCCCGTAGAAAACAAGCAAAAGATGAAAGTTAGGAGGACATTTTTGTTTAAATGGTAGATGATGAAGAAACCTCCAGCAGAACCAGACTCAGTCAGGATCTCCATCTGCTGTTTCTAAGATTGGCTGTGTGTCATAAAGTCTTACAGAATTCATGAGTAACCCGTTTATTCATCCATCCATCCAACCATCCATTCATCCATCCATCCAACCATCCATACATCCATCCATCCAACCATACATCCAAGGAAGGTTTGAAGTTTAAACAAGAGAGAAAAAGTGTGAAAATGTGCATTTCTGTCTGAGAAAGTGTGTAGTGAGTTAGTCGCCTTAAAACATCTATTATCTACTCTACAAATCTGACCTATCACGGGTTATTTTTAGAGCGTAAGCCTCGCGATAAACAAAGGAACACTGTGTCTAAAAACTGTACTGTCCTTTTGACTCTCTAGAAATGTTTGTTTGGGAGATTAACTGGGATTTTTTTGTTGTTTTTTTCAGGGTGAAGCTTTGATGTCGCTGTGTATCAAAGACATCGGTCCGGTAAGGTTTTGTAGTAATTGTTGCCTGCTGTGTTTGGGCTGTTTTCACTAAGTACAGACCATGTCACACAACCACTACGTACATTTTACGCAGACTGCATGAATTAAATTTGGTCATACATGAATATAAATGAACAAAGTGGGAAAAGTTGTGGTTTGTACTTGAAATTTTCACAGACGTATCATGAATGAAACAACGTTAAATCCACAGAAGTACAAATAAACCACACAAAGAACACACATCAATGTAGAACATGCACCGTGCATGATTATTGGGCTTTACAGTGGGGCAAAAAATGATTTAGTCAGCCACCAATGGGGCAAGTTCTCCCACTAAAAAGATGAGAGAGGCCTGTCATTTTCATCGTAGGTAAACCTCAACTATGAGAAACAAAACAAGCAAATAAAATCCAGGAAATCCCCTTGTCTGATTTTTAAAGAATTTATTAGTATATTGTGGTGTTAAATAAGTATCTGGTCAATAACAAAACTTCAACACAATACTTTGTTATATAACCTTTGTGTGCAACGACATCAGTCAAACGTTTTCTGTAAGTCTTCACAAAGTTTTCACAAACTGTTGCTGGTATTTTGGTCCATTCCTCCATGCAGATCTCCTTTAGAGCAGTGATGTTTTGGGGCTGTCGCTGGGCAACACAGACTTTCACCTCCCTCTAAAGGTTTTCTACAGGGTTCAGGTCTGGAGACTGGCTAGGTCACTCCAGGACCTTGAAATGCTTCTTAAGAAGCCACTGTTCTTTGGATGCAACTCAGCATTCTTTCTCCAAACAAACAAGACCAGCAGACTATAGCAGATTCAGTCTTCCAGTCTGGCTCAGGTCAACAATTTGGTTTCTGGTGTCCTTAGACAGCTCTTTGGTCTCCATAGTGGAGTTTGGAGTGAGACTGTTTGAGGTTGTGGACAGGTGTCTTTCTATAGATAACCAGTTCAAACAGGATCCATTAAGACAGGTAACCGGTGGAGGACAGAGGATCCTCTACAGAAGAAGTTTCAGGTCTGTGAGAGACAGAAATCTTTCTTGTTTGTTAATTACCAAATACTTGTTTTCCACCATAATTTACAAATAATTTATTTAAAAATTAGACACTTTTCTGGAGTTTATTTCCCCTTTTAGTCTCTCATAGTTGAGGTTTATCTATGATGAAAATTCCAGGCCTCTCTCATCTTTTTAAGTGAGAGAACTTCCACAGTTGGTGTCTGAATAAATACTTTTTTGGCCCACAGTACTAGCAATTCATTAGTGATTCGTGCATCAATTACTTCATTTTAACTTGATATCGCCGTATACGTGATATAAAAGTTAAACATCGGTGGTACATGCGTGAAGAGTCTGTTAGTCATACGTGGAACGGTCGTAGAAAGCTAAAAATCTGCGTATGCATCTCGCAAATATCACGCACAGTTGCGTAAGATTTACCTTATGGTTGCGCATAAACTACTTAAAATAAACGGTGTAATCCTCAACCCACCAAAAATCTTTGAACTGCTCAAAACCAAACTCACGTAAAGACCTGTTGGCTAAAACTGAGCACATACATCACGCATGTATCACCAAAGACCGAAATTTCCTACTTGGAAAATTCACAAAATGTTGGTAGCGGCGGTGTGACTCCACCTTAACGTGTTGCTGTGTCTGAACTGTCTGCCATCAGGATGGAGTGAAGGTTGAGCTGGATAATTGCTGCCAGCTTTTGTTCAAGCTGATCGAGGACAAACTCTTTCTTACTTCAATGGTCCAAGCAATGGAAGAGCAGAAGAGTTTTGGCATCAAAGATCGGTAAGTTTTCCCTCTTTTGTGCTTTTGTTACTCGGGATCTTCCTGCCATGCTTTGCGTTTAGATTTTCTCTTCTGTTCCAGGTGTTCCATGGCGTCCCTTCTCACTGTAGCACTTCATAGCAACTTGACTTACCTGACTGAGGTGATGGAGGTCCTGCTCAAAGACCTGATGCACCAGAAGAGCAACGCTCAACCCAAACTGCTGCTGCGACGCACCGAGTCCACAGTGGAGAAGCTGCTGACCAACTGGATGTCCATCTGCCTCTACGGCTTCCTGCGGGTCTGTGCTCCTCAAACTGTCAGATTTGAGTGATTGGAAAGTTCGGTTGATAAGGGTTGCATGTGTTCATTTAGAGTTACAACCTCAAATCTGTGATTACAACTGTTCAAATGTGTTGCTGCGTGTGATCGAATCACAACTGCGCTCGGACTTCTGACACATTCCTTGGGAGAAAATTGTGTCAAAACTGACCTGAATTGGAATGGGGGGGGGTAGAGGATGGGGGGGTGTCAACCAATCAGAGTTAGAGAGTTAGAAAGATCTTCACAGATCCGGACTTCCTGCTTCAATAACTCTTGTGATAAACGTTCAAATGTATCTCAATCACTTTGTATGAACACGGAGTGAACTACAAATTCATTTTTAAAGAAAAAAGATTTTTCCTGCTTTTTAATTGAAATGACCTCTTCGAGCTGCGAATCCAGACACTGCAGCAGCGACACGGCCTGCAAGGGACCGTCAACAAAGTGCAAGCTCCGTAAAAACACCATTCTGTACAAATCAATCTCTCAAAAAGGAATAAATGTCTACATCTACATGAGCCGGTAATGAAGCCTCGTCAGCATATTCATGCTACAATCAATATTTTCTGAGAAAGTATATCTTTGTTTTGTTTTATTGTATACATATTGATCATCAACACTTCGAACGCACTTTGCCGCCCCGGGTTACTCCCGGGGCTACGCCTGTCTGAGGGTCGTTTTGCAATCAATCGGGGTCCCCGCTTCCCCTCTCCACGGGGGGGTCCCCGCGGCTGGGACTGTTGCAGGCACTGGCCGAGGGGTCTGGGGGCCCCCTCCCGACATCCGGACCCTGCACGGTCGGGGCGCGGCTGCTGGCCGCTGGACCTTGGTGTCTCTGTGCTGCCCAGGCAACACAGGGCCCCATGGCGGCGAGGGACAACGTCTGCCGCTCCCTCCAGCGAGGGAATCGAGCATCTGAGCGCAGTTGTGGCGCACTTGTGATTCACGCCAGCAGATTTGAGCGGTTTTAATCACAGATATGAGGTTGTAGCGCTAAATGAACACATGCAAACGGGAATTTGTCAGTTGTGGTTTTGTTTGACAGCAGAAGATTTTTAAACATAGATGCAGATTTTTTTTTATCTCACATTCTATTTTACCATTTCTCACATCAAATCTACAAGCTCGTCCATTTTAGAACATTATTACCTTCATAAGACAGCTTCCCTAAAGGTATTTATGAAGCATAACATAATGTAAATACGAAACAACCTAGGGCAGAGCCCTGAGGGACACCACCCATTCAGTTTCTTTGTGATGACATACAGTATTATGCCTGATCCAACTCTAAAAGTTCTGAACGTTAGACATCAAATGAACCAATTCACTTCATGGTTGACCCCAGCAACCAGAAAAGCAAATGAAAACAGAAGGCAACTTTCTTCTGCAAACGGAGAAAAGACAGGAAGCAGAAGAATTTCGACAACATCAGTAGAAACCACAGCAGTGATACGACCACATCTGTGGTCCGTCTCTTCTGCAGCCGTGCAGTCCTGAAAGAAACTGCAGTTCTTTCAGAACTGCAGTTTCTAACGCGCTGAGACGGGATGCTGGATCATTTTCCCTGTTGTTTGCAGACATCTGAGTCTGTTGGTGAGAAAAACTGCCTCTGTGAAGATTTCTGTTAAAGATTTTCCTTTAGAAGCCTCTGCTGGTCTGATTCCTGAAGAAAAAAAGCTTCCATATAGAAATTTCAACGTAAACATTCTAAAACATAGACAACAAGAAATGCAAAATGTTTGAGCAGAAATGACTTGCAGTTTAGCGGTTTCCTTTTTTTTATCTTGAAGTGTTAGAGTTGTCTGTTATAAATATGTCAAGCCACACGTCTTAAACTTGCGGTTCTCACACGACAGCTGCATAACAGATGTTATCAAAACCAGATGCCTTTTGCTCAGACCTTCTCGTCTTCACAGAACTTTTGCCGCCATGTTTTGGTGTCAAACTGACCAGAGTGAACCAGAGCAGAAAAAAGCTCGATAGTTTGACGAATGTCTCCAGTTTAACCAGCAGGGTTCGTGTTTTGGTGCAGGAGAGCGTGGGCCAGCACTTGTTCTTCCTGGTGAGCGCCCTCATGCAGCAGATCGCCAAAGGCCCGGTGGACTGCGTGACGGGCAAAGCTCTGTACACGCTCAGCGAGGACTGGCTGCTGTGGGAGGCTCAGAACTTCAGCTCCTTGGTGAGAAAACACACCTTCAGGCTGCAGAACATGCATGGACGCTTCTCTGTGTCGATGTTTCATTTAGGTCTGCACCACTTCCACCTGTCACAACCGGCCATCAGTACTCTCCAGTTCCCTCTTCTGGTTTTCGGTCGGTTACTTGTCGTACCTTGACTGAACATGTATTACTTCCTCTTCTGGTTTTATGGGGTAAGATAGACACAGTCTTTATTATCTTCATGTGCACAGCCCATTAGATTTATGGTAAATCATCTGATTACCAAAACCAGACAAACTCCAAGCAGCTCGGAGTGCTCAGGCTACAGAGTTTAGATAAGTTGAACAGTCCAGCAGCTGACTCCATCACCAAAAAACCTCCACCTGCCTCCAAAAAGACTGGTATAAAAACTTTATGAAGGTCAAAGGATTTTCCCAGAAGGAGGGTCTAGTCTGGTATTGAATTCTATGATTTTATGTTCTTTATCATTGATGTTTATTACACAGTTACCTGTATGGAGCCCATTGAGACGACTATGGTTGTAGATATTGAGTTATAGAAATAAAATGGAGTTGAATTGACTTCAACACAGGATCAGGAAATAGAAGGACAAGGGGGTCGTGGAGTTGACGTACCAGACTCAGCATGAGATGAGCTCTGATTGGACCCAGGTGAGGCAGAAAAGAGTCAATGAAATGATGAAGTTAAAGAGATCCATATAGAATCATGACGAGTGAGTCCCAGAGACTCAAGAGGAAAATGCTAAATTACACAAATGGATTAAACAGATCTGTAAATTCATCAAAGTCCCTCTCCGACCATCTTCTGATCTGTTTTCAAACCGTTCCCAGTGGTCTTTTATTTAGGATAACGTCGTTTTTAGTTCAAATCAATAGTCCTGTGTCGTTTTCATGGAGATGATGGGGCATTTCCAGCAACTATCAGACAAAGGTGGGGTACACCTTAGACCACAAAGGGTTTAAAAATTTTACAGAAGGGTCTAAACAGGAGCTTGGATTTGGTAATTGACCTCAACAGAGGAAGAAATGACATCTGGATGAAAACCTGCTGTAACCCTTGTGCTATCCTAGGCCCTTAAACATTGGGAGGTGGGTCATCTAGACCCACTAGACAGAGCTCTGAACCTTTTTTCTTCAATAATCTTCACTGGTGTCCATAAATTACATGAAATCTTTCCACCTTTATCCACCTTTGTCATGGTAGGGAGAACACGTCAATGGAAGGGGGGGGGGGGGGTCACCTAAGATAGCACAAGGGATAATTTTTAACATAATTATTTTTAATTTAACACATATTTTAAAGGATAGACATATATTTTTTTTCTTTTCTGTTTTGGTCCTTATGTTCTTTTCTATCCCTCTTTCTTCATTCCTTAAAAAAAAGGATATGTATAATTTATTTCAGTTTAGTGGGCCACAAATGCACCCTGGCCGTAGACCGTAGACCGTTCCCCGCCCTGTTGGCTATTCTCAATCAACATCTGACTTCTCCAAATCCAAAAATCTAAAAATGTAAATTTTTAAAAATAATTTAGTTTTTTTATCATGTCCCCCTTTTTGTGGAGAAATCAAAGGACAGTAGTTTCAACCAATGAGGAAGTAGAACGAGCAGTTTCAGCAACATGTCTGTGCTCTAGAATGAAACGTTGACGTCATTTCTGGGCCTTGATGAGACGATCTCAGGTTGAAAATCCATAATTAGCGTCTTTCATTTTTAACGATAATGGACCTCAAAAGTTTCAGAGTC
The DNA here is from genome assembly GCA_037389245.1 of Oryzias sinensis. Classification (NCBI taxonomy): domain Eukaryota; kingdom Metazoa; phylum Chordata; class Actinopteri; order Beloniformes; family Adrianichthyidae; genus Oryzias; species Oryzias sinensis. Next base: position 2,377,176 of record CM074507.1, read on the forward strand.
TACTGGAGAAAGTAGGACCACAACTGAAGGCAGGGTGTTGGAAATTTTTGAAAATTAGGGCCCAGATGCTTTTTCAGGCATGTGGTCCATTATTTCAGCTGATCTGAAAGCAGCACAGAAGGGGCAATAGGTTCTTATCTTCTACCCTATTACTTTTGACTCTTACGATTTACCGGAACCAGTTTTCCTGTGACTACTAAAGCTTTAGAGGGGGAGCCCTATAGCCATAAATTAGGAGTCGTAATTCTGCCTTTTAAGTGATTCATTTTTATATGAAATCATAACATAAAGTATCACAAAATCGAACTCAATTGTGTGGTTTTTGTGAGATGTAAAGTTTTTTTTAAATGCCAATAAAGTTATTTGATTGAATAGTTTACTCCTTACTTGGCCCCAGTGACGTGCGGTGAGGTTAATGGCTGGTGAGGCACTGACGTCATCAGTCAGATTTACAAACATATGAACCATACTGAGTAACTTATTCACCATTTGATTGACAACAGTTAACGTGTTTTGTTTAAAATATCATTTCAACATGTTTTTTTTTCATATACAAACTGCAGCATAGAAAAAATCACAAACGTTATTATCGTCTTACCTTTACTTGTAAATAAAGTCCATACGCCGCTCCTTCTGAAGAAAATGACTTGCCGCTTGCTATCACTTCTTCTAGTATTTTTTAGCGTCATAATCTCAGGGCTCACTGGCGCCCCCTAACATGAGGCACGAGAACTACTGGCCTCACCCAGCAGCTTTTTCGCCGGCGTTTAGCGCTCAGCACAAGAAACACGTCCCTCACATACAGTTATTTATAAAAACAAACACTGTACATCATATACATCTGCTAAATTATGCAAACTCAGCTCATATAGTACAAGTAATTGAACCGACATACAGAGAGACAGCAGTACCGTCTGACGGCATAGGTATTGCGCAATCCAAGGTGAGGCTCAGCGGGCTGGTGCCTCATCGCACGTCAAATGCGGAAATTCAGCGATTTTGAAAAGAAAAAACACCCAAAAATGGTACAGTTAAATGGAAAATGACTGCAAAGCACAAATTACTGATTGAATATAATAAGTGAATTTATTTTTTCTCTTTTCTTCCCATAATGACAGGTGAGGCACAGCCTCACCTGCCTCTCCTGACTGCACGTCACTGCTTGGCCCGTAGATTTTATCTACGTATTGCTGTATTTGTAAGGATACTGAAAGTTGACGTACAGGTGATGCTGTACGGTGCCCTGAAGGCAAAGTAGCTTAGATGTATATTACCAAAAGTATTCACTCACCTGCCTTGACTCACACATGAACTGAAGTCCCATTCATTCCTATCCCATAGAGTTCAAGATGATATCCGTCCACCTTTAGACAAAAAATACTGTGATGTAGCAGGGACACAGGCGCTTCAATCGGCGGGCCACAAGCTCCCCACACTGCTCCATTCTGATGCATCCCCTCGACTAGATCCACGTAGGACTTTGTTGTCCTTCTGCCCGCTATATTGGTATGAGGGGTTGGAAGCTAACAGGCTTACTCCGCGCCAACGGTCTTGTCCATAACTCGGAGGGTGATTTTCTGATGAACTGCTGCCGCTCTGCAGAAACTATGTCCTAGAAAACAACACAGGTTGTTTGTATTTCCAAACGTTTGTAAAGATGGATGTGCATGTAAACGGTAAATATGTGTAAAGTGCTTTCTACCTTCCTCGAAGGCCCAAAGCGCTTTACAGTCACAGTCTCATCCACACATTGGTGGCGGCTCCGCTGCCACGACAAGCAAGCTGGGGTTCAGTGTCTTGCACAAGGACACATAGGCGGGCAAGGCGGGAATCGAACCTGCAATATTCTGATCAGGGGTTGACCACCCTACCACTGCACCACGGCCGGCCTGATATGTTGTGCATATAAAAGGAAAGAGTTTAGCCAATCACCGCTACTTCCACAGAGACAGTGTGTGTGTGTGTGTGTGTGTTTTCTAAATGTGTGTCCAAACCAATAAGTAAACTAGAATAAATGTCAAATCCATTCACATTTGAGTTTCCTAAAGTTCACCACTGTTGTTTTTCCACATCCATAGAATCCAAAGGGGAACATTCTTAGAACGTTCTAGCACACTGGATGGTCACATGACCTCTGGAGGTGTCCGTGTTTGTGTTTGCAGAAGCTGAAGGTGTTGTTTGCCGTGGGCAGTAGTGGGGAAGTGAGCGAGCCTCTGGACGTGGACGCTCTGACTTGTGACACGGTGGAGCAGCTGAAGGAGAAGATTCTGACCTCCTTCAAAGCCAAGTTTGGTTTTCCCTACAACTGCCCCCTCCAGGATCTCTGTGTGGGTACGTGACGCAGCCCTTCCTCCTTAATTTTGGGGCTACCCCCAGAACCCCGCTCTGTGGGGGCAACTGTACCAAGGTAGAACTGGGTTCCAATCTGCAGAGAAATGGGGACTCTTCTGGCTGCTTAATCTCTCCTGGATACTGTTCTGCACTGACATTTCTCCCACTGATAACAAGTCCCATACCATCACACTGCCTCCTCTGTGCAATCACCATAGATTTCTACAGTTTTTTGTTCTAAAATACAGTTTTGACAGAATAAACACTATGGCTTCTAAGGTTGACCTCTTCTTAAAAATGCTTACCACGAACACAGTCTGTGACATTCCCCCTTAAATGGGGGTTGGGCTTCAGTTTGGTCACAATAAAAAAGCAATCTGGATCGCTAGAACACCAGCCTGAAGTTGCACTATGGTTGAGGTTTAAAGATGTTCTAGATCCATTTTAATTCAATAAATTGGATCCATTTAGATAATTCAAAATGAACCAATATTGACTATGATTCATCACAAATTGTTCAAATGAATCGTTAAACCCTTTGCAAAAAAAAGCAGACTATTGAAGAAATGAACTGTCTTTACTTCCTGAATCGTCCATGAACTTTGAGTAAAAATGTGTGGAAAACAGTTTCTTCTTATTTTCACCAGAATATGAGAAGGAAGGAACCTTCATTCCCCTTCAGGAAGTAGATGCCAGTTCCGAGGTCATTGGGGAGGTGACCATGCTCAACACGCTGATGCATTACAAGGTAAAATAGTTGCTTTAACGCCACTGTTGAAACCCGCGGTTTGCTTTTGTTCCCTAAAACAGAAGATCAGTTACGCGTTAAAGCCACTGACAACCAACACACACACGCACGCACACACACACACACACACACACACACACACACACACACACACAGCTCTGTTTTTGGTTCCTTTTACATTTGGTTACTCCTAGTCAAATGGGTGGAAATGCTCCTAATTTTCACCCTTTTACTTGTTTTGGTTTGCATATCATCTCAGAGATGAACCACAGATCCAACTGTCTGATACAATCATGAGTTCCCAACAAAAGCTGGGGGAAGCGGAAAAAACAGCCAAAGAGGAAAATTAATTCCATTAATTAAGAGTTTCCTTTCCAAAGAATATCAACACTGAAGCTACTGCCAGGTGTTAGAGGGTTAATGCAAAGTTATTTAGCTTGACCTTTCCTCAATAATAATCCCTGCATTGTGATTTTTTATTGTAAGAGAAACTCTGGACACCCTGTTCCTGTAAACTCAGACGTCACACATATAAACGACAGTTTCTCAGCAAACTCCTGGCCACTAAAACCCTTGCCTACCAAAAAGCAACTTAGTGTTGACTCCAGCTAGATGCTGAGTTTTCATCACAAAACTGTTGTTTGTGAAGAAGCTCAAACACATCCTGAACACTTCTATCAGTGGCTACGGTTACATGGAAAAGTAATTGGAATGAACGCCTGATCAGAATAAAAATGCATCTTGTAAACACGCCGTTTGGAATAGTCTGCCCCCGACTCATTCGGCTCATTCGGATCAATATTTCTGTCCGATGGAGATAGGTGGGTTATGACGATTGTTGACCCGATCGTGGTGCATGTAAAGGGTTCATTCCGGTCGTGGGTCACTTCTGCGCTGGCTGGGACCGTCCGGCTGCTCCTCCCGTGTGAAGCATGTCTCTGAACAGAGCCGGACTCGTAGCTCCGTGTTTGCTTTGTCACGGCGTGCACTCCGGAGGATCCTTCAGACCGCAGTCTGTCCAGCCGCTCTGCGTGAGCAAGCTGCAGGTTTGAGGCGGCTTTTAAAGGCAGAAGTGCTGCTTCGGGCAGTCCTGAGAAACCGTGTAAACAATCATTTGTGTTTCCAATTGTGTCCAGACAAAATAAAGGCCGATGTTACTCCCACATATATGTTTGAGATGCACAAGGCGGCTTTGACCACATGGATTTTAACTGCGTCCACGGCTAAATGCTGTTGTTAGCACGTATTAGCCTAATCCTAACCCTTCTCCCGGCTCTGGGCGACCAAGACAACAAGCCAACACGCACTTGATAATAATCCTCTCGCTCTACGCTGCAGCTTGTTTGTTTACAACCAAACTCAATATTTCTTCTTCTACGGCCATTCTGCGCATGTCCAAATGATTTATTCCATCCAAAAGTGTGGCGTTTGTAAACGTTTGTTCTCATTGGATCAAGTTTTTCTGGGACCGTGTACACAGTTTTGATCCAACCAAAGATATTTTTCACATGGAACCGCGGCTTATGTCAAGAATGAACCGCATGTTTTCTTTTTTCTCTCATGTAGGTGAACGACGGAGCTACAGTCAAAGTGCTTTCAAAGAAAACTCACCCTCCTGTCAGCCCACAAGGGAGTGTGAAAGGTAATCCCCCACACCCACATGACTAAACACTGGACAACTTTCAAATGGAAACGCACAAAAGTGTGTAAAAATATAAACGGACAGGATTTTGTCTTTAAATGTAGCTTCAAAAACATCCCCTTTGTAAACGGAGTGGTGATGACAGTAGATATTATCAATCATGATCCGTTGGCTGATTGGATACGTTTTTGCACACGACGTTGTAATATTGACTCATAAAAAAAAAATCCTCACTAACCCAGGGACTTAAATTTGATCTGTACATTATTTTGTGTAGCTGTGTTATAAAGACTAGACTGTTGACCAATTTAACATCGTCTCAGTACAGCAAGTCTTCATTTGAAACATAAGTTATAGATTAGTTATTTTCAGCATGAAGTTTTTCCCGCCAGAAGTGTTATCAATGAATTTCACGGAGGCAGCCATTTTGAAATGAGAAGGAAAAGTTCTTCTACTAGTGGGCAGATGATGAACTACAGGACAGAAAACATGAATCAAGTTCTGAACAGTATTGGTTTTGGTTGTAGGGTCCAGATTAATCCATGTGAACGTGCCTTGGAGGCACGTGGAGGCACGTTAACATGGTTATCTTGTGGGGTCATATGGACCCCACAAGATAGCTTGGGGTTATGGAAAGTTTGGATCATTTGGTCTCAGAAATGTGTATCAGATTTGATACGAATGGTTACGTAATATTAACGACAACCAAAAGGCAGTTATAGATTAAGGTTGTAGATATGAAAGGCTGCAGGATGTTTAAATTTTAGCGTTTGTTACAGGAAGTTAAGGACTGAAGTTCAGCTCAGTTACAAACCGTCACACAACACCCTCAGTAGAGGCAATACCAAAAATCACTGGAAGGGAAACAACGAAACCTTCAACAGACTGTCCACATCCACAGAGACGACCCTAAACACAACAAACATGCAATTAAAAAGTCTTTCATAGAAGAGAGATGGCAGGCGGGATTTCAATAAGACCAACTGTGACCCTCTTATAGTGGGGTTGACTCATTTTTTCACACAATTAGAATCTGAGAAGACAGGAAAGAGACGTAAACACTGGAACAGCTGCTGTGACACCGAACAAGTGATGAGTCAGACGCAGTAGAAGTGACATTCAGAAAAATGCAGGGAACAGAAATCAAGAAGGAAAACACCCAGTTTTGCTGGAATGACCTCGAGCAGCAGCACCACGACCCCGGCTAAGGGTCACCCTGATAACAGTCCCTACCTAGGGTTTAAAGTCCCGGTCCAATTCTGGTTTGATCTATTGTCAAAGTGTTCTCAGTGGTCCTGTGATTATGATGATGCCGTCTTGAACCTAAATCAGAACATCTGTGTCGTTATCTAGGACAGAGTTTCTACTAGAGATGCGTATCGGCAAGAGTTTAGCGATACAATACGTATCCTGATACAGTCTCACAATATGATATGTACCGGGACACATTTTCTTTTTTTTTTTAAACAGCATGACTTAGAAAAAACTCTATTAATATGCCTTTTATTGTAATAAATGGTGACATTCATTGTATGTATCAATTACAACGTTAAGCCCTGCAACTGTATCTCAAAGACAAGTTGCTTTTACCCTGAATTCATGGTGCTTTTATTTTGGTAACTTAAAACATATTTGTTCTTAAAGGGAACAGTCAACTTTGTCTGATTCACACAAAGAAACTATATTTCAGTATAAGAACAATTAAACAGAATGAATGTGTCTTAACCAATGAGGTTCTAAAGGTATGATTGAGGAAATAAAGTTCTGTTCATTTTTAACATGAATGTAGATTCTCCAGAACCTTTAAACGGTTCAGGAGTCTGAACGCTGCTTCAATAATGAAGGAGATGCAGCTCCACTTTCTACCACGTGAAAGTAACCACGGATTTCACCGCTCATCGCCACGACGATGGCCTTTCTTCAGAGCGTTGGACACATCACTCTGATCCATCAGAACTTCAATCTGTTGCTGGGAGGTTCTGCAGAACTTTGACCCGCTTTGCCGACAGCATTTTGTCTCCGTGCATCAGCCGCTGTGCAGCTGCAGAGCTTCACTGGTTCTGATCGGAGCTACAAAGAACCACAATCTGGGTTTTTATGGTACTGACAGCAACGTGGAACAGAGTTTCTGTTCGGTACCATCCCAGTAAAAACTAAGAAGTTCTCAGAACAACAGAACCAGCGGCTTCTCTGAGATCTTGTTGTTTTGTGGTGTAGAGCTGCTCTAAGAGGCTCAATGTTCTCTGCTGCCAACTAGTGGTTGGAGGTTGAAGTGGAAAACAAGAGTCAGATTGTCCTGACAGCATTTTATATTGATTCAAATATTGGCAAATGAAATATTGCGACATAATCGCCCAATAGATTTTCCTGTTTCTACATAGCATCAGGAGTTCATGAGAAAAATGAGTTGTGGGCGGTACTGTGGGCGTGGAGTAACCTCCCCTCACTTCCCATCATCCCTTGGTCCATCTAGCTTGCAGCCCCCTCACACCCTCAATCTAAAATTGGCAGTGCAGCAAAAATGGCGAGCAATAGAGCTATCCAGGCGTAAGGTTTCGATCCAGATGTCAGCTCAGACGAGGTGAACAAAGACGAACATGGAGTCTACAGTGGAGAATGAAAACTGCAGAATCTACATCACTGCTCTGCTTTTTCCAACACCGTCTGCTCCTAAATCACATCGACTTGAATAAAGAAACACAATTGTAAGATCAATTTCCTGCATACGTGTCCTCCGTCATCAGACAAATGCTGCAAGAACATGTTAAAAACACCACTTTCACCAGCGGGGGTCTTTTGGGTTCATTTAGGTTCTGTGTCACAAAAGAAAATCGAGTTCGATCCCCCAATGGAAGGACGTGCTGCCGTCCATGTAGAGAAATCTGGAAACAACCAGTGATCTGGGGCCTCATTTATAAGCGTTGCGTATGCACAAAAGAAGGCGTACGCCACTCTCTACGCAATAGTTGAGATTTATAAAAAGCAAACTTGACGGGAAAATGTGCGGTTCCTTCACGCAAGCTCTGACCCAGGCGTACGCACAAAAACGGGTGAAATGAGAAACGGCGACACCGTCTGCAGATGGAAGAAACACGTGAAAGTGAAAATGACAATACTGCCTCTCATAAATAACATGAAGACTTCACAAAGCAAGTCTGACAATTAACAGCTACACCAACACCCGTTTGATCGATCAGCAGTGAAACAAACAAAACAATCAAACGAAAATTACAACAGAAATTCAAATGAACACGTATTTGGAAAAAGAAAAGTTATATATGTTCTACAATATTGGCATGTTGTGCAATTCATCCTCATGAATAATAAAGTTAACAGAACGAAATAATGTACAAAACTGATATTCTAGTCAGTGTGTCCGTCTGGCGGAGCAGATATAGGTGCCGGCGTGCGGACGGACGGACTTGTTAATCGTCCACTGGGGAAAGTTGTTTTCATATTAAAACATTTCTTTATAAGCTATGGAATTATGGTATTCATGCATATGCCTTTAGTTTGTTTTATTTTTGATAAACCATGTATGGCGTATGTCTCAACCATTCAGAAAGCAACAAGAAATTACATTTGCTGAACAATTTCCCATTTCCACGTGGATTATTACCGACATCTGTAGCTTGTCAGATGGAATTAAATGGAGGGAAATAAAATGCCCCATCACAATGCGTAATGACGCACAATGGCTGATCTTGGATCTTAGAAGATGTGGCAAATGGAAGAATTCGGAGTGAACGCATCTTTAGACAGCAAGAAGACTTGCTGGCAAACGAGGACGAGTGGCTTATGAGCCGGTTCCGACTTCCTCGAGCCGTCCTGTTGGACCTCTGCGGGCTTTTGGGCCCGGCGTTACAGAGGAGCACTCGGAGGAACCACGCGTGTCACCCGGTGCATCTGGCGCTGCGGTCTGACCGGCCACGGTCCGAGGCTGTGAGGCTACAGCATTTACGGCGTCTGCCACCGTTTGCCGCTCACGTGCCTTTTCGGCATTAGTAATGCCCACACTGTGCCCTCCAGACAACACTTTTCTCCTCTTTTGCACCTCGCCAACGATAACTTCTACTTCACATTGAGTGAAGTTACGTTTTTTTGATTTCCTCTCTGTGTTTGTCATGATTTCGCAATCAATGAATATTCATTTATGGGCGTTTCACGGACTATTTATGGGCAACTATGGGCGTGTCATGAAGCCGCAAAAGCTGCGCTGCATTTAGAATCGGTTGTGATTTATAAAAGGAAAGATGCGTAGGATGTGCGTGCGCACGGTTTTATTAATCCGAATATTTCTGTGCGTACGCACGTCCTATGTTTCATCCGTACGCCACTTCTGACGCAAATCCTACGCAAAGCTTTATAAATGAGACTGAAAGCAAACCGGTAAACAATGGAAAAGAGAAAAAGTCTTTCAGACATGCCGTCTGCTTTTGGACAAAATGAAAGAGACGAAGCAAATGATCAACCTGTTCTTCTCATGTTGAATCCTCTCGCTATTTATGAGGCTTCAAAGCCTTTTTAGTGTAAAAACTGGGTTGTGTTGTTTTTCAGAGGCTCGTGATTCTGACTCAAAAATGTAGAACTGATTTGAAGTGTTTCATTTTTTTCTCATAGATGACGAGAACTTTTCTGGAAAATACTTTCATTTGGTAAGAATCTGTTCTTTTTCCTGCACATTTGACCCATCGTTACAACAAACCACTAACTTGAAGTCCTGATCCAGATCAACCCAGATGTGGACGAGGACCAGAGGAAGAACCCGGAGAGGAAGAAGTTGAAAGTGAAGGAGGTGCACCTCACCAAGCTGCTCTCCACCAAGGTACGAGCCAGCGCCGCCAAATGAGGCCGGAGCGGGAGCCTGAGTCGTATCCATCTTCCGTCTCCCTTCCAGGTGGCCGTGCATTCGTTTGTGGCAAACCTCTTCAGGTCCATCTGGGGGGTGTCCCACGGCAGACCCCCCCCTGCCATCAAATACTACTTTGACTTCTTGGACGCTCAAGCAGACAGCATGAAGATCACTGACCCAGATGTTCTGCACATCTGGAAGACCAACAGGTGGGTGGGATGGACCCTTGGGTCAAAGGTCAGAGCAGTGAAATGCAGCAATGCGCCTGCTGACGTCTCATTTGTCCCACCAGTTTGCCTCTGCGCTTCTGGGTCAACATCCTGAAGAACCCGCAGTTCGTCTTTGACCTGGAGAAGACTCCGCACCTGGACGGCTGCCTGTCGGTCATCGCCCAGGCCTTCATGGACTCCTTCTCTCTGAGTGAGACTCAGCTGGGAAAGGTAAGGCGCAGCGGACGCCCTACCGGTCTGACCGAGCGGAGAGCCGGCCTCACACTGAAGGTGTTCCCGTCCTTCAGGGCGCCCCCACCAACAAGCTCCTCTACGCCCGAGACATTCCCACCTTCAAGCAGGAAGTGAAGGCGTACTACAAACTGATCCGAGACCTGCCGCCGGGGCAGGACACCGACTTCAAAAACTTCCTGCGAGAAGAATCAAAGGTAAAACTACCTTTACGCTACTGCCTAACAGTGTAGCCACAAGGAGGCCCCCGCCTGCCATGTCCCTGTGCCGGTCCCCAGCCCGGATAAAATACAGCAGGGCTGCTCATTCTTGGTCCTGGAGATCCACCAGCCTGCATGTTTTCCAGCTCTCCCTGCACTGCTAGCTGCTGATTACCTGGACCAGGTGTGTTCATTCAGTCAGAATGTGGAGCTAATCAGCAGCTAGCAGGACTCTGAGATCTGGAACAGTCAGGGTGGAGGATCTCCAGGACCAGGAATGAGCAGCCCTGAAATGCAAGGATGTGTCAGGAAGGGCTCCAGCGTAAAAATCCAAAAATCCAACCACCTGTGGGAATCTGTGAAAAAGCTGGTTCTCTGTGGCGACCCTGTGGGAAAAACAATAAAACAAAGGTTGATCTGCCACGGTTCATCCAAACGGATTTAGATTTGAAGGCACAGAGAGGCTTCACAGAAGGTTGACCATAAATCTGTGGAGCCTCTTCCAAAGGTTTGCCTTTTTATTCACACTGTCTATTCAAAATCCCAAGTTTCTATCCATCCATCTATTCATCTATCATCCATCCATTCATTCGGTTATCCTCGTCCATCCATCCATCCTCCATTCATCCATCTTCAGGAGCCAACTAACTACTGGAGGGCAAAGGTCGGGTCCACCCCGAATGGGTCTCCAGTTTGTCACAGGGCCATCATAACTGTCATTTATGATCAGAAATATTCTGTAACATTTGTTTTTCTTATCTTCTTGTTGTAAAAACATAAAAGTTGTCCTGAAAAATCCGTCAGGAATCTCAGCAGTGACTCTTTGCTTGTGATTTCAGAAACACGAGAACGAGTTCTGTGAAGCTGCGGCCCTCAAAGAGCTCTACAAATACGTCCAGCAGTACTTCAAAGAGGTCAGTGGTTCTCCGCCGTCTTCTTCTCGCTCAGCCTCCGTGGCGATGAGACAGATCCAGATCCTCTGGACTCGTTCCCATGAAAAGCTGTTTGTAACAGGCTCTTCTGGCAGCTAATGAGAGAGCCTGTAAACAGAGAGCTCTCTGCAACAAGAAAGGAAGAAGGGCGGGGTTGCTCCATGCAGTCCCGCCCACAACTCAGAGGTGAATTTCAAATGGACCTCTGCCGCTCTGCAGAAACTAGGTCCTAGAAAACGACAGTTTTTTGGTTAAAAATGACATCATCATAATGAAAGAACCACTGGACGCACTAAAGGCTTCTAACCGCACGGACACTAAAACAAAGGATGAGACTGTAAAACTACAGGCAGCTGTGACGACCCAGGGGGGAGGGGCATCCAGAAGGCACAGCCAACCGGCACAGAATAAAGCAAATAAGGAAACACACAACAACTTCCTCATTTTTCTTCCTTCTTTTCTCTTATGAAGTGATATTTTCAGATCAGAATCTCAATGTGGATTTTAGATTAAGTCACATTTAACTGAACCTCCATGAAATGCTCACCCCCTCCCCCCCAAAAAAATTGCAAGCAAAAACCATGACACTGCTAATGCCGTGCTTGACAGTTGGTCCATTTTTTTCCATTCAAACACATACATGCACACCAGGGGGTATTCCAGGAAGCATGTTTAAACTAGCCTGACTTTAACCCTGAACTCTGGCTGAAATCCGCCTGAACTTGCTTACTCTGGGTATGTCGGTTCCAAAAGACCGGATATGAGTTGGCGTAATTACACTCCACTTGGTAACCCTGGGTTAACGCACGTTTACGGCAAGTACATAAAGACATTCTCAATGGATCGCCGATTTCCGGAGTCACCATGGAAACGCGTGGTGAAAAAAAAAGAAAACGCTATACTTCAGTGAGACGGAGTCTGAGATTTTAATGACGGTGTATGAAGATTATACGTCTATCAAAAAAGTAACGCGGCTGTATGATCAGCAAAAGAAAGAGTTTCTGCGTGTAGAAAAAGAGCGGACAAAGTAAACGCACGAATTTCTGATATTATTTTCATTGTGACGCATAAATATATATATATAACTTATCCAATTTTGCCAACTTAAATGAATTACTTCTATTGGTAACAAAAAATTGAATTAAATTTGTTCAATCTAATTTCTTACGTCTATAAAACTCAATATTGGTTATACAACTCAAATTGACATTTATTTATTAAATGTCATATTACTCCAATTCAATTAAATGTGTTTCCAACCCATATTAATTATATTTCTTGAACTCTCATATGTCTAAGTTTGAGCCGGCAGATATTCTCATTTTTATAACAATAAAAAGGACAAAACAATATGCATTGAGTGCATGAATTAATTTAGGAATTTTCCATCATTGCCTTTCTAATACTAGTTAATAGAGGTGCTATATAATCTCATCATCCTCTTCCTCCCTCTCACTCATGGTGCAGAGACTTAAGCTCAGTAGGGCAAAATAAATCGGCAAAACACAGTAAAACAGCTAAACAACTAAACACATTTGGTCAAAAACCCACACTTGAACCCAAATCCGTCCAGACAGGCAAAGGGAATGGTATCCCAGAATCCCTTGCAGTGCCGCTCTAACAGCAGCACCAAAGTTACACATACTTAATTGAATTAATTTGAATGAAAGTAAAATAACTGTCTGAAAACTACGTGTTATTTTTAAGCTGACTTAACAAAAAATGATTTATCTTAACTGAAGCAAATAATTAAGTTAGATCAAAGTATAAAGTTTATCTTTCCAACATCCATATGTGGTATTATCACCCTCTCATGGTGGAAAAAGTATTATCTGAGCTTCTTCATCCACTAAATCATCTTCAAATGGACACGCCATGCTGCTTCACCTCTCTGTAAACAAACTAACCTTCAACTAAACCTGCTCCGGACCAGGTTATGTTCAGAGCAAGAGTTACTATGGCAACTTAACCTACCCTGAAACATACCTCCATTTCTGGAACCTAAAGCTGAGGTTATCAACTTCCTTAGCCTCAAACTTACCGTGGGAGCTAGCATAACCTGCTTTCTGGAATACCCCACACAAACACATACATGCACAGCAGAAACACGGTCATGCACACGACAAACGCACACATTCATGCAGACCACAAACGTGTGACGTGCGTTTACAACACGCCTTAAGCATGTGGTTTTCCCAGTACCAGTGCATGTTCTCCGCCTGCAGGTAGGAGGTTTGCTGGGAAATGTCAACACGGTGCAAATCTGGCTTTTTCTTTCACAGCTCTATTCCGATAAATGAGACACTTGGTGTCAGAACTCCGGCCCAGTACAAACAAAAGTATTCGTTTCTCCTCCATGATCCATTTTCAAATAGTTGGTACTTTTGTGGATCACAAAAGACGCCATCCGTTCGTCACCACCAAATCCGTGTCCCTGATTGGTCAAAGTTCAGCTGTTTTAACTCTCAGCGCCTTCATTTTGTAGCAAATTGGTGGAATAAACTAGCGTAGTGACGCGCGAGTGTCAGTTATGAACACGGAAGCCCAGAAGCGCATTTGTCTATAGACGGTTCATTGGAAGCGCCGGCCTGATGGAAGCGTTCGGGATGGAAATAACAAGTCGGGTTTTTCTTGTTACGTGTCTCTGTCTGCATGGAGGTGCACACACACATGTATACGCACACATGGAGGTTCACACAAACACGCGTGTTTGTGTGAACCTCCATGTGTGCGTATACATGTGTGTGTGCACGTTTGCTGTCAAAAACCTCTTTCTAGACGATGGGCTGTTTGCTCTTTTGTGAAAACTTGGGATTGTTCTCAGATGTCTCGTCTCTCCTTTGATGTTTGTCTCTGTAACAGATTTGTTTGTCGTCACACGTGTCGCGTTTTAGCCCCGGTTGGATTTTCTTGTTATGTAGTCTGGCACGAGGCTCAAACCGTGCGGTTGAAGAGGTGAGACTTTTTTACTTCCTCTAGAAAGAAAAGAGCAGAGGAAAAACAAAAAACCTTCGTTCTGATGAATCCCGGAACAGAAAAAGCTGTGAAGCGTCTCTCTGGCTGAGCCGAGGCGTTGCACCAGCAGCTTTTGTTGTGAAATTCTGTCGTGAGCTGCAAGCAAAGGGGAAGTGACTTTAGAGATCTGCTTCCCTCGCTGCAGCGTTTCCTGTGTGTCTTCAGTTCCCCTCTTAGGACAGAAAAAGACCGCAGGTTGGCTTTTTTTAAGGCGGCTGTCGCCCGTTCCGGCTACTGCCGGTCAAAGGCGGGCGGGGTTCACCCTGGACAGGTCGCCAGTCTGTGGCGTGATCACACGCTCACTTTCGGTTCTTCTGCAGATAAAGGAGAAACTGGAGCAGAATGGCGCCCCCGCTGAGCTGACGGAGCAACTGCATCACGTCAAAGAGGCTTTTGACGGACTGAAGAGCTGCTCCTGGAACTGAACGGAGGAAAGGCGCTCCCGGAGCGTCCGGCGCCAGCCAAGGGGCGTCGGCATCAGAGTTTGCACAAGAGTCCTGCAGGGAATCGAACCCTTTGATGTTTGACTTGAATCACAAAAAGAACCCTGCACAGCTCCATAAAAGACATATATTTTCTGTACATTTACACTTTTTTTAAATAAAACATTAAAATGTAAATTAAATACAAAACCCTGAGGTTGTTTCAAACCAGTCTCACAGAACAATGAATAAAATTATGTAAAAAAAAAAACACATTTCCTGAGCTTTTGGTGAGAATGGCTCAGAGGTCAGAGGTCAGGCTGAGGATCCGCCTCCTTCTGCACCAGAGATCCCAGCTCCTCCAGCTGCTGCTGCTGGGCGCTCTCCAGGCTCTCCAGCCTGCGGCGCAGGACGGAGAAGTCGGCGTCCTGCAGCAAAAAGCGAGCGCCGATCATGATAGATACCAGTCACTGTCAGAGCCAAGCTGCTGCTCGGCGCCGTTTCCTGTGAACTTTAACCCCTCCCTGATAGAAGATCAACTTTTTTTTACATCTGACTAGATTATCTTAAATGGTATTTTATATTGGTAAATTATATTTTTCACGAAAAAGGATCTAACAGTCTTTGGAGCTGCTTACTGGATCGTTGGACGGGAGCCTCTCTGACAGCAGGAGGGGGGCGGCGGCGGCAGAGGAGGTCAGCAGCGCCGGGCCGCCAACAAAAACACCCTGACTGCCCAGCAGGAGGCGCCGGAACTCGTTGTGGCGGCGCTGCAGCTCCCTCAGGCGCCTGTGCAGCTGAGCGTGCTCCTCTGAGAGGGCCGGACGCCTGGACAGAGTCAGAGGTCATCATCAGCAGCCGCTCGGCATCATGGGATGCCTCCGGGCGGGCGCCTTACTTCTTAGCGGCTGCGGCTTCCAGCTCCAGCTCCTCCAGTTTGGCCTCCAGCAGCTGAATTCTGTCCCTCAGCCTCTTCTCGCGGTTTTCGGTCTGATGTTTCCTCTGAGATGAAAGACGCATCAGCTGCAGCTCCTTAACTCCGCCTCTAAAGCTCCAGGTGAAAAAGGGGGCGTGGTTACCTTCTTCTGAGCCACAGCGGCTCTCTGCAGTTTCTCCTTGAGCTGCGAGTACTTCTGCTGCAGCCCCGCCTCTCTTTCCTGCAGCTTGTGCTTCTCCTCCAGCCACTCCACCCTCCGGTCCTCCTCCGCCCTGGAGCCAATGAGAGTCGCGCTGTGAGATCGGCGGAGGCGAAGGCCCCGCCCCCCTGGAGCCGCCGTACCTCTCTGCGTCGTGCTGGTTCCTCTCGGCCTGGACCCGCGCCGCCCGCAGCTCCTCCCTGGTTCGCTCCAGACTTTCCCGTAACCTGCGGTTTGCCTCCGTCAGGTCGCTCTCGGCGTCTGAGAGCACGCCCACTTTGGCGAGAAGCTCCTGGGTCTGCTGTGATGTTCAACACCAAGCTTTAGTTTACAGACCATGATTTTCACGTCAAGTTAGAGACTCACTGATGAAAATGCTGCTTTGTAGCTTTTTTCTCAGGACAATCATGAAGACAATGAAGCTTGAAATGGTGTTTCTCAGGAGTCAACAGCAGACAAAAGTTTGATTTAAACTAAAATCAAAGAACAAAGTAAAGAAAGCGTCCAGGACAAACGTGATGGAAGGACTGAAAATAAAAAACTAACTAAAAGTAAACTGTTTGCTGTCGTGACGTGTGCGAAACTTGACCACAGAAAGAGAAGCGAGGAGTTTGTGGCAGGTTAAGGACCGCCTCCAAGCAGCTTGATGCTCCTGTGGCCGGAAAGGAGGAGACGAGCTGTGAACCTCAGCAGGAGAGGATCTGGATCTCCTCCTTAGGAGGATTTGGAACCAAAAGTGATCTGATCTTCATTTGTTTAATTAAGTTTGTTTGTTTTTACCTTTGGCAAAAGGTCTGGCACCTTTGGCATTGTGCGTGCATGTGTGTGTGTGTGTATGTAAACATACATGTGTCTGTTTGTCTGCACTCACACACATGGAGGTTGGAATACAAACACATGCATGTGTTTGTGTGCGTTTGTTGTGTGCATGAGCTTTTTAAATTATACTACCTTGATGTTTGCATTTATGCTACATTTTCTTTGTTCTTGTTTTTTTTTTTCATTCTGTCTTTTTTTCCCCTCTGCTGTCAGTTGCTATAGTGACAGACAAATTTCCCACGTAGGGATCAATAAAGTATTTCTGATTCTGAACCTCCATGTGTGCACACGTGTGTGTTGTTACCTGCTGCAGGTCCGATAGCTCCGCCCTCCGTCTCTCCTGCTCCTCCAGCTGCAGACTCTGCTGCTGCAGCTTCATCCTGAAAGCATCAGGAATCAGACCACAAGCCTCCATCTCTGCTGGCAGAAACAGAGCTTCCCTCCATGAATCCATCATTCTGAGCTGCTGGACTCTCACCTGAGGTTCTGCAGCTCCCTCCGTGCTAACTCCTCCCCCTGCTGGGCGCTGTGCACGCGCTCCTCCCACTCCTCCCTCAGGGCCTGCTCTGAAGCGTCCTGCAGCGCCCTCTGCTGTTCCAGGGTCGACAGTCGGTTCTCCAGCTCCAGCCTGGCGGTGGAAAACGCTTCAAGTGGCTGAAAACAGGAAGTGAAATCAGGCGTGAATCCGGTTCTCACTTCTCCTCGTGCAGCGCCGCCGTTCTGCGCTGCTCCTCCTCCCGAGCAGACTGCACCCTCCTGACGGCGTCTCTCTCCTTTTCCATGAGGACCTCCTTGCTTCGGCTCACGGCGGCCTTCAGCACCTCCACGTCTGTCTGCAGACCTGTCACACACAGGGGGGCGAGGCGGGGGTGAAGCACAGACAGGACCATTGACCATACATGACAACTGACTGACTCCTCCCCCCCGGCGTCCCAAACAGGAAGTAACCGCTGGTTCCAAGCAGCCAAAATCCCATCTACAGAGAAATAAACCGCTGTTACTCCGTCGCTCTGTTGGTCAGAAGAAGCATTCTGGATCTGATTCCTTTTTCTTTCACATATTCTAAATAATCCTAAAAGTATCTCATGGTATTTTTTTGTAGAGGAATTTATTCAAGTTATAAACTGACCAATCAGTAAAAGTATTCGCTCTCACATCAAACCTTCTAATCGTTCGACTGACAGATTCTCTCGAGTTCGTTTAGTGGACTTTCAACACGCTCACAGAAACGTAGATTCAGACCGACTGACATGTTCCTGGCTCCAACATGGTGGCTGAATTGACCTTATTTGGTTGGAGCCAAAACTACGGCATTCTCATAACTTCAGAGTCATAAACTTTCTCTGAAATGTATAAGGGATGCAGCAGATGAAGACTTTGATGGATTCTTGGATGCTGATGACTGAAAAAAATAAGAAACAAAATCACAACCAGCTCATTTTTGCTCCTGCTTCTTTTTTCAAACACACACTAGCGTGCGTGTTTTATGTGTTAACGGGCCCGCGCCCTAAAACCCAGTGCGCCCATTGGTCGGGAAGATCCGGTGAGTCATTTTGGGTCCTGTTCCTGTCAATGGATGGGGCGTCAGAAGTGGGGCGTACCATCGTTCTGCCCCTGCAGGGTGTCCCTCTCCCTCTCCAGCTCGGCCTTGGAGCGAGCGCACTCCAGGCGGATCCGGTCCACCTCCAGCTTGTGGGAATGCTTCAGGCTCTCCATCTGCGGGCAGACATTTGCTCTAAGAAACTAAAACATTTTTACTGACCAACTCCAACGGTAATGGTGGTTTGCCTGTTTTTAACATGTTCTTGTTTTTCAGACGACGTTGGACGTGTAAAGAAAATTAAGCTAAAAATTTCATTTCTGAGTATTTGGTGAACTTTGTTCTGTTTAAAGTGTTTTATGAATAAAGTTGAGTTGAGTTAAGTTTTTATTTAAAGTTTGAAAACGAATGTGACGTAGAAGAGAAGCTGCTCCGCCCCTTCTGATCATCCACCTGCAGACAAACGGATCCACGTCTGGAATCTGGATCAGAACTGGATCGCTCTGATCTCGTTTTTTGTTGCACCGCTAGCATTAGGCTGAAGTGTGAGGGGCTGTAAGCTAGCAGGAGAGAGTGAAAACAGATGGGTGACGGGAAGGGGGGGCGTGATTGCAGCATGCCAACAGTCCCGCCCAAAACTCAGAAGTGAATTCCTGATGAACTCCTGCAGAAACTATGTTGTAGAAAACGACCCAGGTCTGCTCTGATCACAGATCAACAGCTGATCGGAGTTCTTCTAGACTCACGTCTGATGCAGCGTAAGCTGGGGGGGTTGAGCATTTCTAGAATGTCTGGATTGGGGGCGTTTACCTGGCAGGACAGCGCGCTGACCTCTCGCTCGGCTTTGTGCAGTCGTCCGGTCAGCTGGTCGCTCTGCTCCAGGCTCTGGTGAAGTTCGCCCTCCGTGCGCTCCAGCTGCAGGCGCAGCGACTGCCGCTCCGCCTGCAGCAGCAGCAGCAGCGGGTCAGATCTGTTTCTGTTTTGGCGCTCCAGCCGTGGCAGAACGACGGCGTCTCACCTCCAGTGACTTCACCGCCGCCTGAGACTCCGTCAGCTGCCTGGTCTGGATCCGCTGCACGCTCTCGGCCTGCTGGCCCGAGTTCTCCTTCAGGGCTCGGAGCTCCGCCACCTCCGCCTCCAGGCCTTTCATGCGCAGGTGGAGCCGGGCTTTCTCCCTCAGCAGAGCCTCCACTCGCTGCCCGTCCTGCAGCCGGTCCGAGTCCCGACGCTGAGCCATCAGCTCCTCTCTGTCCTTCTCCAGACGGGCGATCTGACGGCACAGCGGCGAAGCTTTCAGACCAAGCGGCGCTGCAGACGCCTGCAGGCGCAGTCGCAGCCCACCTCTGCCTCGTAGCAGATCCTCCTCTCCTCCAGCACGCGGCCGTGCTCCTCTCTCTGCTGCTCCCACTGCGACTGCAGGAAGGTGTAGTCGTACCGCAGCTTGTTGTACTCGGACCTGTACTTCTCCGCCTCCTGCAGGAGAATCACAGCCAACCAATCAGAGGAGGAGACGACGACGAGCACGAAAAACAAAAGGAGGTTCATGTCTCCCCGTCTGTTGACAGAAGATCTGCATGTTCCTTACTGAAATAAAGATAAAGAATCATTGACCTAAACTGTGTTCATTTGAATGTTCATCAGCAAAGGGGATGAATAAACGCTTCCTGCTTTTTCTACCACGGTCCGTGAGAATCCTCCATTCTGATTGGCTGCAGGGTTTCCATGAAAAAGTGATAATGGACACCAGAGACAGACGTTCCAGTCACAGAGTTTTGGACATTATGGCGCTGGCCTAAACGGTAACTGGAAACGTGGAACAGATTAAAATGTCTGTATGAGAGACAAGCCAGAAAAGGTTTTGATCTACAGCAGGGGTGGGGGCAAACTACGGCCCGTGGGCTGGATCCGGCCCGCCTCCATGTTTGGTCCGGCCCACTGAACAATATCAGAGACCCATGTTTTGTTTTGTTTTATCTGACCACACGATCAAAATGTCACCTGAAACCCTCTAAAATCTCTGTCAAACAGAACAGAAGACAGTCTTTCCTTTCTGCGTCACAGTTCATCTTTCACGGTTTAGATCGTTATTTTAGAGCAATTATGCTGCTTTTTTTAAACAACGCGCCCTGTTCTGTGTCCTGATTGGCTGGAGACCCTGTCAATCAATCTCCTCTGTGTCTCCTGTACAGAAAAGCTGAGCTCTTCAGATCAGAAATCTGTGATCAATCAGATCTTTTTTTTCATTCTAAGACCCTGTTCCTAATTTCTATGAAGGTTTGAAAATTTAAACAAGACAAAAGTCTGAAAACGTTCATGTCTGTGTGAGAAAAGTGTATTTATGCAGTGAGGAGTTTTACTGCCATAAACGTCTGGAATCATCCTCCGTGGATTTCACCAATCACGGTTAATTTTAGAACATAACTCCTGCAATAAACGAGGGAACTCTGTTCTGGTGAAAAGGTAACAGATATAAGCTTAGCTGCAGCAGAAGACACAGAAATGAGCTTTTCATAATTACTGGATGAGAAACAGACGTGCCGAACACAGCAGCTACACAAAACCTGAGACGTGATGAGCTGCAGCCCTCAAAGTCTTTATTGGGATCATGACGGGAGAGGATCCACTATTTATCCATCTTTTTGTGTGTTTTTTTAAATGTATCAGTATATTTTTACTGAATTTTTGTCTTTGAAAATCACAAGGTGTTATTTGGTCATTGTATTATTTAATAAATAATGTTATTTTTTGTATTAAAAGGATCATGAATGAATGAAACTTTATTCATGTAGAACTTTAGAACTCCTTGAAGGAACCAAAGAGCTTCACAATAAAAAAATTAATCTAAAATGGGAACAAAAGTTTTAAACTAAAAACTCTAGAATATTCTGTGTTAGAATATCATTTTCAATCCAAATGTTTTCCTCTACATTCCATGTTATTTCATTCTCACTCCACACATCTGCTCCTGGTCCGGCCCTTCTATTGAATTTTAGAACCCAAAACAAAAGTGAAACTGAACAAAGGGGAAGTTTTCATACAAGACAGTTTTATTCAAACTAGCAGAAACGCTCAGAACTTTTTCAAGTTGACATTTGGGTCAAAGTTTACGTTGATGCCATTTTTAATGTTGTTTAACCTTTACTGGACTTACATCCCAATTCCAGACAACTTCTGGATTTTGAAGGTTGTAATTGGAAAAAGGGAAGGAGAAAAAAAGTTGTGTTGCCGTGGTTACGCATCACAGTTTAGGTGCAAAAAGAGCCAAAATCATGAACAGAAAAGCATCAAATTGTTGCTTCATCACAGAGAAAGAATCTTTGCATTATTGTCAGATTAAGAAATGTCTTAAATATATTAAAAATGAATCAATCAATAAACTTTGGCGTTTATTATCTTAACCAGTCTGGCATATGTTTGATCTTTTTTCTGCGTTACAATTAGCTCTGGTCATTTATCTTTGATAAATGACGTTTTTAGTGGTGAGCCGTCTTTTTAGTTCCAACCCAGCTTCTTCATGTTGTCACTATGTTACACAATAATTCTGCAATTAACTTTAATAAAAAAGTCTAAAAAAACTTAATTCTAAGTTAAAAAAAAGTTAAACTTTTTACAGCAAAAACCAAAAAAATGAAGATCAAACACCAGTTTTTATGTTGTATAACAAAACATCAATCCTGTAGAGACAAAATAAAAATGCTTAAATCTAAAATCAAAGCTAAAATAAAATGTGAAAAATGTCCAAAGAACAGGTGAGGCTCCATTAAACTAGAACCGTGTTCCACAGAGGCGTTTTATCAAATGTGTCATAACTCGTTATGATGTAAACCAAATACTTTAAAGCTAAAACCTTTTCTGAAACGTTAAACTTTGAATGGAAGCTGTAATAAAGCTGGTGTCAGCTTCATTTCTAACAACTGATGTGATTTGCAAACGTCACGATGAGTTCAGAAAAATAAGAGAACTGGACCAAAGGAAGTCAATTCAGACGCCATTCTTTTGTGATACGGACGCCGCCATGTTGGAGCCAAACAACATCAGTAAGTCCGAGTCGGTCTAACTACTAAAACTAACCACTAAAAAACTATACAGTGCAGCACTATGTAGTGCCCTGGATTTTAAAACCAATTCGGACACAATGCTCACTATTTTTTGTTTTTTAAATGGCGGATATGACGGCGATTTCACAAAGTTAAAATCTAATTCATATGAGCGTTTAGCGATGATTATTTATGAATCCACTGAGTTCTGAAGATAAAAACATTGATGGTTTATTTAAAAAATACATTTAAATACATTTTTCTTTGGCAAAAACTCTTCCGACGCAATGCATTGTGGTCTAAATCTAGTGAGCATTGATGCACACTGGTTTTTTGGCAGAGACTTGTGGACTCGGATAGCACTAGAAAATGGTGAACGCGCTAAATAGTGAAGGAATTCGGACACAGCCCTAGTCAACGTTTTCTATGGCAACCACTCTCACCAATCAGGAGTGAGCTTGTTGGAAGGCCACGCCCCTGACACTTGAAAACTGACTACATGAAATCTGTCAAATTTGAACGTTCCAGGTGAGACCAGATATTAATATCTGATTGGTCAGTTTATAACCTGAATAACTAAGAATGCGTTATCAACAAAGCAAGAATGGTTCTTCTGACAAATCGAATGGCAGCTGTTTATTTAGAAGTCTTTGGGATTTTGGCTTCTTGGAGCCAGTGGGTACTTCCTGTTTGGAACGCCAGGGGGAGGAGTCACTCAGTCCAGCTCTCTTATACAGTCAATGATTCAGAAACTACTACGGTTTAACTATTTTTGCTTTTCCTCTTCCCGACAGGTAAACTGGCCTTGGTTCTTACCTGGGAGCATTCGTCTCAGACTGTCACAGTACAAAACGGAGCTTTTAATTTTTTGTTTTTCATTATTAGTTTGTACTTTTCCATGGCTGGCCTACCTCCTCCAGCTTGTTGAACCTCTCCCTCACCGGAGCCTCCATCTCCTGCTGCACCTGAGCTCTGAGCAGCTCCAACCTCTCGGGAGTCATCACCTGTGGAACGCCACATGGCAGATCTACATCAGGGCTCTTTCCAGCAGTGGGTTAGAAAGCTCCAGCTGGAGATGAAGGCCCACCTTCAGCCGGAGCTGATCCAGCTCCCTGCTTTTGTCCAGCAGCTGTCCTCTCAGCTCCGCCTGCAGCAGCTGCGTCTTCTCCTGCAGAGACTGCCGGTCGCTCAGCAGCCGCTTCAGCTCGGTCTGCGCCCGCACGAATTCATCCTGCAGGCTGCCGACGTCCACAAAGAGAACATCACGACTGATCGAATCGTTTTACCAACCCACTGCAAGGGGTTCTCCTGTACCTGGTGTGCTCCGCTTTCAGCGTCTGGTAGTTGGTTTTGTGGGTTTCGCTCTTCATCCTCTCGTCGATGAGCATCTTGTGCAGCTCCTTCTCCGCCCCCTCCAGCCCCACAGAAAGCCCCAGCATGGCCGCAGACTTCCCCACGCCGGGTTCCAGGCCCTGGACCGGCGGAACCGACCAGCCGGGGGTCGGGGAGGCCATCTCACCTGAGCGGGAACAGAAGAAAAGATTACAGGAGGCTGGTCGACTCCAAAGCAGAGCTCTGAAGGAGCTGCCAGGAGGTTTTCAGGGCTCAGTCAGCTGCTCCAGAAGGTTTTGTTGTTGTCAGTATCCATGGTGGCCTCCAGAGGAGTCACCCAAGCCTGTTATTACAATCAACCCGCAGTCTGCTGTCAGGGAGATGAAGCCGCCTCAAGTGATTAGCTGTTCCCCCTCAGGACAGCCGCCTCTGCTGGGGATACCTGCCTGATTAGACTGCGCGAGCAGAACAAGCCACTCAAGTGTCCGGATTTCTCCTGAAGGCACCTCGAACGATTCAACTTAATCGAGAAACGACATAAACTGAGGAAGCTCGGAGCTTTAGGTCCCAAAAGTTTGATGCCAATATCTGTGCTCTTTCATTAAACGTGGAATGTAAATCAAAAAGATTTCAAACAGGCCGGTGCTCCGTTTGTTTATTTTTTTGAATCTGGCGCGCGCACGGCAACATGCTAACTAGCTTAGGTACTACGTCAGCTATTGGACAATCTTTAACTCTTAACTTGGCAAAACCCCTGAAACGGAATTTAAACATTCCTCCTCACATATACTTTGGTGATTTTGGTAAAAGAACCAACATCTGAGCTGTGGAAAAAAAAATTAACGTCAACATAAGCTAACTTCAAACAAATGAAGCAAATAACTAACACGAACTGGCGTATTTAAAGACGCAAAGCATATATTATAAGGTTGTATTTTCTTCTTCTCTTTCAAACACAAAAGATTTAGTTTGAACAAAAAAAACCCCACCTTGTTATCCCCAGACGGCTGTGGGTTGTTTCTCTACTGTTTTCAGCTAGCTACCTGCTACCAGCTAGCGAATGGAACTACAAACCTCGGAATTATGGGTATTTTTTTTTTTTTTACAATTTAAACCCTTCATTTGCATTTTATAGACAAACATTAATTTGAACACACAAACAAATAATCCGTTGTTACTTTTTTCTGCATATTTTACATTTTTATTAGAAACCATAACATGAAAACAGATTAAAGTTGAATTGTAGGCCACATAAAATATTCATTTGACAGTGAAAATATAAAAAGGCAGCTAGAAGAATAACAATTATTAACTTGCTTAAAAACTGGGATTTAAAACAATACTTTTAGTTGTATTTACCATCACCAAACTAACTTTGGTCAAATGGGATTAAAGTCACAGATTTCCTTGTTGCCATAGTGACGTTAGACAGGGATGACAGCTCCACCTGGGTGATGTCAAACCTGACCAAGTCTTCACCTGTTTACACACATTACACATGTGAAAACACGTCTTCTCATCTCAGGGTTTCACACCACAGATGATTACCTCATAGCATTTCCATGAAAAAATATAGTTTAAAAAAATGACTGAAATGTAAAGGTACCGATGTTTACAGTAACGTGCAGCGATTAAATGTACACAAAGATAAACTTGGTCCATACATCTGAGTAAAAAACGACTTTTTTTTATTTTACAGATATAAATGTTTGTCTTTTTCAGGAGCAGATATTTCATACAGCCTGTTTCCTTTGAAGCAACAGCAGTTTTCCGTCTGAAACATCTTCAGAACTTTCTCTGATTCTTGGCGTCTCTTCAACTTATCTGGTCGTTGAACCATCAACCAGCAGAGCGCACAGAAAGCTGCTGTCAGCACATATTTACAGGACGTTCACTAAATACATGGGAATAAATTAAGGGAGCAGTTCAGGACGTGTACGGCGTCTCAGCGCCCGTCTTCCTGAGTGAACCGCCCTCTTCCCCTGGAGGGTGGAATCGCCTTCAGCTGGAGCTGCAGGAGGGATGGAGAGCGGTCAGGTGAGTCCTGCTTAGAGGGGCAGTTTCAGGTGTGGCGGGATTACCTGTCGGCGGCGTCCTGCTCTGCCTCGGCGCTGCTGGATTCCCGCAGTTTTATGGGATCTACAGAAACAAGAGACGAGGCTGAAATCCAGCTCTCCAATGATTTTACTGTGAAGAGTGAGCAGGAGGCGTCAGGTTGACGCTCCTCCACCTTGAATCCAGCGGATCTGCGTCGCCGGGCCGTAGCCCTGCTCGTTCTTGGCGGCGATGCGGAAGACGATGGCCGGCCTGTTGGAGGCGGAGCTGTCGATGTGTGCGTTCTCCAGGTTGGAGGAGTTCACCGAGCAGGACGTCTTGGTGCCGCGGTAAATGCGAATGAAGGCCATCTGACCGGGCCGCTCTGAGCAGGCGGAGCGGCTCTTCTTCACCGCCAGGTACATGGAGTACTCCAGGATCCGGCCCGACGGAGACGAGGGAGCCTCCCAGGTGATCTGGACCGAATCGCTGGCCTTTGGCGAGACGGGAAGAAAGACAAAAACGCTTTTTCAGTCTTCTCCGGATGAAAAAAAAAGGCAGTGAAGAACAGATCTTTACCCAAAAACAGGCTAAATCGATTTTTCCACAGCTAGACTGAAAATCAGTTTTTTCAGCTTTTAATGCAAAACTCAGCAGCAGACAGGAGCTGAAAACTCTTTTCTTCTTGGGAATAAAAATCTGTTATGGCTGAGGCCGTAGTGAGTCATTGGTGTCCAGAAGCACCTGTTTGAGTGAGCATCTCCATGGCAACGCTCAATCGCTGAGCATCTTAGACCCTTCACACACACATGCCACACGGTTGTGTTTGAATTCCTTCACTACTCACTACGTGGCGTGCTGTGCAGCGCATTCGCCGTTTTGTAGAGCCGTCTGAATCTGTGGCCGTGTTTAAATCCGAGGGCTGCGTTCTTCCTGGGCCGCATTTGCTGTCCAAATCCCAAGATGCACTGCGGCCGAACCCGGAGATTTTCTGACAACATCGGCGGACTGTGAAGCGGGACCCGGAGTTGGAGAGAATCACACCTCCAAGATTCAAAGTTGGATCAAATAAGCCAGGAAAGTGTTGAGCTCCATGCCCGGGTCACTACTCCTCTCTGGTCGGGACTCACGGTTGCTAGGCGACAGGACATTCGTCAATGTAACGGCTGGAATTATCTCAAGGCTAGACTCGTCCAAATTCACAGCCGTTCACATCCGACCTACATGCTGGACGACGGAAGTCGCCCGGGAAGGCCGCGGAGGTTGAAGGATGCAGCCCTCAAATTTGGACACAGCCTACATTTCCCAGAACTCTCTGCAAACTGCCAGTGTGCATTAATGCTCACTAAATTGGTGCATATAGACCACAATGCATTGTTTTTTGTTTTTTTTAAGTTCCCAAAGGTCATCTTCAGAACACAGCTGAGTCTTATGTTCATAAAAAGTTGATATTTAGGCTTTTACTACGGAAAAGCGTTGATGTCGTATCTGCCGTTAGCGTGGCGAGCTCGCAATGGCGGCGCTTCCCTGTTGCTCGCACATTTTCCTTTACCAGAATCTTGTGAAAATGTATTACATGAATGAAACAAAATGATATAAGACAGGATGTGAAACATATTTCGATTGTGGGCGTGGTTAACGGAAATCTCAGTTGGCGAGGAAATCCAAACATTCTTCTAAACGGTACGTAAACATGTCCATCACCTCCAGGGAACCAAAAACTGTTGCTATGGAGTCAAAACCAACAGAAAAACTGCTTTTTTTTCATGACTTTGTCACATGCAGGTCTGACCAGCGGCCGGAGGGGTGAATCAGGGGCGTGTAGCAGCCGCGTAGCCATTGAGGGCGGGTCAAAAGGGTCGTGTGGCGCCTGCCCGCCCACTTTAATTCAGTTTGCATTGCAACATTAAAGCTGGCACATTTTTTAGGCCAACTTGAAGTGGCAGTGACGCACTCAAACGCGCCTCACCTTGCTGATCCTGACAGCAGAGGGGGCTCCGGGGAAGCCGGGCTGGCAGGTCTTGAACTCACTGCAGGGGCTGAAGTCTCCCTGACCGAAGCAGTTGATTCCTGCCACCCTGAACCTGTACGCCTGACCGGGAAGCAGCTCCCGCCGCTCTCTGCCCTGGTAGTCCTGAGGCCCCGGCGGCCTCCTGCAGGCAGGGGGCTGATGGGAAATCAAAAGGAGACAAAGGTGAGCCGGAGAAGGAGGAAGCAGGGCGGCGATGCTCGCCCCATCTTTACCTCTTTGCTGGTGGGGGTTCTGCTGCTGCCCACTGCTGCCACGGCGTCGCTGTCGGCGGGTAAAAAGAAGCGGCTGACCTCAGAGAACAGCGTTTTGAAGACTCCAACATCAAACCACTCCCCGCTGTCTGGACTCCCCTGAGCCTGAAGGGAAAAGGATCATGGTCTGAGTCCAACGATGCAGCTTCACATGTATGATCGGAGCGCGCTCCAACCTCGTCTTTAAGTCCGTACGATCCTCCTCTTCTGTCAGCCACAGCAGCCTGATCCTCTGTCCAAAATGAGAACCAAAACATCAAGGATGGCGTTTTTGAAAAGTGACGCTTGAGCGTCACGGTTACCTGGCTGGTTCTGACGTCTGCTGTCCCCCTCCGATGCCGTCGGCTGTCCGCCAACTGCAACGGTGAAACGGGATTAACGGAGAACGTTCAAAGGGAGTCCCATCCGTGATCACTAAACAGGAACACTGACCGGCTCTGAACGGACCTGCTGTCCTCTCAGCGCTCTCTCCCTCCACAGAGGACTGGATGTCCAGCTGCTGGAAGGCCTCCTGACAACAAACAGACGTTTAAACCTACGGAAAAGACATTTCTATCACCGTCATCCGTTATTCCCCCTTTCAAATGATGCTAAATTGACTGGAATCCTGGATTGAATGCTGGCAAATTCCTTATAAATTTTGACGTAACAATTGTCTAAAATGTTTTTCTCCATTTCATTCAACAATCCCTTTTCCTCTTTTAACGATCCACCTAATGTTTGTTATTATAGATTTTAAACATAAAATGACTAAATAACAGACAGCAAGTCCAATCCTGTTGGAACCGGATTACTGTGAGAGTTGAACTGATAAAGAGATCATCCAAAAGGATCCAGGCTGGATTTACAGCTTTTGAAAAGTCAAGAATATCAAGTATTTGCAGATCAAAACCCCTAGTGGTTACTTGTTGAAGTGACGCGGCTCCAATTGTTTTTGCAAAGAGCTTCAGTGAAGGAAAAACGACGCTGGGACACTTTAAACATTCCGAACAGCTTTAGCCTTAAGAACCAGAATGTTCGCTCTAGTGTTGACGCTCTACGCACGACACTAACTCTTCAACGGTTAACATGGATAACGTAGAAAATTAAATGTCTATTAATCTGCTATTCTTTAATCATCTGTCATTAAACCTGCTGTTCTCTGCTTATTTTATATGTTTATTAAGCAGCATTTTTAAAAGAACCTCAGGTCATCCATAGAAAAGCCCTTACTTCCAGCTCCAGCACCGTTCAGAGCCAGTTTTCAGCCATATGGACATCGCCATCTTGGAGCCAGACGACAGCGATTGGTCCGAATCGGTCTGAGCCAACGTTTCTATGGCAACTACTACCGCCAATCATGAGTGAGCTTGTTGCACTTCCACAGCTTTTCCACTGAAAGCGACTCAGGAGAATCTATCAAACGTTTGAGGTTGGGGCCAGCGGGCACCACATGCTTTTACTGAGGCATCCGATTGGTCAATTAATGACGTGAAATGCTCGCCATAAAGAAAAAATATCAGTAAAAGAAATTGGATTAGCAAGACAAAAGTAGCATATTAAGAACGGTTCTTCTGACCAGTAGAATGACTGAGTCTCTATAGAGGTCCATGGGATTCTGGCTTCTTCCAGCAGGTACTTCCTGTTTGGAACGTGAGGTGTCACTCAGTCCAGATCCCATATACAGTCAATGGGCAAGACCCTTTGTGCAACGTAGCCACGTGTCCCTGTGCCGGTCCCCAGTCAAGAACGACATCCGGTGTAAAAAATCTCTGCCAAAACTACCTGTGCGAATCAGTGAAAGCTGATTTGCTGTGGCGACCCCTGAAGGGACATGCCAAAAGGTAAACAACACCTTGGCAGTATTTCTGAGTTAATTTTCTACCTTTGCTGCTTTGTCTCCGTTTCAGAATCTACTTTTTGAATCGCCATAATTCTCTTACTAATTATACCACTGAGGTCATGGAATGACCATGTTTTGTCCTGGTGTTGAAGGAGTCCCTCTTACCTGACCGCAAGCTTTGTCTTCTGGGTCGGTGGTTCCGACACTTGGAGTTTGGACTGGCTGAACGCCTGTGAGAAGGAGACGTTCATGTAAACACAAACACTCGTGTTGCTGCGTGTCGCTGTCTCCTAAGGGAAGAGTTCTCCTGGCCTGCAGTCTGTCCATCCTTCCCGCTCTGCCCCGACGGTCCAGTTGGATCCGTGGATTTTCCCTGTGGATCACTGCTGATGGTTTGACACACCGGTCGGATCTGAAGGATGTAGCAGTCCGCCGCGGCCACAGGCCGCCACGCCACGTGAAGCATGCTGACGGTGGATTTGATGAGCATCACCGCCTCTGGGGCAGCCGGGAGATCTGGCGGCAGAAGAGAGGCTGTCACGTTTGTCGTCCAGGCTCCTCGCCCGCGCTGCCGACCGGCCTCACCTGTCTCTAGGTACCAGAGGTCTTTGCAGCAGACCTGGTAGTTCCAGCTCTTGCGGTATCCGTCGCGGCCGCTCCAGACGTACAGCCTGGAGCCCACGGCTGTGCTGCAGTGGCCAGCTCTGGCTCTGGGCCTGCAGGCGTACGGATCGTCGCAGGCGGGCCCCTGACTCTGCAGCTGGGACTCCACGTCCTCCTGGTGCTCCGGGCCGAGGTTCTGCCAGCACATGGTGTCTGTGACAGGACGCCAGAACCGTCACCTCTGCCGTCTCAGTGAACCCCGCCCCCTCCAGCTCTGAGGTCACAAGAACTCACCCAGGTTGAGCACACTCAAGGAGTTTGTGCAGACCCACTTCACCGCCGAGTCCGTGTGTCTCTGTGACTCTGGAGCGGGAACCCAGCCGCCAAAAATGTACATCCTGCGGGCCAAAGGACAAGCTGGTTACTAGTCCATCCATTTTCTGAACAAAAAGGATTACTTTTGGGGTGGCAGGGTTGCTGACAACCAGCTACTGGACCTGCAAACTCTCATTCACGCATCTTTCTCACTTGTTTCCGATGACGTTGGCAGAGTGAAGACTTCTGGGTAGAGAGGGGGGGCCCTTCGGCTCAGGTGTCGACCAAACCATGGAGTCTGAAGAGAGAAGAGGAAACTCTGTTACCCCCGCTTGTCATTCAGCCTTCCTGATCACCATTCTGGGACCCCACAAGGGTTAAGGACTCTCTGGTAAACAGACGACAGTTGGTCAGGGTGAGGGCCGGCAGCACAGGGGCACCGTTCTTTCACCTCTCCTATTCATCCTCGCCACATGCGGACATTGTCTGACGACGCTGCAATTGTGGCATGTATCAAGGGGGGTGAGAGGGGGGAGTACAGGGGCCAGGTTGAGAGTCTAAGATTTCCCAAAACAAAGGAGATGGTGCCGTGTGTAGGTACCAAAAGTATTGACCCAATCAGGTTTGTGATCCCAAGCATCGATGATGACGTCACATTATGGGGTTGGCTGTACGCTGGTCTGATGACATTTAAGATAGTGACCGTTCCGCAAAGTTTGCATGCTAACACCGTTCTTCGTGAGAAACATGGATACTTGTACGAGGAAATTCCCCTCTATATATCACAAAGGACTTATTTTAACTCCCCTAACAGCATATCATCTGCGGAGGATTTGAGCAGAAAATTACTCCCAGGACATTTAGCATTTGTTTTAGTGCTAATTCTTTGTTTTTTTTTTGCTGGTTGTTTGTTTCAATAACTTGAATAATACATAAAATTGGAACAAACAATACGCTAGTAATTAGTATATTAATACTGCAATCATAACTGTTAAGAAAACTGACATTTGGGCCAATTTCGTTAGTCTGCACAGCATAAAATGAATACAGTTTTCATACAGTTGGGTCTATTTACTCAATGAGACAAAAGTTTATATTGCCAGTGTGTCTCCCTATCATACACTTGGTGTAACAAACAATTATGCTGTGATTAATTTCTTTAGATTCAAAAATGGCATTATTAGTTATGAGGAAAGAACTTTATAAGGTTACAAAACTAAACGTGAAAATGAAAATATAGATTCTAGTTTGTCCCGGCGTGTCGTGAGATTCCTCGAACAGTTATCATATTCTATACATATATACAACGGATTCTCCGGCTGGGCTTGCTGCTCTGCCAACCTATCACCAAGAATAGGGCGAGTGGATGTGGTCAGCAGCTAGAAAGGCTAGCGGTAGAGAACGTCAACAGTCAGGATGTTTCTATTCCGGAAACATTTAAGTTGATCTCAGTCTAAACAAGGATTTTACTTTTTTTTTCTTTTTAGCAGTGTTGGATGTTGCTGTCTGTTATTTTCTAAAACACAAACAGTGATTCTATTCTAAATGGAAACACTTTATTTTATGTGCACAGTACTTACAGTGTACTTTCAGGGTATTTACATGGCAATTCTATTGTAACTACTGGCACTTTCTTGTATTTACATGGTACTGTTTATGGAATTTACTGGGTACGTACATGGTGCTTGTGTATTTTGTGGTACTATTTGATTTATATTTATGTGGTACATACTGGGTATTTATAATATACTTAATGGGTATGTACATGTTGTGTAAAGGTGTCTTTTGTGGTACTTACCACATGTAAGAACAAGGTAAGTACAAATAAAGTTACTTTGAATTTAAGTCTGCACTACCGTAAGTTTCATGGTATTTAATATGAATTATCACAGAAACTAATTCTTAAGTACACTGAAACTGGACTCGTAAAAAGAAAATCAGTCCTATTTCCACGCTTATTACTTGGTACTTTCAGTAGTAAATTCTGGTTATGTTCACGTGACACTTCCCTGACAGTGTACATCCATTACTTGTCTCTGACTCATTTCAAAGGAGACAATGCTAATTTGTTGGTAAGTGTAAAGAAACTGCATTGTAAAACATATTTGGCCCTGATTACTTCTTGTAACATGTGGCAAATTTAAAGAGAAACAAGACAGCAGTGAAAACAACTATCTTTAATATGATACACTTCTGCAGCATACAAAGTGTCATCACAATGAAATTTGTTTTAAGTTCTCAACAAAATAGTAAAAAGGAGGAATCCAAAGTACATATTATTTATCATTTTATTTATCTTTTCTTCCAGAGTTTTGTGTTGTTCCAGGAATGATTCACACTCCTTTGCATAACTCATGAGTTTGTCACCCACCGTGAAAACAGGAAATGGCCCCAGAGCCTCACCTTTTCCAGCCAAAGTCATTTCTGTAATAGTTGCAGTCAAATCTATTGTATTTTTGTCTATAATACACTGACGACATGTGGGGTCGTGCTTTTTGTCCGTGGAAATTCCTTCAGCAGTTTGGTAACAGAGGACTTCTTCAGGGTTTGTAACTAGAAGAAAAATCACAACAAAAGCTCAAATGAACATAAAAAGCATAACGACTTTGATAAAATACAAAGTATATTTTAGATATTTAATCATTTCTGTAATGAGTTTGATAAATCTCTGAATTCTTTATTGCTTTGACTGCAATGCTTGAAATCAATCAATTATCCTCATTTTTTGATACATGGAACATGATAGATTATAATTATTATTCACAACTTAACCTTAATGATGAAGTACGAAGTTTATTCTCGATACATTAAACAAAAAGAAAATAAAGGAAAAAAAATCAAAATTGCCATCAAAAAATCTAATCTGCTTAGACAAAGAATTACAAAAGTACCGTAATTTCCGGACTATAAGAGCTACTTTTGTCCTGCGCTCACATCCCAGCAGCTTATTCAGTGACGCGGCTTATTTACGGATTTATTTGGTGGCCGCCACAAATGTATTTTTTTAGTTTCAGAGCACGGGTTGGATGCTTAATCCAACTCCAAGCAACAAGTCATTTTTTTTAAACACACCTCTAAGCAGCCAAAGAGCATGGAGTTGACTTCAGGTCTTAGACACTTCAGTCATGGTCCAACAAAAAGAAACACACATGCCCAGCCGCATCCCAGAATCCTTTGGTGCTATTAGACCCAACGTGCACGTGATCGCCACTACAACATGACGCAGATTCCAAGTTAAAAGCAATCGTTAAAAGCAGCGTGAAAAAATCCACCATCACCAAGGGGTTTGGAAAAGCCGGTCAGCTGCGTGACGGAGAGAACAGCCCATGCTCAACAGTGAATTTACATCTGAGTCATAGTGACACTAGCCCATCTATTAGCAGCTCCGTAATATACGAGATGATCTTTTAAACGTACGTTTATTATCGTTATGGTTATAATGAAGCGTCTGTTCGCTCATTTTATTTTTTAACTGTGTGGTCAGTGCTTTTTTCTGGCATAACGAAGCCGGAAGTATGGTTAGGTCAGGGGTCGGCAACCTTTTTTAATCAAAGAGACATTTGGGAACGCCCCTAATAAAAAAGAAAGCACCCGGAGCCACAACCCGTTTTGACATCATCATATATATTATGCATGCATATACAGCGGGGAAAATAAGTAGTGAACACGTCAACATTTCTCTCAAAAAACATATTTCTAATCGAGCTATTGACACGAAATTTTCACCAGATGTCGGCATCAACCCAAGTAATGCACACATAGAAAGAAATCCAAACATTTATGTCCATAAATGAAGTTATGTGTAATAAAGTGAAATGGCACAGGGAATAAGTATTGAACACGCTTACTGAAATATATTTAATACTTAGTGCAAAAACCTTTGTTGGTGATTAAATCCTCAAGACGCCTCCTGTATGGAGAAACCAGTGGAATACATTGCTCAGGTGTGATTTTGGCCCATTCATTCACACAAACTGCCTTCAAATCTTCAAGGTTCCGGGGGTCTCTTCTGTGAACCCGGATCTTCAGTTCTTTCCAAAGATTTTCAATTGGATTCAAGTCTGGTGATTGACTGGGCCATTCTAGCAGCTTTCTTTTCTTTTTCTTCAACCAGTTGAGTGTTACCTTGGCTGTGTGCTTGGGATCGTTGTCTTGCTGAAAGATCCACCCTCTTTTCATCTTCAGCAGCCTGGCAGATGACAGCAGATTCTGATCAAGAATGTCTCGATACTTTTCTCCAGTCATTATTCCTTCAATGATATGAAGATGCTGAAAAACAGCCCCACGCCATGATGCTCCCACCTCCAAACTTGACTGTTGGTATGGTGTTTTGGGGGTGATGTGCGGTGCCATTTTTCCTCCAAACATGTTGTGTCTTATGACATCCGAAGAGTTCAATTTTGGTCTCATCTGACCAGAGTATCTTCTCCCAGAATGTTATGGGTTTATCCAAATGTTGTGTCGCAAACTCCAAACGAGCTTCAACATGCTTCTTCTTCAAAAATGGAGTATTGCGTGGTGTGCGTGCATGGAGGCCATGGCGGTTGAGTGCATTACTTATTGTTTTCTTTGAAACAACGGTACCTGCTGATTCCAGGTCTTTCTGAAGCTCTCCACGAGTGGTCCTGGGCTGTTGGAGAACCCTTCTGATGATTGTTCTGACTCCTCTGTCTGAAATCTTGTGAGGAGCACCTGGCCGTGGCAGGTTTATGGTAATGCCGTGTTCTTTCCACTTCCGGATGATGGCCCCAATGGTACTCACTGGAACTTTCAGAAGTTTAGAAATGCGCCTGTAACCAATGCCTTCAGTGTGTTTTGCAATAATAAGGTTGCGTAGGTCTTTGGACAGCTCTTTGCTTTTACCCATCATGCAATGCTTCTTGTCTAACACCTTGCTGGTGAGAAACCTTTTTAAAAGGCATCAATCAGGACTACACCAGCTGGTATTACTTTGCAGTACCTTCTGAATACTGACAAACTCCAGCTGCTTTCTTGGCTTACCAGACCTTTTTACCCCTCCTTTTCTTCATGTGTTCAATACTTATTCCCTGTGCCATTTCACTTTATTACACATAACTTCATTTATGGACATAAATGTTTGGATTTCTTTCTATGTGTGCATTACTTGGGTTGATGCCGACATCTGGTGAAAATTGAGTGTCAATAGCTCGATTAGAAATGTGTTTTTTGAGAGAAATGTTGACGGGTTCAATACTTATTTTCCCCGCTGTATAATTTAAAGGTGCTCATTACGTTGATCGCGATCGACCGGTCGATCTTCAATGACACGAGTGTAGTTCGCGGGCCAGAAAAGATTAAAAAAAAAAAAAGTACTTCTTAAAAATCCACCAGCCAATCAAAATCCTCACTGAGAAGTACAGGACTTGATTGACATGTAGATTGGCCAATCGGACATCGTCTGAAGCATACGTCGCTGCAAATGCACATTATGTTCTTTAAAGGATGATACCGCGGCCGCGTTGGGAGGAGCTACTGGTTCTGGTCTGATCGCTGCATGGAGCGATGTGTTCATCAGTGCATGGTAGACACTGAGAATGTGGAGAAATCAGGTTTATTATTTTGGAGAGTTCTACTTGGTAATCATGTTTCCATGTTTGGGTTCATAAAATCATCCCAGAGAAAGTCTCTGCTTCAACTCCTGCAGGGAAAGCTGCGTCTCAATCTGACGCCGTGTTTGCATCTCTGACAGACTTTGAAGCTAAAGCCCCTCCTCCGCCTCTCTACCTGCTTTTCTTCTCTACCTGTTCACATCCTCTGCAGCTGAGATTTGTTTCCCCTGCACTCCTCAGTGTGTCCTACACAGGGAGAGTAAAATACGATAGTCGGGGCGCTCCAGCGCCGCACAAGGATGAAAGAGCCGGACGCAGGTTATAGCGGGGATAGAGCGGGACAAGCAAATGAATGGAAGAAGGCGGCCCGCTGAAGAAATATTCAATATTGTACACATTTTATTATTATTCTGAACTATCTTTTATGAGGTGCAATGCAAGGTGTGTATCACGTGATGTTTAGTGTCCCGACTTTGACGTGCGTTAAGTGTGGCGGATGTAACAGAGAATCCGGTCACTTTTCAAAATAAAACGTTTTTTTCGGGGGGAAAAAACAATAAAATGGAAATTATTTTTTCTTTCTGTGCGTCCCCGTGCCTAAATTTCCCGCGGCCCGGTGGTTGGGGACCACTGGCGTAGTGCATGCGGCTTGTACACTGATGTAGGGCTGCAGCTATCGATTCTTTTTTTAATCGATTAATCTAGCACTTAATCGATCGATTAATCGAGTAGTCGGATAAAACGATTTGTGTGTGTTTTTGAACAACCAAAACAAATAATGCATAACAAAAATGATGTGGTTGTAAAATGAACAAGCATTTGATTTTAAAGATCCGCTCTGATGCAAATGTTACTTTTGGTGTTTTTAAGTTGGTCTTGAGAAGTGGCGGAGCTAGAATATTTTGTATGGGGGGGGACAGAAGACTTTGAAAGGGTGGCACAACACCAAAATGGAAGGCCATTAAAAATAAAATAATAGGAAAAACATATTTGATCATTATCATTGTTTATATTTCGTGTAAAAATAATGCTTTTGTTATTTTTGCAATGCCTAAAGAAGCCTCGCGGTCCGCCGAAAGGCGAGCTACCGCCTGTCCCAGCCCCTGCCTCTCGGCGCCCCCTCGATGCTCTTAGCTGAGTGTCCCGGGGGGTCCGAAGCGTTTACTTTGAAAAAATTAGAGTGTTCAAAGCAGGCTTGGTCGCCTGAATACCGCAGCTAGGGGCTCTCGGCGCGTAAGGCGCCGGGGTTCCAGCGGTCGCGCAGATGTCTTCTGTTCAGAGGCTGAATCATGAAGATGTGCTGTTGTGGTATGCCAGCTCTAGTTTGCAGTAGAGACACTGCACCTTGTTCTCTTCTTTATTAAGTGTTTTATGATCCCACACTTTAGACAATTTCTGCCGTTTATTTATAGATCTATTCTCGGCCATCGCGCCGACTAAATCCAAAAGGTCCGTGTGAATAAACGGTCCGTGTGACACAATCAAATCCCTGCGCCGCGCGTATATAGGAATTTAACGAGGCTTCGAGGCAGAGTTTTTGCCTCGAGGAATTTTTGTAATCGAGTAACTCGAGGAATCGTTTCAGCCCTACACTGATGCGGCTAATGTATGTAAGAAGCAAGCTTAATACATGAAAATGAGCGGGTTCGGCTTGTCATCGGGTGCGCTCTATAACCCGGAAATTACGGTAATGTTTTAATAGGCAATTGCTGTATGTATTTCTTCTTTATAAATATTATTTGCACCTACAATTTGCATTTGCATAAAACACATAGTAGTGTAAAAAGAAAATGTTTTAAACTTACAAACAGTGAGTTACCTTCCCTGTTGGGTGTTATTGTTGTCTATCATATTTGGAAAAATTAAAATACAAAAGGAGAAAGAAAAGAAAATGGTGAAAAGGCAGTCAAACTCTTCATTCATGTAAATAATATGTCCACTTGGTGGATTTAACTTACTTTTGCTTACTTTCCTGTGGCTTCCTTCACAGATTCTTCTGGGATGTCTTCTTCACCGTAGCTGCTCTACAGCGGTAAAAAGACGGAAGTAAGACATCATTATTTTTAAATAAACGCCTTTCTTTGATTTTCCCAGAAAGACGTCCGCTCAAACGTGCACTGAACCACACACTTTATCATTTAGACTACGTGCTTGTTTAACAGCGGCTCCTCTCCTGATAAGTAACGACAATGTTTGTAGATTTTCATTACAAACTCAGTTATACATTAATAACTGAAATTATTGCAGTTTAAAGTAGCAGACATGCTCTTACGTCACGTTTCAAACACAGACGGCGGCTTGAAATCACGAGGATAGGTTCTTTATAATGTTTGATCAGATTAAATATTACTATATCATTCATTGAATATTTAAAAGAATGTCAATAAACGTGCAGGGTTTAATAAAAAGCTTAATGACCGGTCATGCAGGCATCATTGATCAAAGGTTGTGAAAACAGTAATCATTAAAGGACGTAAGTCACTCACTGTACATGTCTATTTTTGACAGACTCGTTGAAAACATTATAGAAATATCCAGGGCTCCACATTTTAAACACTGGCTTACCTGAAAAATGAAGAGAAATTCAAAGTGTTGCGCGGCTCGAGGCGCTCCGGATTAATGCATTCGTTCACCATGGGAGTAGTCATGCTGCATTCAAGTGTACTGGAAATTTGCAGATTTGCTCGACCCGACCTACTTAGCAAAAACACATACTCAAACAGCCCCACGGGGTGTTTGGTGTCATAAAGTAATGCCACAGGCTGATCCCACGGGACGGTAAACTGTAGAAACAGGTTTATTTTTGGTATTGATAAGACGTTTGAGGTCAATATTTTTGGAATTGCTCAGAAAAGTGATTCCTACCGTTTTTAGGCGTTAAAATGGAGACGCTTTTCTTTCTTCATTGTTTGAGATTGAAGGAAATTGTGAGAAAGTAAAGGTTGGAGGTCTATCATGAAAAAACGTCATAAGGACCCTTTTTCTGTTGTATGTTGATCTTTTGATCGCGATGTCACAAATTTAAATGAAAATTCTTCAAAATGAGGCTCTTCGCAGCAATTATTAGGTAAAAACGTTTATTCAACGTTTTAATTACACATCA
This sequence comes from Oryzias sinensis, assembly GCA_037389245.1. Taxonomy (NCBI): domain Eukaryota; kingdom Metazoa; phylum Chordata; class Actinopteri; order Beloniformes; family Adrianichthyidae; genus Oryzias; species Oryzias sinensis. The sequence continues at coordinate 2,416,373 of CM074507.1, forward strand.
GGATTGATTAATTGCATACAAAAAAATATCGCACGACAGCTAGAATCAATTCTTTCGATTCACTCGATATGTGTACAGAAATACATTAATAATCCATAGATGTTTTGAAGATATTAATATAACTCTGATGCAGTACACATACTGTTACTGAAATAATAAACCAATGAGATAGTTAACACCATCAAGTGTTTTATGGTCTCTCAAATGGAGAAGCTCCAACTTAAATGTGCTGATTGTTAAGAAACCTGCGTTTCAGTTTGTCCACTAGGTGGAGCTGGCGCTATAGCATCACACTTTATTCCAGAAGGTTAGAGAGAAAAAACAGGACTTTAGACCACAAGATAGATAAATAGATAGATAGATAGACAACTTTATTTATCCATTTGGGAGGTTCCCACATGGAAATTGACAAATGGTTACTTTAAAAAATGTTTTCTTAAAAGAGTTTAGGAAATTCCTGCCTGTGAGTCTATAAAGCTGTTCATTTAGTCAGCAATGCATGTTCAGGTCGACCACGCGTTAGCATTAGCCGTCCTATGGGAAATTCCATTATATGTTAGCATCAAGCTAGCAGACTTAGGCTTTACTGCTGTTATGCTTTGGTCACCAGAAAAAGAAAGACATAAAAGATTGATATCTACTAGGGTTGTGCCGATGGACGATATCATCGTCCATCGTGATGGGTGACTGACATCCCGATGGAGAGACCACCATTGTGATGCCACGCCCCCGCCACGTTGCGAGTCAACACCATAAGCCGTGGTTTACATGTACAAAATATCTTGATGGGATCAATGGTCGGATTAGAATCTAACCGTGTAGATGGGCCCAGAAAAATGTTTTCAGAATATAAAAACGTTCACTAAGGTCACACTTTCCGTCGGAATAAATCATTCGCACATGCGCAGTAGGGTTTGACAAACCGGAAAGGGAAATATAAATTCCGCCGAGCGGCTTTTTTTTTCAAACTTTATTGAATGTAACAATTCAATACAAAACAATGTTAAACAGCGCCGAGCGGCTATATATATTGACATGTCAGCTCGGTAAAATACGAGATGATCTTCTAAACGTGCTTTTAATAATGTTATGGTTTTTATGAAACACCTGTTCGCTCATCATTTGAATTTCTATCCGTGTGGTCAGTGCTTTTTCTGAACGGAGCCAGGATAAGCAGTATGCTAACACGGGCTAACAACATTAGCTTTGGGTGGCGCTGCATCCTGTGAATAACATCAGCCTTTATTTAGTCGGGACACGACTGGAAACACAAATCCACGTGATTGCTTGAATGTTTTCTAAGGACTGAGCGACATTTCTGCTTTGAAGCTCAAACCGCTGTGTGTGCTGATGATCCGAGCTGTGCTCAGACACACACTTTTAGACCCGGTTCTGAGTTCGGTAGCTTGTACCCATAGAGCTGCGGGACGGATCGCAGTCTTAAATCTCCCACACATACCGCTCATGTAACAACGCACCCCCCCCCCTTCCCATCAAACACAATGCTGTAAATCCGCGCTCCGCCGGTCCACTTGAGTAGTTTAGTGCGGGAAGCGGACTACTTTTCTATCTTGTTTGTTACTTTTTTTTGTTAAAGTCACTTCCCTCAGTTTATACTGGATCATCGCGGATTAGTCATTAGTTGGGAAATAAAATGAAAAAAGCAAAATAACGAATAGCAGTTATATAAGAACGGAAAATGTAAAAATACCCCCCCCCCCGACGATGTCATCGTCCATCCCGATGGTTGACAGCAAACATCGTCAACGGCCAATTTAAGGGACATCGCCCAACCCTAATATCTACTTTTATGGATCTATTTGTGATCAAATTAAGCTTGGATCGATTCAGATCGATGACTGGATTTCATAAACCCAGCCCTATTAAAAAATTTACTTACTTACGTCTTTTCCGAGGACACCCAAAGAAACTTTAAGTCAGGGGTGTCAAACATACGGCCCGCAGGCCGTATGCGGCCCGCAAGGTGGTTTGGTCCGGCCCACACATGAAGAGTAAAAATTACAAGAATGTTTAAAAAAGAAAGCAGGTTTCTATTCCATTCCTGTGGCGAGTCATGATTTTTTTAAAGAAATAACCGAAATGCGCAATTCCGCCACTAGGGGGAGCAAAGGAAAAGCTTAACAGTTGAAACAACATATCTCTGCATGTGCCAAAAACGAAACCTAACAGTTCTGTGTCTAGGTAGGCAGTAGTTTGGTTCACCACTGAAGGATGATCAGTAGTGACACCCTAATGACCAAAATGTTGTCAAAAAGAAAAAAAAAGGTTGAAGTGAAGTCCTGAGCTTTCCAGGAAATTGGAAGGCGTTTTATTTGTTCACAAAGCTGAATGCAAACCTGCATGCTTGGTATATCATCAATAGGTTATCCAAGAATATAACATTCAGCTCCACTATGAGACTCTCCACAAAGAAAAGTTTCACCATTTGCAGTTAAGAAAAAAATATTAAGCAACTATTAGCTGGACCGATAAATAACCATCTGGATTTACTGCAGCCGTGACGTCAGTGATGGAGCAGTGAAAGCTAGCTACCTTATTGCAAACAAGTTGGAGCAAACATCCAATCCATTTTCTGATGGTGAACTTATTGAAAAATTCTGAAGGCTGCAGAAGTCTTGTGCCCCAAAAAGCAGTCGACCTTAAACATGAGTCTGTCAAGAATTACGATCAGATACATCATCTCTGAGGAAACATGGGCAGCCATATGAAGGAATCCAGTCATTTATCGAATTTTCAGTCACTATTGATGAAAGCACCAACATTACAGATATGTACAGCTGTGCATATTTATTAGAGGTGATGAAGAGACGTCACAGTGGAGTTTCTGGAGTTGATGGACACAAGAACATTTCATTGTGTTTTGCTCACTTGAATGACAGTAAATGTGTTTCTGCACAGGATCTGAATCCTGATATTGACGGTCTGGTGAAGTTTCAGGAGAGAAAGGAGGTTACCTCCAAACTCTTATGTTCACAAATGTTTGCAAGTTTAATTTAGTGTAATTTTGTCATCGTTTGGACGTTTACATTTTAGGAAGATGTTTCATTTTTTCTGTAGCCCCTCTTGAATTTATTATCAGGATTGCTTCAGTGTCAGATTTAAAATATTCAGTCTGTATAAGATTGAATAAACCAATATTTTTTAAAGTGAAATTAATTTTATTTAAGATCCAATGGCCTCTGTGAATGAATCTGTAATAAGAAATGATTAAGCTACCATGTTGGTTGAGGCATGTTTTCCAATTGGGTAAAAAAACAGGAATATAGCTTTTTTTGCCTTTATGCTACTGGACCGGCCCACTTGAGATCAGATGGGTTGAATGTGGGCCCCCAACCCAAAATGAGTTTGACACCCCTGCTTTAAGTCAAGGAATGGTGCAGCTACTCTGACACATTAGAAAAAGTTCTGGCATCTTCTGGAGGAGGATTCTGTAAAACGTACCGAGATCCAGCTGCCAGATGTCGTTCAGCCGGTTCCCCTGCATCCCTCCAAAGATGTAAAGCTTCGGAGAACCCAATCCGCTGTAGGCGACCGCCGTGTGGGACTCCCGCGCTGGCGGAGCGCTGCCCTTCGCCTCAGGGATGTTCCAGGCCCTCGCCCCCGACAGCGTCTGCAGCTCCAACTCGTACAAGTCATCCAAGTATCTGAAAGCAGAGACGGCCGTTTTGACCACGCCGGCGAGCTGCGGGAAGCGTTTCCTGCTCCACTCTACCTCGGCACATTGCCATTGGGGTCTTCACTGTCGTTGGCCATTCCTCCGAACAGGTAACATTTGTTCCCCACGAGAGTGAAGCTGTGTCCGATCCGAGGGCACGGGGCGGCGCCGTTTCTGGGAGCGCGCGGCTTCAGCTTCTTCCACAGCCAGCGGCTGGCCTGCAGCTCGTACACGCTGTTGGTGTAGCGGCCGTACTCAACCATGCCGCCGAAGATCAGCACCCGCGTCCCTTCGCACACCAGGCCGTGGGCGGCACAGCCGGGGGGGATGTCGCCCCTCACCGCAGGCAGGAACCACTGCTTTGATACTGAACAGAGAAAGGAAAACGTCAGTACTGCAGAGAGTCCAGGTACAGGAAGTTGAAACGAACAACGAGGAGGCGTCAACACCCAGCTGCTAGTTTCACAAAAGACAGTCAGAAAATGTGACATGACTATACTACCCAGAATTCCTAGATGGCCCAATAGGCAGACGATTAGTCAGAAGGGATGATGGGAAGTTTTTCCAAGTGAACTGTGTTGCTCTTCACGTCTCATACACATGATAATAACTGTCGTTCTTCACTTTGCAAGTGTATTTTTAGTGTCATTAATATTGTTTTTAATAGAGTTAATAATAAAGTTTTATTCTATTCTAAAACAGTCCCTCTCCGAAAATCTTTTGATTTTGATTTGTAAAAGCGTTTCCAGTGATCTTTTAATTCATATTATGCTGTTTTTAGCATTCCTGGAAGTGGTTTCTGCAGACCAGCAGTAGTTACTTTGAAATTGTGTTGGCACAGTGCGATCCCGCCCCCGTTCCCCTCACCAATGCTGAGCGCTCAGAGCATGGAGCTTGTGGCCCCCCAGCGTATTTTCTACATCACAAATAAGCGCTTTTCCTGATTCACAATGATTTGAGTAGAGAATTACAGAGAAAATCAACGTTCAACTCAATTTGCTGGCTATATGTCCTTCATCAACAGAAAAAGGCCACAAGAACATTTTAAAAACACAATTTTTCATCAGGTGGGCCTTAGGGACTCAGCTTTAGTGAGATATTTTTACAACTGTTTATTGTATCCTCCAACTAGTGGAGTCTACTGCAATAATCCTGCTATGAAGCACTATTATGATTTTAACATTTGAATACATTTCGATAAAACATACTTTATTGCTCAGATATTCACGTGGTGGGTTTATATCTAACCATTACTTTTGTATGATGTACAGATAATTTCGGGTTGTGCTAGCTAGCTGACTTTATTTAAAGTTGTGTAACTACTAAGCTAAAAGTGTGTAGCAGTTGGAAACACAGGTCCTGTTAGCAGAAACAGCTTCAGATCTATGTTAAAAATAAAAATATAAAAAAAGAAGAAGCTTCATTTCTGATGCTTTCGGAAGGCTAACATGAGCTAGTGCTACACAGCTCCATAGAACGGCCTCTTCCTTCAGACCGATGCTAAAAACATTAGCCGCCTCCCTGCTAGCTAGCGCGCGGCTAACGTTAGCTTACCGGTGTTGTAAACATGCAGATCCTCCGCAATCCCCTCGTTCCCGCCGCCGAAAACGAGGATCAGCTCGCGGATGGCGGCGGCTCTGTGTCCGTGTCGGGACCGCGGAATCACGCCAGTGACCGAGTGAACTTTTCTCCATTGCGGCTCCTCGACTCTGGTGCTCATTTTCCCGTTAAGTGGCCAGAAGTTTGGCGCTGTTGACGCTTCAAAGATGTGGGCGGGGCCAAACGAAGCAGATCTCAAACAAGGAGGTGGAAAAATGAAAGAGGTCTCACTTTTTTGGTTTTCGAAGAAACCAAAACAATCAAAGAACTACTTTGATAAACATATTTGTTTGGATTTGAAAAATATTAACCAAGTAGAATAGCACAAGGTCAAAGCTCTATGAAGTTTGCATTTCAGTAAATTAGTTATTGAGAATAGTTAGATATGAAGAGTAGGAGGTGTTCATTGCTTTTAGCCTTTTCGAGAAGGATAAATCTGAATGTAAATAAGTTCGATATTTTTTTCAATACCAACTAAATCAATCATACAGGTTTATGAATAATTAAAAAATAAAACAATAAATAGCACATGTTATTTCAATAGATCTTAATTTACCTATTCTGGCACCAAAAACAAATCACTCAATAGAACCAAAATGTTTTTACTCTACTCTGACTGTTTGGTCTATAGTTGGTAAAATAAAAGACAAGAAAAACAAATTCATAATGAGATGCATTCATAAACAGTCACGTCATTCTTAGTTTGGGCAACTTCCAGTTTGAAGCACATGTAATGCTGCATTCACATGGGCGTGTTACGAAAACGTAGCGTGGAGTTCACACCAGACTGTTGCTACCTATTTGTTGGCGTGTGTTTGTCTTGTTTATTTGCTCATTAAAAAAAATCTTTATAAAAAAGGTAGTGACAACAAAGCTGAGTAAAAGAAGATAGCGTTGATGTAAATCTGCTAGATGCCAATAGCCGCGGTTACATGGGCAGAATATCTTGATCAGATCAATGGTCGGGTTAAAATTCACCCGTGCACATGGGATCAGAAAACCTTTTTCCGATTAGAACAAACTTTCCCATGGCTCACACTTTCATTCGGAATGAATCATCTGGGCATGCGCAGTAGTGTAAAATCACCCGGATGCGGAACTAGGTCCCGTTGTAAACAAACCGCTGCCACAGACAGACAGCATGTGCAGCCGCTCCGTAATACGAGACGACCTTCCAAACGTGCTTTTATTAATGTCATGTCATCGTTATATTTAATCTGTGTGATCAGTGCTGTTTTATGAATGAAACAGACCTGGAGGAAGGCTGAGGACAGGCTAACACGGGCTAACAACATTAGCCTTGATGGACACAAAATCCAGGACCGTGCGAGAAACGCAGCAATCTGCATCTTAGCTGCACATAAATGTATAGAAATAACATCAGCCTTTATTTTGTTGGGACACAACTGGAAACACAAATCCACTTGACACCACGCGACATTTATTTCTGCTCTGAAAAGTTCACACAGACCGCCCCAAAGCCACTATGTGAGCTAGCGGCCGGAGCTCTGTTCGAACACGGTTCCTCCTGAGTCCTGCAGCCGCTAACCCAGAGCGGCGGGGCGGCTCGCAGTCTGGATTCTCCCACACATAACAAAACGCACATGTAACAAAGCATCCTCCCCCCTCGGACACAAAATTATTAATCCAGCTCCTCTGTTCACTCGGGTGCCAGTGGACTGAGTGAGCGTCGGGGGGCACGAAGCGCTCCTTCCCCGGCAGCCCCCTTCGTGAGGGGTGAAAGAGAGGGGAGAGCCAGCGGGGAGAGAGCGGAGCGGCGCTTTTCACGGGGCGTCCGCAGAGCCACAAACCATCTATGCGTGACGTAACCCAGAGCAGCAGTGACACACGATCGGAATGACCGTTTACATGCTCCACGATCGGATAAACGATCGGTATAACCCACCTATCTCGATCGGAAAGAAATTCTGATCCGAATGAGTCTGATCGGGGCAGAGTATTCAGAACGGCGCGTTTACATGAAGCATTTTCTTTCCGATCAGGCGTTCTTTCCGATTACTTTTGCCCATGTAAACGCGGCTAATGTCTTTTTGGTTGTTTGTTAGGTCTTTCTTGTTGGCCTCAGTGCAGATTTGAGCCAGAACTATGTATGTAAATAAGCATAAATTACAATAAAGTTTTTCTTCATTTTATAAAGTATTGAATTACTTAAGTTTTGTTTTGCAGTCCATTGAATACATTAAAATAAGAACAGTTAGGGAAAAAGAACGTCTAACGTCATGTCTAACCCTTGTGCTATCTTGTGAGGCAACATTAACGTGCCTTGGAGGCACGTTAATGTTGGGAGTTAGGTCATCTAGACCCACTAGACAGTGCTCTGAACCTTTTTTCTTCAATGATTTGTGATCTTCACTGGTGTCCATGGATTATATGAAATCTTTCCACCTTTATCCACCTTTGTCATGGTGGGGAGAACATGTCAATGGAAGGGTGGGGTCATCTGGACCCCACGAGAAAGCACAAGGACTAAAGCGAGCCCCAACCTTTGGTTAAAGATTGGACACACCAGGAAGTATCAAACGCTGCAGTTCCTCCAATGAACACCTTTAGAAAGCACTTTCCCACAGATAGATAGATAGATAGATAGATAGATAGATAGATAGATAGATAGATAGATAGATAGATAGTTAGATACTTTATTAATCTCCAAGAGGAGAAATTCAGGTGTCCGGTAGCAAAACACACAACCACACACAACAACAGTAAAAAGACAGTTCACAAAATAATATCAGTTCATATTCCTCTGACCAGACATCGTGTTATGCAAGGGATGTCTGGAATTGTCCAGGATGCTCTGAGTCAAGGCCCTCATCCTCTTCTGCAGCACACATCCCAGAGAGTCCACCCTCCTTCCGATCACAGATGCACATCTCTTAGGCCGCATTTACACTGTAGGTCTTGATGCCCATATCCGATTTTCTGACTATATCCGATTTTTTTGACGACCCGCTTGCATCATCTTCTAAAAGTGACCCGTATCTGATTTTAGCATTTACACTATACAATGCTGAAACTATCAAAAGTAGACGTTCTGAGGACTACGTAGCAGTATTTCCGCCCTCCGCGGACCTCTTTCAGACTGTTGTGACTGCGGTTGTCATGGAGACAAGGTGGCGACGGATGGAGGCGTTGCCTTGGGGCTCCTGAGGGGATGCATGGGTGAGTAAAAAGGAGGGCTGCTTGGCCGTCTTATATGCTCTCTCTGAGTTTTGAATGAAGAAGTGTTTGCAGACGTGCTGTACTAACAGTTTGATCCAAGTGTTGAACCTTTCCTGCGCGATGACTTCTCTTTTCCGACCGTAGTCAGAAACACACGGGAGATTTCCTCGGGGTTCTCTTTTCCGTTCTGAACCTCCGGCCTCCAGAGTGGGCTAAGAAAGACTCCAAAACTTTTGGGGGAGACACCTTATTTTTAATTTACAGTTCTCCGACAGTCCCCCGCTCCGCGCTCAAACCCCCCCCCCCCCTCGCTCCTTACACCCACGCAAGCATGCGCGCGCTCACACACACGGTCCCCATCATACACGCCCCCCAAAAAAATAAACGGCTTCTAGCCTGTTCCAGATCAACGGTGTCCCGCTTCATTAGTTACCGTTTGCGTCCAGACCGGACATAACAGCGGTTTCCAACTACGGTCTGAAGCCTGAGGCTGAAAGGTAACAGCTGACAGCAAAATCAGCGCACAAAATGCACCTTAAGTCATGTGATCTCAGTTGGTGGTGTCCTGAGTTGACGTCACTGACGTACGACTCGCATTTACTGGGGAATATCCGATCTGTCTGCTTACATGGCACACGCAAATGCACGTGTCCGATTCGTTTCCGATTTATTTCCACATATGAGAGAGGCCTGTATCCGATCTGAGAAAAACGGAATCCATGCGCTTTTGTCCTGCTTACACGTTCACCGATCATATCCGATCTGTGCCACGTGAGAGGAAAAAATCGGAATTGGGTCACTTGAACCATGCAGTGTAAAGGCGGCCATAATCAGTTTGTCCAATCGAGTGCAATTCCTTGTGGTCATACTGCCACCCCAGCATACAACCCCATAGAAGGCAGCACTCGCCACAACCGACTGATAAAAGAGGAGCAACATGTCAGTACACACATCAAAGGACCTCAGCTTTCTCAGGAAGAACAGCCTATCCTACTGTCCTTTCTTATGCAGAGCATGTTCCTGCTCCGACCAGTCCAGTTTGCTGTCAAGGTGCACACCCAAGTAGTTGTAGGAGTCAACCATTCATCGATGATCAATGGCTGGTGGGAGGACTTCCTACTAAAGTCAATGATCCTCTCTTTGGTCTTTGATGTGTTCAGCACAAGACCATTGTCCCTGCTCCAGGAGGTGAATCTGGTGATGAGCTCCCTGTACTCACTCTCATCCCCTCCCTTTACACACGCCACAATAGCAGTGTCGTCCGAATATTTCTGGACATGACAAGCTGCAGATGCATAATTAAAGTCAGCAGTGTAGAGCTGAATAGGAAAGGCGATAGTACAGTTCCCTGTGGTGCTCCGGTGTTGCTCGTCAATGTCCCAGATACACAGTCTCCTAGTCAGACAAACTGTGACTTAAGAATCAGATAGTTGTGGATCCAGCGAACAAAAACTGGATCAACTCCCATCCTCTCGAGCTTCCCCTTCAGCAGCTGAGGCTGGACTGTATCAAAGGCACTTGTGAAATCAGAAAACATCCCCCTCAAATATCTGCCAGACCCTTCCAGAAGGGAGAGCACCCTATGGACCATATACAGGACTGCATCCTCCACTCCCATACTGTCCTGATAGGCAAACTGAAGGGGGTCCAGCGCCTCCTCCACCTGGGGTTTGAGCCTCCAGAGTAGTAGCCTCTCAGAAGTCTTCAATTATCAGTCTTCTGATTAACTTGTGAGAAAGTTTAACTTTAGTCCTCAAATAAAACGTTTCGAAGCCTTTATGATGTATGCATGACTCTGTCGTTACTTATTATTTACGACAAATGGGGTGGGGTGGACTTCTTTAAACATCAGCTGTTTTCATTTCATCCATCTTCTAAGCCGGCTGAATCCCTTACAGAGTGGTTGGGTTGCTGAGGCCTATCCTTGCCATAGCTGGGTAAAGGGGGGGGTACACCTTGGACAGGTCATCAGACTCTCTAAGGGCCAGACAATCACACACACACAACTAAGGAGAATTTAGAGACAAGATCAAGAATTTTGGACTGTGGGACTGGAATTACTGGAGTAAAACCAACGTGTGCACGAGAAAAACGTGCAAACTGCCCTCAGAAGGAGCCCAGCCCTGAACGTCTGGATGGCTCCAACGTTGCTCACCATTTTTGTTGAACAGCCAATGTTAGCTACGGGTTGTGAGGGGCTGTAAGGTAGTGGGTGTGAGAGCGTAAACCAAAAGAATGATGGGATATCAGCAGAGGCCTACTTCAACGCCAAAAGTCCCGCCCACAACTCAGAGGTGAATTTCTGATGATCTCTTGCCGCTTTGCAGAAACTCTGTCCTAGAAAACAACACAGGTTTTTGATTTGTGCTAAAGACAGCATCATCGCGATTAAAAGACCTCCGGTGACACCTTTACAGTAGATCAACAGATGATCGGAGTGGGACTAGAAATGTTTGCGTCATTGGGGGCCTGTTTTTTGATTGACAGGTGGATCCAACATTCCTTCAAGGTTTCCTTTCTCCCAGCATTCATTGGGGTGGGCGGAGTGAACGTCTCTGGTCCGTCCCAATTTTGACTGAATGTTCTATGTACGTATATGTCCTGGACTACAATGACCAGATTCATTCATTACTGCGCCTTTGAGTGAAAATTTCACCCCAACTCAAAATCTACACGCTCGATGACATCACAGCAGAGGAAATGGTCGTAAAAATGAATGGGGCCAAAATGAAAAACAATTGAAATCCACTAACGAAACCAGAACACACATGTGTTCTGGTTTTCCAAATAAAGTTTTGTAATTATTATGGGATGGCCACAGGACCTAAGCCTTTGCAGCCACTTTGTGGAAAGTGAGAAATTTGAAGATTTTCACGTTTTCGCACAATATGGGGGAAAAAACTTTGTTTGAGCAATCCTAACAAAATTTCACACACAACGCCAGCTTCTGTCTACAACCACAACCAAAGTTTTATTGACCTTTGACCTCGGGATCTTGAATTTATCACCTTTTGTATCTTTTTCTGACTCAGGGTTTTAAATGTATCGGCCCATATTTCCTCAGGCTCCATCGGGAATCTACTTGGGAAAAACACGTTGGTCTTAAGGTAGGGCCTTTTCTATTCGCACTTAATTTTCTAAATATGTGCGGCCAGCCCTGAACGTTGTTTCACGCCGCACGGACCTAGAAGACGGGTTAAGGTCAGGATTACGGTCACGGTTAGGGTTAAGGCGCCAGATGGTTCCTGAGTGTGGCTGTTTCTGCAGCTCCTCCAGGGGATGAATCAAATGGTGCTAAGATAATGGGATTTGAACTTTAAGTTTAACTTTAAATACGTGGAGCCAACAACAAAATGCAACCTTGGACGCACGTTTTGTGGACATTGAACTATTTTAGCGTGGTGAGCTCACAAGGGTTGAGTTTTCTTGTTGCTCAGAAATGTTTTACTGGATTAATGTGAAAATGTAATACATGCATCCTTGGCTCAAGCTGAACATCATGACATGAGATATGATATCAACATGCTGGGATGTTTGGCGTGGTTGACCTAAAACCCAGTTGCCAAGGAAATCCAAAAATGTACCTTTGTCGATTCTTCTAAAAATGACCGTTTGTCACCCCTGGCGACCAAATCGTAAAATGGTTGCTATGGAGAAGAAAATAACAGAAAAGCTGCCATTTTGAAAAACACAGTCTTTTTGTTTTTGTTTATTGAATTTGTCATGTGACCAGGATGTCAGGGGCAGAGGTGGAGAACGAGGAGCCTGTGGGGGACAGGGGAACCCAATGCCGCATGAATTTTCATTTTTAACAAGCCACATCAACAGACTGCAGATGTGTGAAAAAGGAGATTTCTTTGCTGCAGAACTTCATAAAAAACTAAAATTCAGAGTTTATTTTGTCCTTTTTTTTACTTTTCCTTGTTTCTTACAACATGGTCTTGTCAAGAAAGCAACCCTTTGTTCAACATCGTGTAGCTTATATATCAAACACACAAGGTAAGTGTGTGTGCGCACGCGCGTGTGTGTGCAGAAACAGGAACCTCTCCTGGTGAGCAGGAAGAAGATGACGTCAGTTGTCATTTAGTGTGTGTGTGTAGGTGTGTGTGGGTGTGTGTGTAAAGCCTTACAATATTTAAAGGCGCACGTGTGAGCGCGTGTCCGTGCATGAGTTCGAAATATGATTGTACCACTAAAGTGTGCTCTCAAGAAAAACATGTCCGTGCGTGTGTGACCACGCTGCCCTCGCGCGCATGTGAAAGTTGTTCAAGGGGTGTGTTTATGGGAAATAGAGACTTTGCGCGCGGGTGCGTGTGTTTACACAGACGGGAATACTGCGCCAGAGGAAGTGCGCCCGTTCCCCGTGTGCGCGTCCCGATTTCCTGCTCTGAGTCAGGAGAGAGAGGAGCCTCGGATCCGCTTTCAGACGGCGGGACGGCGGCAGCATGGAGCCCCAGCGCCGCACACACACCCCGCATCTATAAAGAAACGTGCACATCCCGGGCGCGCAGACGGACAGAGGAGCTGCGGCACTGACGGGTAGGTGCCATGTTTCCTTCAGTCTCCAACTTTCTGAAGTTTACGCATGTCTGCAAACTCGTGCGCGCTCAAAACGTTCACGCATCCTTCTCTTAACTCCCTAACATCTTTACTGCAGAGCAACGTGAAGAAAAGTGTAGAGAAACGCGCGCATTTGGTTAATCTCGTGCGTAAAAACGAGTAAAGCTGTGCGTAAAAGGCAAGGAGCGGCGCTTAATATTTAACTTGAAACGCTTTAAAATTAGTATAACACCCCCCATCACACACACACATTCACACACACTTTGCTAGGGTATAGTTGTGATAAAGGGGGATTAAAAAGGTCCGATGACCAACTCCAGTGTCAAAGAAATGCGCCGTGGCTCCTTTAAAAACCGTACAGTTGACTTTCTGGTTTGTCTGGACCTCGCAGACTAATTGCTATGCGCTTCCGGATTGAAGCTGGCAGCAGACAACATCTTGAAAATGAGTCACTGTTGGAAAAACAAAGAACTGTTTGAGCTCCAGCAGGACCTCGTTGCTGCTGCTGCTGCTGCTGCTCACAGATCCACCAAACTAAGAGGAATCACCAGCCTGGGGGAAACGGACAGCCTCACTTATGTGCGACTTCAGTTCTTGCAGAGAGACAAACCCTACTTCTTTATTCGCCTGGACTGAACACAAAGTTTACACCTGCTGGAAAGTAGAGACTTGGAGAGAACAGAGATGTAGAAATGTGCTTTTTTATTCTGCATAAATATTTCCTGATGCCCCCCCCCCCCACACACACACACACACTCACACACTTTAGACTGAAAGCCCATACATCAGAATGTGACATCAGGGCATAGATGTAGCCGTGTGCTCACTCTTACCAAAACACTTCTACATCTGTGAGTTGTTAACAAGAACGAAGCTTAACACAAGCAAAGACACATGCACAACGTGTGTGTGTCTCTGACGTGCATGTGTGCTTTTTTTCCCCTTTTTTTTTTTTGGTGCTTCCCGGAGACAGGAAGTCCTGGAGAGCCTCTCTCCGGGAATGACGCCCCAAAGCTGAATGACAGGAAGTCCTCCTTTAGACAGACACAGATCACTGCAGTTCCTCCATCACCTCACACACAAACACACACACACCTATGCAGGAAATAGGAAGCAGGAGCACAGTGGGTTGTGTACCTGTGCACGTTGAGGGATCATTGTTCATACTTTCCCCTTTTTTTGTTGGTGGGCCTCCTTTTAAAGAAAACACAGAAATAATAAAAAAAAAAAACAGCATCAACCGATTCATTTGGATTTGCTGAAACGCAGGATGCTTTTATGAAGCATCATATTTTTAGCATCATATTGCACGAAGAGCACGGCGCGTCGCAGACAGTAGCCGTTTTGTGAGCGGACACAGGAAGCAGACCCTCCCAGACAGTCAGCGGTTTCCAGGTAAACACGCGGGTGAAACAGGGTCACTGACCACATCCTGAGAAATCACCATGGAAACATCTGCAAACCATTCTCCGGTGTCTGTCCGTCACACATGAGCGAAACGAAATGGAGCGCGCCCAGATATGAATGTGAAACGAGCCAGGGCATCAAACCTCGTCAGCCATTTTCCAAAAATTAACCACTTTTTAAACATGTTTTACGACTTGAAATACAGTGGAACTTTGGTCAAAGAGCATATCTGTTTAGGAAATGATAACGCCATCTGCTCATAAGTTGTGTGAGGAAGTAGCAAAACCACAAGCCTGCACGTGCAGCTGCAGTTGGCCTGCATGTGCAGGCAGGACCATCTGCGGCTGCTGAGGTCAACCCCCCCCCCCCCATCCTGGATGAAAAGTAAACAAACAAAAAGAATAAATCATTTTTGTTTACTGAATGTTTGAAGTTGTCAAAGGTTATTAAAATCCAAGCCCTACTTTGTAAAAAAACACTTTTAAAGCATTTTATTGACTTATGAAAGTGTTTATTTATTTCCTATTTATTTTATTTTCCTTGATCTGTCTTAACACCTGCTAGATGGCAGTATGAGTCATTTGTTGTAGCTGGAGCTGACTTAGCCTCCATTGCCTTTCTTTGTGTATACATGAGAAGGATCCGATGTCTGGATTAAATTGAACGCGTGTTGGCGCTGCAATGCGACATAATCCTTCACTACGCTGTGACTCAGATAGGAAATCCAGTTAGCCAAGGAGAATAAGTGACACATGTGTGTGTGTGTTTTGACACTGCTAATCTGAAGAAGCTGGAAAAATTCTCTTGGATCAGTGAGCAGTTCCAGGCACTTATCAGAGAACAAAACCATCACGTACGAAGTAGGATATCCTCTTCTTCTTAAAAGAACCTTGAGGGTTAATCCGCCCACAAACAAGCTCATTTTGTAACTCCACATCTTCAGGGCGGTTAGATCCAACCGCAAAAGTGCAGTGTGAGAGCAAAGAAGTGTGAAATGTTCCTGCAGTAGCATCCAAATGGTACTGAGTTTACCAGACTGTGCTGGTAAACTCCACTTCTACGTCATCAGTTTAATGCACAGTAATGAATGAGCTCAGTTCACCAAATCATCAAAGACGTTTTAGACTTTGCTGCTCATAAAACCATCCCAACCTCATGTGAGGGTAACAATTATCAACTCCATCCGTCCATCCAACCATCCATCCAACCATCCATCCATCCATTAGTCCATCCATCCATCCGTCCATCCATCCATCCATGGATCCATCCATCCAACCATCCCTCCGTCCAACCATCCATCCATCCATCCATCCATCCCTCCGTCCAACCATCCATCCGTCTGTCCATCCCTCCGTCCAACCATCCATCCGTCCGTCCATCCGTCCATCCATCCATCCATTAGTCCATCCGTCCGTCCATCCGTCCGTCCGTCCATCCATCCATCCATCCATCCATCCATCCATCCATCCATCCATTAGTCCATCCATCCACCCATCCATCCATCCATCCATCCATTAGTCCATCCATCCACCCATCCATCCATCCATCCATGGATCCATCTGTCCATCCAACCATCCATCCATCCATCCATTCATTACTCCATCCATCCGTCCATCCATCCAACCATCCATCCATCCATCTATTCATTAGTCCATCTATCCGTCCGTCCATCCATCCGTCCATCCATCCATTCATTAGTCCATCCGTCCATCCATCCATCCATCCATCCATCCATCCATCCATCCATCCATCATCCATCTATTCATCCATCCATTAGTCCATCCATCCATCCATCCATCCATGGATCCATCCATCCATCATCCATCTATCCATCCATCCATTAGTCCATCCATCCACCCATCCATCCATCCATGGATCCATCCATCCATCCATCAACCCGCCCATCTATCCATCCATCCATCCATCCATCCATCCATCCATCCATCCATCCATGCATCCATCCATCCATGGATCCATCCATCCATCCATCCACCCGCCCATCAATCCATCCATCCATCATCCATCTATCCATTAGTCCATCCATCCATCCATCCATCCATCCATCATCCATCTATCCATCCATCCATCCATCCATGCATTTATCCATTTTTCTTAACCTGCTTAATCTTTTTGTACTTACTGGGTTGCTGAAGCCTATCTCAACTACAGTTGGGCGAAGGCGAGGTACACAACAGACAGGTCCCTAAATTTGCATTACTCAATAATTGGGTGGATCAGCGGACCAGTTCTTATTCATCAGTCTATTTGTTGTTTTTCAGATTGATGTTTGGTGTTTTTTTTTTTAGATCCTCAGGACATTCATCGTCATGGAAAGCTCCATCACGCTCTGGCAGTTCCTGCTGCAGCTTCTGTTCGACCAAAGCCACAAACATCTCATCTGCTGGACCTCCACGGACGGCGAGTTCAAACTGCTCAAGTCAGAGGAGGTGGCGAAGCTGTGGGGACTGCGCAAGAACAAGACCAACATGAACTACGACAAGCTGAGCCGAGCGCTGCGCTACTACTACGATAAGGTGGGCCAAGATCCTGATCGGATCACACGAAGCTTTCACCGATTTGAAATGAGGAACTTCTTCTTTTTCCCTTTGCAGAACATCATCAAGAAGGTGAACGGACAAAAGTTTGTCTACAAGTTTGTGTCGCTCCCGGAGATCCTGAAGATGGAGCCTCCAGCGGTGGAGTCGGGTCGCAGCAGCGCCGGGAGCGCAGGAGCGTCTTCAGAACCTGAGCTGGATGACGAAGATGGACGGCAGAGAAACCAGTGCCTCCAATCCGGCCTTTTCTCCTCTCTCCCTGCGAGCTCCTTGCAGCGGCTCTCGGAACAACCGCGACCAATCAAATCGGAGCCCAGATCTGATCGTCATGACGACAGCGCTTCGGTCATCCGGTTCGTGACCAACGGTGGCCGCTCCTACACCCCGCCCCCTTCCTCTAACCCCTCCAGGGCGTCTTCTCAGCTCTCTTCCTCCCCACTACAAAGCTCCGCCCACATGGGGATGATGGGGCGGAGCCAGAGCGCTGAAGCAGATGATTTGGAGCCTGGCATCCAGCCTCTGAATCTCTCGTCCGGTCAGAGGGAGAGGGAGAGGCTAAAGACCCCGTCAGCGTCAGAGAGAAGGGGGTTGGCTCACAGCCCGCCGCTGAAAGGCAGGAAACCGAAAGGTTTGGAAATCCCCGCCTCCTCGCTCCTCCTCACAGGAAGTGACCTCGTCTCCATCGCCCTCAACAGCCCGGCTCTGCCTTCTGGCTCCATGACCCCCGCCTTCCTCACTGCTCAGGTACACATCTACCTGTCCACATCAGGTTTCACATGCACGTCTGTGAGTCACTGCTGGAGATTGGGGGGGGGGGGGGGGGGTTAGGCAGGGAGAGGAAACAGAGAGGTGAGTGGAAAGAGAGGAGGAGGAGGAGGTGTTCTAAGTGAAGCCATATGTTCCTGACGCTCCTGATTCTCTGGCAGCAACTCCGACCAAAAGAGGATAGTCTGCCTACAATTCAGGCATTCAGCTGATGCTCTTTTCCAGACTGAGCAATCACGCGCCGCTGCGCGTAAACCACAGACGGAAAGAGGCAAAGGCCGGACGGGATGTTCCCCAACACACTCGTTCACATGTCTGCAGACCCTCAGCTTCAGAAACCAATTCAACAGAGTTTGAATCACTTTCTGCCCCACTTTCCTATAAACTAGGAAAAGTTTATGTATTGTCTGATGTAGGCTGCCAGTGTGTTTTAAGGGGGGCTTGTTTGGCCATTTAATCATCATCATCATCATCATCATCATCATAATCATAATAACTTAAAAGGGGACAGGGCAATTTCGGAAAACACAGGTTTTATACTCTACAGGGAAAGTTCGTGGCCATTGAACGTGCGTTGAAAGTTAAATCAGTGGACCAGTCAAAGTTCCTGTTCAATACAGGAAGTGCCAGTTGTTTGAAAATAGATCATGGAGGAGAAATTAATCATTGCAGTTTGCGCCCGGCCGGGATTCAATGACACCAAGTCTTTATTTACTTTAATATTATCACTTTAAATTGTTCGTCACAAGATGTGGACTGATACGCGGCGTGACTTTTTGTCATGGTAACGACTATTGAGGCTGCCACCTCGCTCTATTGCTGCTGGTGTATAAGAACTAACTAGTAAAGTAAAGTGGTATTTATGCTAAACGTCATCTTAAGTGATACAAAACGTCATTTCAGGGAGAAAGTTCGTCTCTTACTTCTTGTTTTTCTCCAGAAAATAAAGATCGCTTTGATTTAAGAAATATCAAACGTAAACTCTGATCATGAAATATGCATCAACATACAATTTATCGTATAATTCAATATTAACACTATTTATAAACACATATTCACTCTGTATCAAGCAATAAGGTAAACACGACAGAAATTATTGTTGAGGATTTGCTAGAGATACTGTCACGTCCAGACCATGGTATAAAAACAAACACTTACTGTACCATTAAGATCAAATAGATTAATCACAACATCAAAAGAGTCTTATCTTTTAGTGTTTGGAGCTGTAGATGTTGATAAGATCCCATTTCTTTTTTTTTTTGCGAAGGCCTTAGTGTGAGAAAAACCAACATGAAATGTCTTCTGGCTGGTAAATGGTTAAAACCAAACCCACCATATGCTGATTCTGGAGTTAAGTAAAGCACCAACAGATGATATTTGAGGTGTAGCTATGATGATGTGACTCCTCAGTGACTAACAGCTGACAGATATCCGATCAGCCCTGGAGACTCAGAGGCTACCAGCCAGGATCAGAAAGCTGACTTGAGAAATGGTTCCATACAAACCCAGGGAACTAATGGTTGAAACCCAAGGGCTACAGGGTGCACCTAGACCCATAGTTTTGAGTAGAATACCAAACATTTCTCCTCTGAAAATAGATTTGATGTCTTCTTTACATTTAGACTCCGTCTGGTCTACTCCTCACTCCCAGTCCTTTACTCTCAAGTATCCAGTTTTGGTCTGGTTTGAGCCCAGTGGGACCACTCAGCCCCGCCCAGCTCCAAAACCACGCCCAGCTCTTCCAGGTAAATATCATTATTCGCTTTACTGAAAGTACTAGGACCTTCAGCACATCTGGTAATCTCTGAACTGGTCATAAAAAAACTTAGCCAGTCTAGACCCAAACAGGAATCTAGAATATTGAAACTAGATAGAGTCAAATACTTGAAATAAACTAGTTTACTATATGAGCCATACGCGATGATGACCATTGTGCCTGACTGTTAGTACTGAGGAAATTAGACAACCACAGTGTGGTTTGTGTGGACATCCCACAGGCACCTGACCACCCGGTGCATGCACACAGTAAGGGGCCAGCACACTGACCATAACAAGTGTGGTGTAAGGCCAACGTACACCAGCATCATCCGTGTGTCATAACTGCGTGCAATTTATAGTATCCTTACGAATATTGCACGATACACTTACCACACGCATGATAATGGCACGTTCCATTGTCACGATGTCCTTTAAGCCTCTAGGGAACTGCAAAACCTCTGCGCACCTCTTAACCCTTGTGCTATCCTATGGGTCCAGATGACCCAATCCTTCCATTGACGTGTTCTTCCTACCATGACAAAGGTGGATAAAGGTGGAGAGATTTCATGTAATCCATGGACACCAGTGAAGATCACAAATCATTGAAGAAAAAAGGTTCAGAGCACTGTCTAGTGGGTCTAGATGACCCAACTCCCAATGTTAAAGTGCCTAGGATAGCACAAGGGATACGATGCGCCTGCTCCTCTCTACCACTAAATTTGTCCTAATTCCAACTATGGACAGCTAAACTCATCAACACAGAAAAATGCTTGCATTTTCACAAATGACGAGCTTTATACAGATAGGTACTGTCGAAAATAGTGTCTATCTATAACTGTACAGCCGCTTTTTAACAACAGGCTTACTTCTAGAAGTTGGTCTCCATTCACCCATGTGTGCGTGGTGTTTGTGTAGGTGTGATCCACGTGTGCCAGGGTTTCAAAATAAGCAGCAGATGTTTCTGCTCTGGTGTGGAGGATACCGGGACAACTTCCTGTTGGCTAGGTCCTAAAGGGAGACAGTCGGTCGGTGAGAAAGTCCTCATACCAGCATCAAAAAAGGAGCACATTCAGACTCTAAAGTCCTTATAACGTTACACAATCTCTGCAGAATAGACGGCCAGTGGATGGATGACAGATGTTTTCACATCCTTCAGACACCAGTTCCACTTATGTCTGAAGGATGCAATGAAAGCGTGAAGCTGCTTTGGCACCACGGTCCAAAAACTTCAGGGACTTCAGTGTAACAGTTTTTGATTGATAAAATGCACAGACAATTTGCTGAGTGGGGTTTTTTTTTTGTCATGTGGAGTTTGAATGCAGCCTTGCGTCATAGACAATGGTGCTGCAGGCTATATTTCTGTAGCAAAGAGACACAGCAATAGATTCCTGTTCGAATCAAAGCAAAAACTTTTTTGTTTCCAGTCTGTTTCCACAATGTGATTTTTCCCCGTATTCTACATTCCAACTACATTCGAAATGATAAAAAAACTGAATCTATCTCAAAAATCCCCTCCAAAAATAACCTAAAATTGTTATTTTTGTGTCAATGAGCCGGTAGTACAGTTATGATTTAGAAAAATCTATTCAGAACGTTTGTGCTACATTCACTACGGGCTTGGAAATGCACGCTCTACTTTCAATAAAAAGTCAATGGAAATGCACGTTGAAACTCACGTTCACGTGTCGCTACTCAAGTTAAGTTTTCGGGCTCAGCATATGAAACGTGCAGCCATTGAACGCACCTTGAAGGTTATATCAATTGAACTCTGACCAGTCAGAGACTCAGATTTGGTAGTGATGTATAGTTACCATCCTGTTTATTCACAGATGTGCCAACCATTAGAAAAGTGATAATGTAGGAGAAAGTAATAATTGAGGTTTGTGTCCAGCTGGAATTATGTGACACCAAGTCTTTCATAGAGTAGAGCTGTGACAGAAAAAGCCTGGGGCAAGACTCACTAGATTTGCACTGTTTTGACGTTTCCCACCAAGCCTCTTTCAACTGTAGATATATGCACTTGGATGGTGTCGCTCCAGTCCAGTGTGAACGTAGCATTGGTCAAATCACCACTTTTTCAAAATAGGGCCATAACACAATCGCAAACAATTATAAATTATAGTACTGGTGAAAGCAAAAGTGAAAACAAAATAAAGCAGAGCAGAGTAATGCCTTAGTCACACGGGTGCTGGGGGTCTTGGGTTGTCCGGGGCCGTGGAGGGTCGTAGAGAGAAGTGGCAATATCTTCAGATAAGCACAGGTTCGTCTTGCAGTTCCCTTGAGGCTGATGCGGCCACCTAAAGGGACATCATGAAAATGGAAAGTTCCATTATTATTGTGGGCAGCCGTCCGTCTCGAGAGACGATGGTGTAGCTCCTTGTTGAATCTACCTGCACCGCCGAGAGTGGCTGTGCAGTCCATTATTATGCAAGTGAAGTATTTGCAAGAACGATGTAAGTTACACACACCTACTGTATGACTCTCAGTTGCTGCTGTCGTGTGGTGCCCTTACGCCACGCTCTAGTCATCAGTAAAATGCAAGTACAGGCCCCTTACTGAATGTGTGTGAATGCTGCACGCATGCAGGTGCGCAGGTGATACGCAAGTGCCCATAAGACACCTGTGTCCCTTGTACAGGTAAGCCCATTTTTTGCCTGCAGACTGCCTGTATCCACCTGTAAGAGCAGTTACCAAAGATGTTCTTCCCTCCACCTCTGTCAGTCTGCCCCAGTGCAGCTGTGGCTACAACAGTAGCTTACCATCACCAAGTATGAATGAGGAGTGAATGAATAATGGACACAATGTAAGCCTTTTTGAGTGACTTGAAAAGCGCAGATAAATCCAATCCATTATTATTATTATTATTATTCATCTACTCCTTCAAGGCCACATCACAAAGCCAAAATTCAGGGGACTAGATAGTCCTGCACTATGTAGTCTTTAGGGGTTAGAGAGTAGAGAGGGAATTTTGGACACAGCCAACGTTTAAGTGTTGTATCGTTTTCCACTAAAAAGGCTATTTTCTTTGCAGTTTCCATCCCTGATGAATGGACCTTTAACTATTCCTCTGCCCGGCGGAGATGCGTCTTCTCCGCTGCTCCTCTCCTCCGGCTCCTCCAAGTCCTGATTCAAACCTGAGCTTGAAGATCAAACTGGATCCAAAGATGTTAAATCAGCACTGACCAAAGGACCAAAAAACCAACATTAAACTGAGAAACGACATTAAACTTGAACTCCTACCAAAGCCAATTAAACATTTATCTGAGACTTTTATACTTTTAGGGAAAGGAAACTAAGCTTCTCTCTGAAACGAAGCAGACTATTTTCATTGTGTTAACTTCAGGGTTGTCCGAACATTCATGTTAAAATGCAATAAGATTGACTTTGGGTTTACCTCGTGAAGTTTTTCTTCTCCTTTTATAGTTTGTTTGATCCTGATCGGTGATGTTGTCAATATAAAAATTGCTCGGGATCCTTGTTGCTTTCACTAACCTCAGCATCCGCACCTCAAAATCCAAGGGAATCCATGTTGAGATTTTTTTCAGTATGACAAAGATCTCATCGAGCCAGAAGGATTCATACAAGGGAACTACAATGGTGGAAGATGTTATGTCTTCAGGAGCTTAACAGCTGAGATTTAAACTTTGCTTTAGTTTTGGAGGGTGAAAAAAACACTTATGTTAACCTTACTTTTGTTGTGCTAGCATAACCTTTGCAGTGTTAGCATAATTTCTGTCATGCTAGTACAACTTTATTTGTGCTAGCATAACATTTGTTTTGCTAGCATAACGTTTGTTTTGCTAGCATAAGGTTTATTGTGCTAGGATAGCGTTTATTGTGGTAGTTTAAAATCCTTAAAAAGCATAATTTTCCTAGCTAAACCTATCCCAAAATGCCATCCGTAGTGACCTAAATGCAAATTCGGCAGGTGGCCGTGTGGTGCCATTTGTAATCGGAAGGTGGCAGTCGCATTTTGACATCTCAAATGTTGATGCAGATTGATGCCGATTCTAGAAGTTAGCATTGGTCAGTGGCCGCTCATTTGGAGGTTGCGTTATGAAAAGTGGGTCATTCAGATGCCTGACTGCCACTATCTATATTCTTGACTTCACCAACAATTTTCAAAACAATCAGATGTTAGCATGTTTGAGTAAAGTATTGTTAAAGGTGCTAATATAGATATTGGAACGGATAGTTTTGAGCGTAAGTCTGCCATTTTCAGCTAATTTTGTTTTGACCCTAAGCTAGATTCTAGCTATACATTCTGTGTTACTTGGGAAATTTAAATTGTAAGTAAAGCTAATCTTAAACTCACCTAAACTCTGAACAAGGGAGAGATCCTGGTTTCCATTCATGTGAATCCTGGTGTGGTTCACGTCCAGTGTAAATGCCAAGAGAAACAAAATGAAAAAAACAACAACAAAAGAAATGGCCCCAAAAAAAACAAAAGTGTTCACAGAAAGATTAGCAAGATGCCCATTAGTAGTATGAACACAAGTGGGACTAGCCGCTTATCTTTGTGGCTTTTTCTCGTCTTGGCTGCAAAGGAGTGTAGAGTTGGAAGTCGCAGTTTAATGAAGCAAACTGTTTTTCATCTTCTCCTTTTGCTATTCAATGCAGTAGTCCTGGCAGATACTTTAATCTGTTTCAATAGGAATAGAGATGAAGCTCAAAATGTGATACAGTAAAGAAATCAGTGGTATAAAAGAAGAAGAAGATCCACATTTGGGATCTCCACAAGACTCCAGAATCGTTCCCCTCCTTTGTTAATGTTTCCAAATATTCTTTGGTAATGTCTTCTGGCACAGTCGCACAAAAAAATCAAGAGGGTTTGCAAAATGGATTGATGGAGACACGGCTTGCAGGTCTTGCTCAGTGACTAACCCTTGTGCAATCTTAGATGACCCCACCCTTGCATTGACGTGTTCTTCCTACCATGAAAAAGGTGGATAAAGGTGGAAAGATTTCATGTAATCCATGGACACCAGTGAAGATCACAAATCATTGAAGAAAAAAGGTTCAGAGCTCTGTCTAGTGGGTCTAGATGACCCAACTCCCAATTGTAAAGTGCCTAGGATAGCACAAGGGTTACATGACCAACAAGGCTAAGATTGGAACCTCTAACTAACCAATTGTGGAATTGGACAAATGTGGCAAACACTTCAAAGGGAAGTTTTCTAACCACCACAAGGTAACATTTATCAAAATCCTGCACAGGAAACAACGACAACGCAAGCTAACGTTTTTCTCAAACGGTGCAAAATCTCCAGAAAACAACACAACTTTAATCTTCATTGCAGTTGAAACCATTTCAGTGGCTAAAAAACAAGTTTCTTATACATCTGATCACATTTTTCAAATGGGAAAACTTCTGGTGTGTATGTCTGGAATTGTTTGGTGTTCTTTGTACGATGACTGTATGTTCAGCCCTGAACTTGCTGAGCTGAACTATCAAAGCATCTGCTAGCCAGAGTGCTAATAATGTTTTCCTGCATAGTTTTTTAGTGTAGCTCTGTAATTTAAAAAAAATAAAATGGCTGTGCTTTCTGTATTTTAACATTTGTCATTCTTTAAGTGGATAAATTGACAATATTTCAGAGGTAAGTTTGGTCATTTGTTGATCCAGGAAGAACAAAGCAATCCCGGTCATGGAACAGTGGACCAGCAATACACCCTCTTTAGGGTCCTGGAGGGTTGTGGGAGTTCACTCCTCTAGTGTGCTTTATGAATTTGGAGAGGGCGGGAGCTCGGTTTGCATCGCCATTGGACCTGCTCCCGGTACATGTTGGACTCCAGCAGTGCTGCCCTT
Organism: Oryzias sinensis; assembly: GCA_037389245.1. NCBI lineage: Eukaryota > Metazoa > Chordata > Actinopteri > Beloniformes > Adrianichthyidae > Oryzias > Oryzias sinensis. The sequence goes on from CM074507.1 coordinate 2,441,682, forward strand.
TTTTTCCGGTTCTGTTCATAATCATCTTGAACAGATTTTATTAGGCACAGCTAGGGAGAATGGTTTGGGGACCAAAGGATGTCCTCTCTGCTCTTTGCAGATGATGTTGTCCTGTTGGCTTCATCGAGCCAGGACGTCCAGCTTGCATTGGGCTGGGATGAGGGTCCAGTTAAGGTGGCTCAGGCATATAAACAATATAAGTAAAATCTACTGTTGTAAAGTTTAGTCTGATGTTTCCTAAAAAAAAAAAAAATCACAACCAAATATTTAACTTCTGTTTTTCAATTTGTTTTAGAATAATAGTAAAAAATAAAATAAAAAGACGTTAAAGAAAGAGTCCCACACAGAATATATGAAAGTTTAAATTTTACTTCTGATGGTTATGAGAAATAAATAGTTCCAGTGAAAAGAATCACACACCAACTGTTTACCGGCAGCTCAGTGTTTCAGAAAGGTCGAGTTCACAACACAGCAGGCCTTCCGTGCATCAGGCTCACATGCATACCTCCAAGCACGCACACACACATACGTTCACATCTAGTTGTACATCATACATGGTTCTGAAAAGTACAGTTTTACAACAATAAAAGCTGTATTAGAAATCTCTTCGTGCACGTTACTGCTCTTTATGTAAAAAACAAAACAAAAGTTCTAGTATCGGAAACACAGTTTGAAGTTTACAGTCAGATAATCCCCGTTTAAGGTGGAAACTCTTGAAACGTTCAAGCAAATGTGAAATCAGCAGGATGGAAACAGACTTATTTAAAACGGCCAAGAAGCAACTTGCAGGACAACAGGCATCTACCATTAATATAATGAATGTTCCTGTTTACAATGTTCCATCTGTTGTTACCAAAATGGGGGTCAATTAAGACGTTAAATCCCCTCGAAAAGCTGAAAACATTTTGCTAGCAACACAAGAAATGAAGATCAAAACGGTAGAAGCTGCAAACTGTGTTTTACGCTAACATCCATGGCCTCGAGCATTAGCTCATTGAGCTTCGCTAGTGCTTCAGCACCATTTAAAAACTAAATCAGTAAGGTAGAACAGAGAACTCAAAGCTTGTAGCCAAAAAGATGATGCCTTTGAAATTTCCACTTGATGGGAAAACCTCTAAAACGTCCATTTTTACATATGTTCAATGCAATCCTCCTGAAGTTGGCGTGCTGTGCTCGCTTCCGACTGTTGCTACGGCGGGGGCAGAAACGGTTTCTGCTTTTGCCACCTGTGGCTGCTGTTGAGTTTCGTTGTGCTATTTACCGTGGACCGCCACTGAAACGCGCCATTCGGTTTTGAAAGGAAATGGATCCGAAGACGCTTCTGTACCGAGAATTTGAAGAAAAAAATTGATGCCACCCTGTTGAGTCCCTGGGATGTGAAAAAACAGAAACTCATTTTGTCGATTACAAAGATAACAAATTGTTGCTTAGCAACCTTGACGTGTGTGCAGAGTTTATTGCCATTGTTCATAAAAAGGAGGGCATGAGTGGCATCAATTTTCCTGTCTTTTCTTGAAACTGAAATAAATCTTTATTGTCCTGCTGACAGACAAACACCACGGCAGTACGACACACGTGTTTAAAAGTTGGGTTTATAGTTCTGCTTTGAGCTGTCATAGACGCTCCGGGTCTGAACCCCTCTTGGGGTTAAATCGCTCTGCAGTAATATCTTTGAACACAAGATGGCGGCAGAGGGCTCTTTGTTGTAGCTGAAGCTAAAGTAACATGTTAACATGGACCCACTGGACATGTTTTAGAAACAAAACAAAAATGATGTCAGTTCTGGAAGACTTCAACAAGAGTGTAGCTATGTGGAATTTTCTTTTGAAAAAATACATTTATAGATAAAAACTTTCCTTCATTTTGGTCATTTTATCAAATGATTTTGTGCTTGTTTTTTTAAGTTTCACCTAAAAGACATTTTTTGATCATCACAGTAGATCCTTTATTTTTCTAGATTTACCTTACAAGTCCAGTTACTACAGAAATGAAATCCACTGGATTCTGTCTATTCTCTTCCTTTTGGAAGACTTTGTCTGACCCTGTCATAAAAAAATGGACCCTTTGTGAATCCATGGCTTATGTTTAAATTGTTGGGATGTGGTCACATGACCTCAGAGTTCGTACCAGAGGCTTTCTAAATGATCAAACATATAAAAGACAATGTACATAATAATATAAACTCAGTTGCTAATGCTTTATAATTAAAAAAAAAAGGTTTTAAAGTGGTTTACTTTGACGAATATTTTACAGTGAAGTGAGAGAAGACTGACTATTTGCTTTGGTGCAGCGGTCAGCCGTGCTCTTTGACTCTACAATTCCAGTCTACACTGCGCCATCATCTGGCGAGTCCAGGCTTCTACAAGCGCCTTTGTTTTCATTCTTTCTGAGCTACTCAGTGCCAGGACGGTTCTGCTCAAGTATGGGTTCTGTGTCCAACCTTTTGTCTCAATATTCAGCTAAATAACATCCAGACAGCTGATGGTATCCGTGAGGAAACGTCTTCATTTGTACTCCATCACGTATGACTAAAGCTATGGGGGGACCTGTAGACCCTGAACAGAGAAAGCTTCAAAGCAAAACTATAAACTTCACAAGAACTGAAACGGTTGAAACATCAGTCAGTCGAGATCGACAGCCGGCAGTTGGACTGAAGTTGGTTTTTTGTGTTTTTTTTGTGTGCAATAGTGCTGAAGCGCCGTGGACCGGAACCACTGACTGTATAGGAGAACTGGAACTAGTGAGAGTGACATCGACGACAGGAGTAAGCAGTGATGGAGTCAACGTTTCTATGGCAACCACTTTTCCCAATCAGGAGTGAGCTTGTTGGAAAGCCACGCCCCCTACCGCTTGAAAGCGGTCGACGTGGAAATCTGTCAAATGTGGTGAACATTTCGACGTGAAACCGCATCCTTTTATTGAGGCGTCTGGTTGGTCAGTTTGGAACTTGAATAACTTAAACTACAGACAGATTATGAAAAAAAAGAGGATTATCAAGAACGTGTTAAATAAAAGGTATCAGATCCGGAACGGTTCTTCAGACCAATAGAAAGACTGAGTCACAGCTGTTTTTTTCTCCATAGATGTCTATGGGATTTTGGCTTCTTGGAGCCAGCCGGTACTTCCTGCTTAGAACGCTAGGGGGGAGGGGCCACTCAGTCCAGCTCTCATATACAGTCGAAGACCGGCACCAAGTGGAACCAAGACAACCGTTGTTGCTTTTAAGAACCGCCCCTTTCCCCTCCCTGTGGTTCCACTTCCGTAGAACACGGCACCTTTGTTGCACAAGGAGAGGTCAAAGGTCACAGACTCAAAGATCACATCTTAATACTTTTGGGTAAACTCGGCCAGGTCCAAGCCCGTGTCCCTGATTCACAAATAAAGGAGGGAGGAGGAAACTGGCTGGAGTGCAAACGAAGACCTCCTCTCTGTGCGAACGCTGAAGCAAGCTAACATCTAGCTCCGCCTTCTCCTGGCAGTTTTCGGAGGTTTAATGCAGCGCTTCCTGGCTTCCAAACTCCTTCTGGTGCTCTGACGCTCCTCACTGCGTTCTCCTCTGGCGCTCCAAGCGTTCTCCTGCTCAACATACCGTCGGTTCTGGTCCCATTTTGAGCCAAAGTCCCGCAGAGAGACATTTGCACGTTTGGGTGGACCTCCTCAGCTTCCAGCGACCTCTGAGTGCAGCAAGGCCCATCTGAGATGTTTTTAGGAGAAAGGAAGAGGGGACCTCTGGAGGAGGGAACCTCCACAGGTCCCCTCCTCCCTCCCCGAAAAAAACGAGCCACTAAACCTGGAAAGTCGATTCACAGAAACTCGGAACCAGGAGAACGTCGACCCGGAGTCGAATCGCGATGAAAGGAAGCTGGAGGATCTGAGACGGACTGTGCACGCCGTCTCCAGTTCACATCATGTGCACGTACATGCACACGCACCAAGTGTTACAGACAGTAGTTTAGCAGCAAAAAGAACTCAACTCAAACAAACAACTCCCCCCCCCCCCACACACACACCCAATAAATACTCAGTCTTCAGACGGGTGTGTGCGTGTGAGCGTGCATGTGAGGGCTGGTCGCTCTGAGAGGGAGGTGGGGCTCATGCCAGGCGGTGCGGGGGACGTGAGGAGGCTGTCCGCTCCACCCTCCTCCGCAGGAACCTTTAGAAGAGCATGCTCTGCCTTCTGTTGACCTTGTTGTTCGCTGCAAAAACAGAAAATACATTACCCACAATGCATCTGGCCTACAGCCTTTACAAGCAAAAAAGATTCTCGGTCGTATGTAGTTTTACAAGAAACAAAAGAACAAAAAAGGCAGAAATTTGCATTCTGGGAAATGTAGGAACATTTACAATTAGCTACACTGTAAAACATGAAAATCTTCCGAGTGCATTTGTCAAATTTCTAGTTCAGCGTTTCCTCGTTTACCGCCGGAGTTACTTTTAAAAATGACCCGCGATAGATGAAATCTGAGAAGAAGGAAGACAGAAGTTCTAACCTCAGAAAAATAAGTCCAGAATGAAAACAAAGATCTCTCAGAATCAAAGATTTGTGTCAATTTGGTAAATTGAAAGCATTCTGGACAGGAGAATCTGCCAATCAGGATGCAGAACACAATGCACTAAAAAAAAAGCATGCACAAGTTTACTAAATAATACAAGTTTAACAAAAAATACACAATCTTGGAAAAAGTTCCAACAATAAAAGGTTGTGAAAGATAATATTGTGTATTAAAAACTGTTTTTTAGCTCATTTTGGATTTTCTAAAGGCAAGTAATTCTATGTCAGAGAAAGTTTCACCTGTAAAAAATGAAATCTAAGTAGAAAAAACGGTACGTTTCTGCGGCACAGACCAGAACTTTCCACAGTCATTTCTGTAAAAGAGGGGTGCTCGTTACGTCCATCGCGACTGACCGTCATCATCTTCGCCGCGAAGTACGTCACTTGATTCACTTGATTGCACAGGGCCTCTCCAGCCTGGAGGGGCGTTTCTTGAGGCCTGGGACGGCCCGCCTGCTCCCCGATTGGAAGCGAGACAGAGACACTGATCCAGCCGCCACGGCGCCACAGTCCCGCCCGGGGACTCCTGGCGCCGTGCCTAACGGAGCAGGGGCCTGCGCTCTGTCGCCGTCGCCGCGCACCAACCTGTCCCGCCACCCAGTAGAAAAGCCTGAGAGGGCGGCGGGCATCCCCCCTTCTGGGGGCTCTAGCTCCTGGGGATCCTGGTCGATGTTGTTAATAGAAGCTCGTCTCAATGATTAAGCCAAAAGAAAAAATAAATGTCTTTGGTCTTCCTCTGCAGAAAGGCGTTCACGCCAACTAGGAACGCACACTTCTGATTCAAAAGGCTGTTGATGGCAGACAAACTCTTTATCCTGTTGTAATCAGAAAGATTTGTCTAAATTGATCCGTGTTATTCCAAATAATAGTGATTGACTTAAAAACCTGCTTTATTAAGTCTGACAAAATAAAACATCAGCATATGATTCTGAAGAAAGAGAATTAACTTAATCTTATTACCTAGATTTTTTTTTTAAAGACACTTACAGTGTTCATTTGCTTTATCCTGGTTCACTTTTGCTGTTTTGCAGGTTTTTTTTACCCTTTAATTTTATTTAGAGTGCACTCTGTTCTGCGACCTGATTGGTTGTCGATCTGTCAATCAATCTCCTCCGCCCGTGTCTCAGATACTTGCATTTTGCCAAATGTACATAAATCCTGATCAGATCTTTGCTTTCATTCTATCAAACTGAACTATCAAAATGTTCATGTCTGTCTGCTAAAAGTGTAGCGAGGAGTTTTACAGCCTTAAAACATCTAGAATGAGGTTATGGATTTCAGCTATGGCTGGATATTTTTGGAACATAACCGTGGCGATAAACGAGGAAACGCTGACCATGTCAGTAATGCCTTCATGAAGGAGGCGGAGCTGCTTCTCCACTCACCTGACTCTGGGTACGAGGAGTTCCTGTACCCGGGGTCTCTCTGCAGCTGCACCTCCTTCAGTGTGAATATCGACACGTCTGAAAGAAAGCAGGGAGAGTCTCGGTCAGCCGTTTGTCCCGGGGCAGGACGGGCTGTGATGAAGAGCGGCGGCTCACTCTCGGGCAGCGCGTGGACCCTCGTCCCGAGCTGCCTGAAGTAGGAATGCTTCATGGCCTCGTCGGCTGAGATCCTGGCCTTGGACTCGTACTGTGGCGACAAAAACAGGAAGCGTGAGCCTCGCTGGCGTCTGGTGCCTCTGCTGTTTGAGGTTCACTAGGATGGATGTGTGAATGTGTAAAAAGGAAACACTGCCTCCTGCTGTCGGCATGCGGGTACTGCAGACACGCAGCTTTCTCTGGTTCTGGTATCAGGAGCAAACAGCGCATCACTATGGGATGCCCAATAAGGATTAAGAACATCTGAGAGATTGCACTGCTTCATTGTAGATGTTGTGATTTTCTGTTTCTGCAGCTTCAAATATGCAACAAGATCCTGCTTGCAGACCTGATTCTTGACCAGTATTAGTGACTACACTGCAGTAACAATGACCTGACCCAAAAATAAAACCAGTTTTTGTTCAAATCCTGCTTTTTTGAACAAAATATAAAGATCTTAAGACATACTTTTTTAGTTAAATATACTTTACATCTTCAGTTAGACATGGAGGTGGGGGATTAATGATGAGGGAATGTGTTGTTGCTATGAGTTGACGCATTCGGCTTTAATTCTTACACATTGTTATTCTCACACAAAGTTACATTAAAAAGCTACATTTGGTTGTTTCCCTGGCTTTTATGTGTATAACAAACAACAATAGAGCTAGAAATTGTGTTTGTTTTTCTTTTTGCACAAAACTACAATCATTGTAAAAATCTGGGAGGTTTGAAACCAAGAGACGGTCTGCAGCTCTTAGGATCGACCACCACCTGCTGCTCATGTTTTGTTTCACACAGAGCAGCGTATTTAAGCGCTTTGGGAAGAAGAGACTCACTTTGAGGAAAGAAAGCAGCAGCTCGATGCCGTCACTGTCCAGCCTGTGGAGGACAAGAGCAGCAGGGGGGTTAACGTGGGGGCTCATGGGAGGAGGGAAGGAAGTGGACCGCCGGCACCAGAGCCATGCAGGATTTCCTGCCTGCAGCTCACAAACACCCCCTGAACTCACAACGATACCGTCCGTACGCAAAGGGGGCGGGCCGCTGGGCGCACAGCTCCGTACCTGGGGGCGTGGTTGATCAGCGGCTGAGGTTTGTATTTGGGGAAGTTGTAGGACTTGAACTCTTCGATGGAGGAGATTCCCGGCCACTTGTCCTCTGTGGGCGTTCCTGGAGTCGCACAGGTGCTTGTCTTCCTAAGATGTGTATGTTTGGGGGGGGTTACAGTTCAATGGGGGTGGGTGCTCACCGAGTAGCCGGAAAATGAGGTGAAGCTCGTCCTCCACGGTGGAGCCGGGGAACAGAGGCCGACCTGCAGCCATCTCGTAGAATATACAACCGACGCCCCTGAAGACGCAAACGCACACGACAAACACACATCACTGACACGGAACACGGGGGTCAGGGTGCACAAACCTTCACTCACACACAACCTGATCGGGAAGCAATGCAAACAAAAAGTCCATTGGTGGGGTTCAGACAACAGAGGAGGATCAGCAGAGAGAACTGAGCTGTTGGACGTCGAGTTAAAGGACGTGAAAACGGCTAAAAACGCCTTTTGTTATTTCACAGTGCACTGTGTTCTGTGTCCTGATAGGCTGTTGGTCACTGTCAATCAATCTCCTCTGAGTGAAAGCGCACAGATTAGTCAAACTCATTACAGAAATGATCAAATGCATGGATTAAAAGATCAACAGATAAAGTGTAAAGAACAAATTATCTTTAATCTGATGCCTGAATTTTTTGAATTTTGAACGACGGTCATTTTGTGGTTTCTTAGAACCAGCAGAAAAGGCGGAGCTCTGGTCTTTACCACATATCGATCTGTGTGGAGTATTCCGAGGATCCCAGGAGGACGTCTGGAGGGCGGTACCAGAGGGTCACCACCTCGTTGGAGTAGGTTTTGGTGGGAACCGACTTGGCCCTCGCCAGACCTGCCAGGCAGACAAAGATTTCAGCAAAAGAGGCACTTCCTGCGTCCTCGAGGACGGGAAACGCCGTCTCCTCACCAAAATCCGCCAGTTTCAGCTCGCCCTTCTCGTTGATGAGGAGGTTCTGCGGCTTCAGGTCTCGGTGCAGGACCTTCCTCCGGTGACAATAAGACAGGCCTCGCAAAATCTGGAAGAGGAAAACCTGCAGAGCGGAGGGTCAGATGTCGGCGAGCTGCAAACACACCGTGGCTGAAGGCAAAGCGGGGGGGGGGGGTCACCTTCACGTTGTGCATGCTCATGATGTTCCCGCAGTCGTCCATGTACTGCTTCAGATCTTTGTCCTGCAGGGAGAGAAGGATCCTGAGACGGAGAGCGGCTGCCAAACGCCGGAACAGGCCTGCTGAGCTTCATTTAAACTCCCATCATCCTCTGCTTCCTCGTCAGAGTGTTCTTTTCATTCTGAAGAATCTCAAAAAGCTCCGTCGGTTTCTAGAATACAGTTTCTGCAGAGCGACAGGAGGTCAAATCCCCCTCTGAGCTGTGGGTGGAGATTTTTTTGGCACGGAGCAACCTCGCCCCCCTTCCCCTCCCCGCTGCTGAGAGCAGGAAGTGACGTCACAAAGGAGTTTTTTTTCATCTCCTCCCGATTCCGAAGCATTTCAATAAAGAAACTACTCAGAAATGCAATTCTAAGCTTCATAGGTCAAATGCTATAAATCCTTCAATCCATCATTTTCCTTTTTTCTTTTTCTTTATTCTAGTATCTTCATCCATTTTTTGCTGCTTAACTCTTTCTACAATCTTTCAGCTATTTTAACCGTCCAACTATTCAAATGTTCGGCTCTTTCAGCTTTTTCCAGCTGTGACTTTTGATCCTTCAAATCCTTGAACTTTTCCAGATATTCCAGGATTTCTGCCTCCATTGAAATCCATGGAGAATCCTTGGTGCAGAAGCTCGCTGGTTCGATACCCGGCTCTGACATGTTTTTGTGCTGTTTTCACTTTATTTATGGTCAACTTTGATCATTTCTTTCTTTATTTGTTGCCAATTATGACCCTTTAAGTGTCATTTTCATTCATCAATGTAGCATCAACGCTGCATTTTCCTCCTAGTTCTGTATATACCCGTCCTCCATCATTTTCAGTAGGGCGGGTCTTTAACTGTGCAAAGGTTTATGTTTTCTGAAAAAGCTTTACAGAATGAGTGTAAACTTCAAACTCTGTCGTAGAAAACGTTTGTTTTTACGGCAAACTGAAAGCTTCTCTGCTTCTCTCCTGTTGTTTGCCTTTCCTCCTAACTTTCATCGAAGCTTCATCTGCGTCCTGAATGTCTTCCCTGGTCTGCATGAGGAGGCGGGGAAACGTTACCAGGTACTCGAAGACCAGCGTGAGGCTCTTCTCGGTGTGGACGATGTCGTGTAACGTCACGATGTTGGCGTGCTTCAGGTCCTTCAGCAGCGACACTGCAGAGGCGAGGACAGAACAACAGCGCGGATGACAAACCACGCCGGCAGAGGTCCGCTCGGAAATGATGGCGAGGATCACCTTCTCTGATGGCGGTGCACGGCGCCCCCTCCTCGTGCTCCAGCCGGATCTCCTTCAGCGCCACCAGGTTGTCCGTCAACTTACTGCGGCCTTTGAACACGGTGGCGTACGTTCCCTGAAACAAAAGCGACGTCTGGTTAGCGTGAAGCCCAGCGGAGGGGTGAGCGGGGCTTTCCGGGGGGGGGGGGGGGGGCACTCCTCCTCACCTCTCCCAGTTTGTCCAGCTTGATGTAGGTCTCCAGCTTCCCAAAGCCGATCTCAGACTGAAACACAGCACATCAACACACGTTTGGTCCATGAACGCAGCGTGGAAACTCCCACCCATAATGCATTGCACTTATTCTGGTATATATACATTCTTAAATATAGCTTATTAGTAACAACTTGCTAATTTATTATTTCAACTTTTGTTTTTTATTTTGTGTCCCTCATTGCTTTCAGTCCGAATTTTACCGTTTAAATTCAGACTTGTTTGTTTTCAAAGTTCCCATGGGGGCGGGGCTTGGAGCCTATTGGAGGATGGGGCTATGATGTCAGTCGTGTTCCGGTAGCCTCTTCATCTGTTAACAAATAAGGATCTCTATCTACCCAATAATTTACAATGAACGAGGCTGTTTCACCCAGAAGAGAAACATTCGCTTCACTACTTCCTGTTCTAGCGAGTTGTTTTGGGGATTTATTGAACATTTATATTTATATTTTCCATTCATCTAAGGAGGGAAATCTACAAACGGATGAGAAGCAGCTGCTAAGATCAGATAAACCGAGTGTTTTTGCTTTTGTGCTCGTCTGTTAATGATGTGTGAATCCCAGAGCTGAAGACGTTTTGACTCATGAGAAACGGATTCAACACAATCAGATTAGATATGAAGTGTTGAACCTACAAGCTCTTCTGTTTCCATCATGTGGTTAAAACTGAACAATCTAAAACTTTTAAGGAAAAAATGAGGAATTCTCAAAAACAAACTTCAAAAACTGAATTTTAAGAAAGTTAAAAAAAAACTTGCTTCAGGAAGAATGATCCTATTTTCTCTTTAGCAGGAAAAAAAATCATCTTTTTTTGGTAAAACCATTTTTCTTACAATATTTCATTTTTATTTCATTTATTTCTTTGTTCCTTGAACAGTGATTGATTGTCCAATATGTTTACATGTGTTTGTCTTAAAATATTGAACATTTTCACGGTTGGAAAGGAGCAGAATTGAAGATATTAACAGATTTTTTCTCAGAATTTTGGATTTTTTTCTAGAGGTCCTGTTTTTAAGGTCAGCTCTTGTGTGCGCACACGCCGAACAGCAGAATTCTCACACAGATAAGGGAAACCTTTCTCTTTTTTCAGGCAGATTTCAGATAAAACGAACACTGACTCCATGGCAACCTTGTGTGCTTGTGTGGCACCTTTGGCCGTGAGAGTCTGGTGGAAACTACTGGAAGGAATCTCCGCTGTCTGTTCAGGGAACTCAGATGCACTTTTTCTGCATCAAAGGGAGGAAATCGAAGCACAAGCAGGTTCCTCTGACTGGAGGAGGATTATGAAAGGGCGGAGTCGCTGCAGGACAGACTGTTTTAGACCAGAATCTGCCAGCAGGCCTCAGTCTGCAGCCTAGCTGCACAATCGCACCACAGCGGAGTTTAGGATCTAATCTGATGGGCTCGAGGTGGGAGGTGAGTGCCTGTGTCTCCAGATGAATCCATCCTTCGCTCGCACTGGGCCAGTTGCCATGGCGACCGGCACAGAGGGAGTGCCGCACAGCAACGACAGAAAGGGACAAACGCCTCGACGCTCGCGGGCGGACTGACCAGCGAGGCTCGGCGGGAGCGCCGGCTGAGCGGCTGGTCGAAGGGCGGGCTGCTGAGCTGCAGCTTCTCCAGGTAGCCGTCGGGAATTCGGATGTCGGCGGGCAGGGACAGCCGCTTGTTCAGGTCCTGCAACACACAGAAAAACAGTCCGGGGGTGAACTTGGATGCTGCAGTCTGCTGCCGGAGAAAACCTGTATGTAGGAGCCCCCCCCACACAGATCTCACTTATCCCCCCCCCAAAGAGTGGCCGGGTCCTCATCGTCTGCAGGAACACGGAGCTGCTGCAGAATCCATTCCGCTGCGCTGCATGGATTCTGCAGGAAGTTTGGGTTCTTCCTTCTCCAAGCAGCTCCAAGCTGCCGACCAATCGGGGGCTTGGGTTTGGTAGCGACACGGAGGTGAGAACTGTCTGAACGTTGGTCATGAAGGAGAGATTGTGGTTTGTGCTTTGAATCCATCTTAGAATAGAGCCGTGAAGGACAAAGCCTGGAGCAAAATTAGCAGTTCTGCACCGCTTTGACATTTCCCGCCAAGCCTCATGCGCTACATGTGGGGGGAGACAGACCTGTGTGAACTCCTTCTGCTACAGACCGCGTTCCAAACCCAATGATCAGCACGACCACCTGTCCACTATGGAGGTAGGATAAGATCTAAAGATATCAAGAACGACGGAAAGATGTTCCTGTTTGAGAAACATTTTTAGATTCTCTGACTGACAAGTAAAAGCTTTTAAAAGAAAAGATAAAAACAGGTCAGCATCTGGGGGCCTCAGCTAAAGAAACCTCAAATTAGTTTTTGTCCTCCTCTACCAGCAGGGGGCAGGATACTGCCAGGCTGCTCCATCCATCCTCCCACACTCCCAGCCCCCCCAAACCGCAACACATGCTGCATGTAAAAGGCACACGGTGATCCCTAAAGGGGGGGGGGGGGGGGTTCTTACTGCTGTGTGCGGGCGGAATCCCCACACAGGAACAGCAGGACGGTCATTAGCCGTAGCCAAGAGCAACGGCTCATAAAAAACAAACTACTCAGGTAAAATTACAAACTAGGAGGTGAAGACGTTTGCTGAAAATCATCAGGTGTTTCTGTTTTACCCTTTTAATTGCAGAGCTTGTGCAGCAAAATGGCGGGAAGACAAATCAGCATCTTTGAACCTGAGCGTTTAAAGTCCCATCATCCTCTGATCTAGTGTCCAAGTCTTCCCAGCGCTCTTGTAATTATGACTATGTTGTCATTTTCTTGGCCATAGATCCTGCAGGGCGGCAGGAGATCATTAGAAATTCACCTTTGAGTTGTGGACGGGAGTGTTGGCGTAAAGCAACCCCGCCCCCTGTCCTGTCACCTATAACTGAGAGCTCTCTGTCTACACACTCCCCAGCTAGCTTACGGCCCCCTCAGAATCCCAGCCCATTATTACTGGTGAAGTAAAACGGCGAATGAAGGCGTACATGGATCTCGTTGATCAAATCAGGGAGCTTGTGGCTCCGCCCAGCGTATTTACTATGTCACAAATAGCGGTGGACCCGGCTCCTCAGACAGACGCCTGTGGGAGACTGAACCTCGTCTGAGGACGTCCCGGACGCCTGGTCGCTCTCGCCGTCGGAGCCCATCTTCAGGTTCTCATGAACGATGTCTGCAAGCAAAAACCAAAGGAGTTCATCACGGTTCCTCAGCGTTTGAAGATGTAGAGTCTTTAGTTAGACCTGAATGTTAACTGTTTTTATCAGGAAAGCTCCAGCAAACACGTATGAATCCTGAGGCCGTTGTTCCTGTCATTTCCACAAAAAGCATCAAACCTTGCCTTCTATTCAGCCAAACTACAGAAAACGCAGAGAAGGGCAGAAGATGCAGGCAGGAGGTAAAATAGAAAAAACTATTAGTCAAACTATTAGTCATTCTTTGCATGTTTACTTATTTAACCAGAACAGCCAATAAGCAGGAACCTGCAGTACAGGGCATTTCTAATTTCATCTGTCTTATACCCCCTTTGTTTATTTATTGTTTTAAAATTTGGTCCTGGTTTTAAAAGCTGAAACAGGGCTTAGAACCAAAAGTTCCGATGTATAGTTGTTCTAGAATTGAAATCAACAGAAAAGAACCCACATGGCCTCGGTCACGGCAGTCTCGTTAACTACACGGCTGATTCTGAGAGGCTCAAATGCTGCTGCACTTTTAAGACACTTTTTTAATCAAACACCCTTTTCTCAAAAACGTCTCCAGAGAGGTTCCTCAGGGCTCAGAAATAGAGCCCTGTTGTTAGTCATAAACCGCCAGCAAGTTCTAGTACCTCTTTTATGCAGATGATATTCTACTCTATCATCCTAATATCGGCGTCCAATTTGAAGCGCAAAGGAAGCAAACTTTTAAGTCAGGGTGGGGCAAACTACGGCCCAGGGGCCATATGCGGCCCTTAAAACCATTTAATCAGGCCCAATAAACAGGTAAAAACCAACACTGGTTCCTCACCAATGGTAGGGAAACCAGATGTCATGCAAATGAGCATTACTCAACATATGCAAACTGAGGGCTTAAATAAAAGCTGTTGAGTACAAGACATTTGTTTTTTGTGTTGAACTGCAACTGAACTAGTACTCTGTTCCAGAATCTACTGCAAACCAAAAGGTCTCAACACAAAAGGCTTAATTTCTAAAATCCTTACTGTAAATAAAAAAAAGGCGAGTTGACACTAGCCGAGGTTACATGTGCAAAATATCCTGATCGGATCAATGGTCGGATTAGAATCCAACGTGTACATGGGATCAAACTTTTTGGAAATTAGAACAAAGCGTTCACATGGTCACACTTTAGGTCTGAATAAATCATTTGGGCAATAGTGTTGAAAATACCAGAAGAGGAAATGAGTCCCACGGTAAACAAACCTAGCTGCCATTTACATTTATGCAGCAGCTCTGTAATGTACGAGACAATCTTCTAAACGTGCTTTTCAACCAGTGTGCCGCCGTGGAAAATTGCCCTCATTAACTGATCTAAAAACATTTCCCATCTCCAGGATTTCAGCTCTTTGTTCATCCAAACAGGCCCTAATAAAACACTGAGTAGTTAGGAATATGAAAGATCGTAAAATATTTTTTTCTTTGTGTTTATTTGATTCTATTAAAGCTTTTTGATAAGAATGGCAGCTAACGATTTAGTGCAGCGATAGCTGTTTTCTGAAAAGTCCATAACTTTTTACTGTCTCATGACTCCACCAATCATTCTTGGGAAGGATTAATCACATGTCATCAGTCTGACCAATCAGAAGTGTTTAAAGTCTTCACTTCCTTGTTCCAATTTAGCTCCTGCTTCTCTCCAGTTCCAACAAAAATACCAGTAAAGCTGCGTCTTTATGGTGTGGCCTCCACAGAATCGGTGTCCAGAACGTGGAACAAGTGAACAAAACAATGAAGCTCAGAGAAGAGAGTCTTTCTGCGTTTTCTGGCAGTTTCTACATCTCCCATGATGCATTGGCTTAAGCTTTATTAATAATGTTATGAATATTATGAAGCGCCTGTTCTCATCATTTTATTTTTAATCCGTGTGGTCAGTGCTTTTTCTGTGGAAGAACGGAGCTGGTAGAAGCCAGGGTTAAGAGAAAGCTAACTTAGCGCTAACAACATTAGCCTTTATTGAACATAAATCCATGCGGGAAAGGCTGCAATCTGCATCTTTGCTGCCGTGGGTAATATTAAGGAACCAACATCATTTACTTTGTCGGGACACGACTGGAAATACAAATCCGCATTGATTGTTTGAGCGGTTTCTACAGTGGCGTGTTTCTGCTTTGAACAGCTCACCGCCCCAAAGCACGCTGTGGCAGGCTGTTCAAAAGCAGGCTTAGTTCTGGTCGGACACACAGTTCTCCTAGTCAGCAGCCGCTGACTGATGGCGGGGCGGATCATGATCAGTCTCCACACAGGGTTTTACTTGTATTTCTTGATCATCTAGTTGTGATAGATGCCTCGATAACAGCATGTGGTCTCACATCAATGTTTGAAAACATTTGTTTCACAGGGTCCACTTTCAAGTGGTATGGGGTGTGGCCTTCCAACAAGCTCACTCCTGATTGGTGAAGTGGTTGCCATAGAAACGTTGACTCAGACTGACTCGGACGATCGGCGCTCAGCTGATGAGGTCTGGTTCCGACACGACGTTTAGCAAACAAATGCCAACAAAACAGAGTCCATTTGGTTGGAGCCAGAAGTAAACCGTTTTCTACAGGTGAGCGTCCACACTTGCTCAGTCCAGCGCTCACATACAGTCAAGGGTTTGTACTGAATGCTTTCTGGTTCCTCTTTCTTACTCATACTGAAGCGTGTCGTTCAGAAAAGTCCAAGCTTTGCTCACAGAACTCGTAGAATGAGTCCGTTCCATTTCAAAGAAACCTTTTGTTTTGCAGAGAACCGTTGCAAAAAAATAACATCAACTTCAGGCATGGAAGACTGAGAGAAGGTTTGACTGATAATGAAGCTAAAACAACTAGATGGAAAGGCAGAGGTGTTTCAATAATCATTTTGCACATAGAAATAATGCATGAATGAACAGATTTTTGTTTCAATTTGATTACTTTGGTACAAAAAACCATTTCATTGAACTAAACATCTTTGTCAATAAAGCATATTAAACGCAGGTTACAGACCTGAAAAAAATAGAATTTGACTTTTGAATGTACATACCTTCTGTTTTTTATGAGCATGTAAAGACCAGAAACATGCAAACTTGTTGAAAACATTTTTGATCTATCAAACTTGATCATCTGATGGTAAAAAACAAAACATTTTTATCAGTGGATCATAGCCAAACTAGAAGGGATCTTTTTGAATTTTGGGCAAATTCTTCTACCCAGTTGTTAATATCCAGTTAAACACATGAACCCAGGAATTACACAGAGCCCGCGCCACAGTCAGCCTCCAGTGGCTGATGATAAAACGCTGCACCAGATTTCTTGCCTCTGCCTTTCCAAGCTGAGCCGGAGCCGCCGCGCTCCTGTTCCAACCGCACGCCCCCCCACCCACTCGCCGACCACAGTTAATGAGAAGTCAAGTCGGCGCTCTGTCATCAGCGCCTCCAACCACGCGGCCTGTCATCACACACGGCCGAAGACGGAGGGGAGTCAGACAGACTTCACTCCGAGCGCTTCACTAACTCCACCATTTCCGGTTCTTTTAAGGATTTGAAGACAACAAAGGTTTTCCCAGCTGTTTTCACTGCAGATTCTGATCCAATCGTCCATTCAGTTTCTGTGGAACAGGGAGCGCTGACAGACGCAGGGACAGCAGAGGAGGTCTAACAGGCGAGCGGCCAGAAAAGGAGGCGAGCGACTCCTCCGTCTAGCTGATTTAGAGCTGCGTTTTTCTCTTCTCATTCCAAACTCATCAATCTGGAGTCAACCATTCTCACACAAAACGAGCTTAAAGCTGCAGGTCACATGACCACAAACCCTGTGCTGTGTGGAGGTGAAACTGAAAACCAAGTGTTGAGTCTGTCAATGATGGGATTGTTCTCTAAATTGGGTTCAGTTATTGATGTCTCGGTTCAGATTTGACCCAGTGGATCACTTAGAAGTAGAAAGCCAAACCGTTTACGGACACGCTTTGGTTTAGATTTTAGTTCCACACCTGCTATGTACGGTGGCCGAGAACCGCCATTGCAGCAACAACAAAAAGAGGAGCAAAAATAAAAAACTACTAGCAAAAAAGAAAAATGAAATAAAAAGTGATGCAAAATAAATAAATGCAAACATAAAAAAAACAATGCATCTAGAAAAACGGCTTTTTTACAACTTTATTGTACAAAACAGAAGTAAAATAAAACACAATTTCACAAAGTATAAACTTCAGATAACCAGGAGCATATTACATAAGGGTTAATGTGAATAAAGTGTGGGTGTACTTTTATGCAGCGTGGAAGCTTTAAATCAGACGGTTGCTTCTGCAAAGAAGTAGAGTGCGTAGGTGGTGCTGCTGTCAGGCCAGCACATGAAGTTGTGGGATAGCATTCCCTTTTGCCTGTCTGGGTGATTTGGGTTAAAAAGTGTGGCTTTTGACAAATGTGTTTAGTTGTTTAGCTGTTTTACTGTGTTTTGACCTAGATTATTTTGTCCTACTATGCTTAAGTCTCTGAACCATGAGTGAGAGGGAGGGACAGGATGATGAGTTTATAAAGCACGCCTACAACAAGTATGTGTAGTGACAATACTGAAAAAGTCGTAGATGAATATAATCACCATGTTAATAATAATTTGTTATTTTTATTGTTATAAAAACGACTATATCTGCCGGCTCAAACTTAGACAAACTTTGGCAAAATGTGATAAGTTATATACATATGCATGACAAGGAAAATGGAAATTAGTTCAGAAACTCGTGCGTTTACTTTGTTCTTTTTCTCCAAGCAGAAACGCTTTCTTTTGCTAATGATGCAGCCGTGTTACTTTTTTGATGGACGTATAATTCGCCGTCATTAAAATCTCAGACTCCGTCTCACTCAAGTGTTGTGCTCTCTCTTTTTCTCCACGCGTTTCCATGGTGACCCCGAAAATCGTCGATCCATTGAGAACGTCTTTATGTACTTGACGTGCACGTGCATTAACCCAGAGTTACCAAGTGGAGCGTAATTCATGGCATATCGGTCTTGGAACCGACATACCCAAATAAGCAAGTTCAGAGCGGTTCAGCCAGTTGGGGTTAAAGGTTAAGGGTTTTGCTAGTAATTTTTTATCTTTGCTCCTTTTTTTGTTGTTGCTGCAATGGCGGTTCTCGGCCACCGTAGCTTTGCAGTGACATTAGGACAGAACTTCCCCTAAAAGGCTTCAGCAAAAATCCACTTTTCTGAGCTTTATTTTCCGTTGTAGAAGAACGTTGCGCACATAGACAATCCCCCAGACGTGATGCAAACCTGTATTATCCATTGCTCAGTTAGGATTGTCTCCTGGCATCGCCTGAGTGGAAACTTCCCTCTGATCTGTCGCTCATCAGGAATGCCTTTCATCTCCTCCCGCTGTCCTGCGTTATGCACCGGCGCTTCCGCTTTGTCGATGCGGTTTGCCGTCCAAAATGTTTCAGCTCCTGACAGAAGCTGATCTCCAAACAAAAACGCAGTAAAGGAATAACGAAGACCTAGATGGACTAGAATTAAAGTTTGAGCTGCTTCACTTTTCTATTATACCTTATTGTTTTTGACTAAGTTCAATTATAAAATTATAATTATAAGATCTTGAAAAAAGGGAAAATATCCCAAATGATTTTTAACAATAAATGAACAGTGATGTTGAAACCGTTGACTGTATATAAGAACTGGGGTCACTCAGGACAGTTCTCCTAGACTTCTCATCTTCTTAAATCCTTTTTTATGAGATTTTGTCTGTATTTATTGAAGTTATAATGTGGTCTCATATCAAATGTTTTAAACTTTTGATTAACCTGCATTTAAGTGCTGGGTGTGGTATTTCAAAAAGCCCACCCCTGATTGGTGAGAGTGGTTGCCGTAGAAACGGTGAATCCGACCGACTTGCCGACGTCTGGCTCCAACATGGCGGCGTCCGTATCAGTATCGAGGAAAAAATGGCGGCTGATTGTACTTCATCGGTTGACGTAAGTCATTTTCTGTGGGTGACGTAAGCTTCGCTCAGTCCAGGTCTCGTATACAGTCAATTGTGTTTGTCAGCCTACATTTAGACGTAATCTCTACTCTCGTTATGCGTGGTTCTATCCGCCTCACGTCCCAAACGCTTCCTCCTTTTCAGGTTGCTCAGTTCTCCTTTTTGGCCTTCACTCCATCGTCTTCTCCAACCCCTCCTCCGCTGCTGCAACACATTCCTCCATAATCTGCTCTCCCAGCTCTTCTCTGAAAACCTCCAAATGATCTAATCTGCCCCGCTTTCACATACCTCTCATTCATCTCCTGCTTGCTTCCATCTTCCTTCAAGAAGCCAGGATTCTTCGCCTCTCTAAATACATGATTTTCATGTCCTCCTGTCACACCCTCTCCTCCTAAATTCCAACTTCAGAAGAGAACTCCTCCTCCTCTGAAATGACGAGGCTAAAGCTTGTTTTCATTCATTCTTCTTTTACCTTCTGTAGCCCAAAGCCTCCCAAAATAATCCATTTTCTTTAATAACCTGTTTTTTTTCCTCACACAGTAACTAGCATCTCTCCTATCAAGGCCACAGAGTGTCGTCGCATTAAAGGGAAGGACGATGGCGGCGTCCTACTTAAGAGATCTCTATTGCAGTGTTTTCCAACCTTTTAGACCAGCTTTGCTAGCATTGACAAAACCCGCACACCCAGCATCCCAAAAAAAAAAAAAGGCAAAAACTCAGTCTGTATTGATCAACGGCCCCGCAATCTCACGTGCATTTTCGTGATAATTGTGGCAGAAAAAGATGGAAGTTGCAGCTGTTTTTTCTAAGATAAAATAAAATGTTAAGTTAGAAATTTAAAAATCTGTTTGATGCGTGTTCTTTGTGGTTTCAATACGTAAAACAAGGACGACTCATTGTACGCGGAGACCTGTCCTTGTACAATGCATCATAGGAGATGTAGTGTGAAATCTGCCACTAAAGGGCAGAAAGACTAGCGTCTCTGAGCTTCATTGTTTTACCGCTAAAGACGAGCTTTAGCTGGTATTTTTGTTAGAACTGAGCGACTTTTGAGTAAATTGGAACAAGGAAGTTGAGACTTTAACCACTTCTGATTGGTCAGACTGATGACATGTGATTAAGCCTTCAAGAATGATTGGCGGAGACAGTTAAAGGGGCAGGACTTTTCCGCAAACGACTTTAGATGCAGCTAAATCGCTGTACCTCATTCTTAACAAAATGTCTTTAATAGAATCAAATAAACACAAAGAAAAATAATTTTATGATCTTTCATATTCTTAACTACTCAGTGTTTTATCAGGGTTCGTTTGGATGAACACAGAGCTGAAATCCTGGAGATGGAAAATGTTTTCAGATCAGTGAATGAGGGCAATTTCCCACGACACACTTGACCATCTCCACTAGTGTGACGCGGCACACTGGTTGGAAAACACTGCTCTATTGAGACCCATGTCCTTCTATCTGGGACAGGGTCCAGGGAGAGCATCAGGGGGTCGTCTGCAAAAATCGGCTTCAGAAGCTCAGATGAGCTGAGAAAAGTTGGGCAGAACCGGCTTCAAGGACTAAAGGTCACCATGTCTGCAAAACTTAAAAAATTGGATGTCAGGAGATGTCTTTCCTCTGGAAATGTCGATTTTAGAACACAATTATGACACTTATAACAGGTAAATGAACAGTATATGACTAGACAGCTTGGCCCCTCCCTCCAGCGTTCCAAACATAAAAACAGCTGTTGGTCAGAATGACCGTTCTTGATCTGATACATTTTTTTAAACCTCTCTTTCCGATCAGATGCCTGTGTAGAAGCGTGTGGCGCCCGCTGACTTTCAGTGGCAGGGGTGGATTGGCGACAGTAGTTGCCCTGGAAACGTTGACTCGGACCGACTTGGACCGACTCGGACCGATCACTGGCGTCTGGCACAGAATGGCAGCACGCGTGTCGCAGAAAAATGGCGACTGAGTTGGCTTCATCGCTGCAGCGGTGCATGGGTGACGTTCAGAATTAAAGCGCAAGCAGAATTGTGTGGCCGCCCCGCCTGACCAGCTGCTTGCCCCCTTCTTTGGGTTAGGTTCGTCTCCTTAGTAATGGTGAGTTTGGTCATACGGATGAGACAGGTCTAATCTTAGAATCAGCAAAGTGAAGTGGGTTTCCTTGGCAGCAGAGGTTTTGGGTAACCCGCCCACATTCTTAATATGTTCATGTGTTGTGGCCACATCCTCTTTTTATTAAATCGTCTGGTAAAAAGATTATACACGAGGCATAAAGGGAACGCCACTTTTGCGAGCTCTCCACGCTCGGGCCGTTCAACACTTTTTCCCCAGAGTTTACCAATGATGGCGGCTTCTTACTGAGGTCAAAGGTCAATGAAACTAATGACGGCTGCAGACTTAAGCTGGCGGCATTTGTGTGGCTCTGTCCGAACTCCCACTCTAACCAATAAAAAACTCATTTTAAAAGCACTTCGTACATCACGCTCACTACTTAATTTATTTTTATTTTTATGACGTCATCGATTTCACAAAGTTAAAATCTCGTTGATGTGAGCGTTTTGGGTCCACTGTCTTCTGAAGATGAAAACATTGATGGTTGTTTCATAAAATACATTTAAATACATTGTTTTGGCATAAAGTTTTCCGACGCAATGCATTGTGGTCTATATTATGCGATCTAGTGAGTGTCGATGCACACTGGTTTTCGCAGAGACTTCTGGGAAATTTCTGGCCCTGGATTTTGGATTTGTGGATTCGGACGGCACAAGAAAATGACAAACGCTCTACTATACAGTGAGTAGGGAAGGAATTCAGACACAAACTGTGACATTTTGTAAAGTTCACTCAAAGAAAGGTTTTCTAATATCCAACAAAAGTTGAGCCAAAATATGGATAATATGGAGAATGATTTTTTGATGGACTGACTATTGAATCATATCTATTTGCCAGTGCTGCTCCGAGCCCCCATTTTCTGCTGATCTGATTCATCTGATAATTCCTCGCCGCCACAGATCGACTCTGATGAATCAGCCGGCAGGAAAGCGCGTCACGTCTGACCCAATCCCACATCCAGCTGTCACCGCTGAAGTCCCGCCATTCCGCCCGGCCGACGTGAAGAAGGATGACGAAAGGATGACGCGCTTCCCGCCGCCCTCCGGTCGGGTTTCCCGCGCTCACGCGTCTCACCTAGACAGCTGCCGTTGCGCTGTGCATGGCCATGAGCCGAGGTGCCGCCGATGACGCTGTGCGGCCGGCGCAGGGGCGGCTTCTTGAAGGAGCCGGTGTACTGGTGCAGGAAGGAGTGCATGCTGTGGGAGGTGGGCGGGCGGCCGTTCCTCGTGAAAGGCTCTGGAACACAGAAGGAGACGAGACGTCCTGAAAAATCACAGCGACACAAAGAAAAGCCCGGATCTCTGAGCCTCAGACACAGACTCTGACGCTGGTTAAATACAAGAAACATGGAAGGAAAACTATAAGAATCAAGACAACATGTTTTCACATCAGAGATCTGCACCTCTTTTTTTAAACCCACTTTAATGTGGCTATTTATTTTCCATCAAGTTTTTATTCTTAGCTTTTATGGCCGTTAGACTGTCTTTTACCTTATTAATACAGTTGACCTACATTTAAAAGTTGATCATTTTAACAGGAATCTGTTCAGCCTACAAAAAAAAAAAAAACAGACTGTTAACCAAAAAGAAAGGTCCAAATATGGGAAAGAAAGAGGTAAAATATCTAGAGTCTGGTTTGTAGAAAGCTTTATTACAGACTCAAGGTCCATTTGCCACAATATACACAAAACCTATAAAGACTTAAGGATACAAATAAAACACCCAAACATGTATAAGAACAATGTCATAAAAGTATAAAAATTAATGACAGGAATTCTAAAACAATAACAGTTTAAGAACATTAAAGGAAAAGAGAAGGCATAAATAATGTCAGAAATGTAAAAAAGAGGTCGATTTGAAGGAAATCTGCCATCTTTTGTTCCAGTGCAGGGTCACTGGGTTGCTGGAGCCTATCTCACTACACCGCCATGCAGCTTTTCTAGAAAACCTCGAACACTAAACACGGCAACAAGCATTTTTATAAGAATTCCCCAGAAATCAAATACATTTTAAATTCAGGAGAGCAGACGCTTCAGCCTTGTCCCTCAGCAGACCTCTCAAACTCTGAATGTGGTCGCACGCTCTCGGAAAATGACCTGCAAAACTACTGATGTGGCGTCGGCTACGCGAGCTGGCAGGAACTTCCACGACTTTTATGAGTTTGAGAAAGGTCTTTTGTCAGTTTTCCATGGAAGAGATTTAACCTTTAAACACGGCTTTACATGCCGTTATATGAAGCCAATAAAGAGGCCACTTTATTTGAACATTGTCTGTAATAAAAACGCGACTGGTGTTTTCCTTCCTTTAGATTTTAAAAAGACCAGCTCTGATACAAATATGCTAAAAAGAATTGAAATCAAAATGTCCCACTGCACTTTTGAGACCAAACTGCCTTTATTTACCACAAAAGCATATTTCCAAAACCAAGTGCCAGATAGGAAGGAGAAAACTTTCACTTGGCAACTATGCATGAATATGTTTACATAAATATATATAAAACAGACCAAAGCTTTGGAGACACCTTCCCATTCAAAGAGTTTTCTTTATTTTCATGACTATGAAATTTGCAGATTCACACTGAAAGCATCAAAACTGTGAATGAACACATATGGAATTATATACATATGACAAAAAAGTGTGAAACAACTGAAAATATGTCATATTTTCTTCATAGTGGCCACCTTTTGCTTTGATTACTGCTTTGCAGAAAGAAAATTTATGTGTTATATATATATATATATAACACATACATTTGCTTCTTCCCACCTCTTTCAAGCAATTCATCAAACTCCACTTGACGTTAATTGATAATCATTACATTATGTGTTGTGTGTGTTATGTATTCATGACTATTCATGATTCTGAGTAATTACAACGTCAAGAAGATGGCATCATCTTCAATCATCTCTGTTTGTTTATTAATGTATGTATTTATCAGCAATATAATGCTGCAAATGGGTTTGATGTATGCTAGGACTGCACAATAAATTGTAAATTTATCTAATCATCATCTAAAAACTGTGCAGTGTGCATCTCCCAAAAGTGGTCCAAAACAACAGTAAGGTACTGTCACGTCCTCTGATGGCATGGAGACAGCGTGTGCGCTCTTTCCATGCGGGGCCTCTTCTTCTGCGTGTTACATAACTGGATGCAGGCTGACTCAGAGGAGGACGGCTGCATCTGCTGCAGACACACAGCCACCCGCCTCTGCCTTGATTTAAATGCTCCTGAGAGCTGTCAGAGCTCCCAAAACTCTGCAGGCTTTTAAGACTTGCAGACACAAAAGTACGGCAAACAGAGAGAAAAATTCCGATTGGAGGTCTTCCTCATTTAACTCCGGTTCGTCTTACTAAAAGGCATTTTGGCGGCAGATGAAGCTTAATAGATGGGTTATGGGACTTGCTTGTTCCTGTAACATTCTTGACAGATGGAAGGCTTCATTTAAATGATTAAAACAGAAAAAGTCTAAACTTTTTCAGATCATAGACCCCTCAGTAAACTCGTAAAGCCAAAACCTTTATCTGCTCTTTTTTATAGCCATGCCTCCACGGACCTGAACGGCCCGAAAACCCGCAGCGCCCGTTCGGGTCAACCCACATCCAGTTTCATGTGAATAAGGCACAAACAGCCACCAATAGAAAGTCTCTTCTGTGGTTAAGTACATAAAGCTGTGATATTGGGATTTCCAGAATTCGTTTTTTCAGAAGTTACCGCCTCGTTTTCTCAACCGCAGAATATCCCTGTTGCAGCACAGTCAGCGTTACACGCAATAGGATTAGTATTGCAACAGCCTGTCAGAACAGGTTGGTGTCATTATCAGTAGGGTTGTGCCGATGGACGATATCATCGTCCATCGTGATGGGTGACTGACATCCCGATGGAGAGACCACCATCGTGATGCCACGCCCCCGCCACGTTGCGAGTCGACGCCACAAGCCGCGGTTACATGTACAAAATATCTTGATGGGATCAATGGTCGGATTAGAATCCAACCGTGTAGATGAGCCCAGAAAAATGTTTTCAGAATATAAAAACGTTCACTAAGGTCACAATTTCGGTCGGAATAAATCATTCGCACATGCGCAGTAGGGTTTGAAAACCGGAAGTGGATACAACTTCCGCCGAGCGGCTTTTTTTCCAAACTTTATTAACAGCGCCGAGCGGCTATATACATTGACATGTCAGCTCGGTAAAATACGAGACGATCTTTTAAACGTGCTTTTAATAATGTTACGGTTATTGTGAAACATCTGTTCGCTCATCATTTGAATTTTGATCCGTGTGGTCAGTGCTTTTTCTGAACGAAGCCAGGATTAGCAGTAATATGCTAACACGGGCTAACAACATTAGCTTTGGGTGGCGCTGCACGTAAACATGTGGTAATAACATCAGCCTTTATTTAGTCGGGACACGACTGGAAACACAAATCCACGTGATTGTTTGAATGTTTTCGAAGGACTGAGCGAAATTTCTGCTTTGAAGCTCAAACCGCTGTGTGTGCTGACGATCCGAGCTGTGCTCAGACACACACTTATAGACCCGGTTCTGAGTTCGGTTGCTTGTACCCCTAGAGCTGCGGGACGGATCACAGTCTTAAATCTCCCACACATACCGCACATGTAACAAAGCACCCCCCCCCCCTTCCCATCAAACACAAAGCTGGAAGTCCGCGCTCCGCCGGTCCACTTCGCTAGTTAAGTGGGGGAGTGGACTACTTCTTTTCTATTTTGTTTGTTACTTTTTTTTGTTAAAGTCACTTCCCTCAGTTTATAGTGGATCATCGCGGATTAGTCATTAGTTGGGAAATAAAATTAAAAAAAAGTAAAATAACGAGTAGCAACGAAAAATGTAAAAAATACCCCCCCCCCCCGACGATGACATCGTCCATCCCGATGGTTGACTGCATACATCGTCAACGGCCAATTTAAGGGACATCGCCCAACCCTAATTATCAGACGTAACAATGACATTTATGTCACAATGTAAAAAAGTCTCTTCTTTTTGTGATTGAAGGAAATTCAAATGGAACCAAAAAATGAACACTTAGAATAATCAATTACATCGCAAAATCAACACAACGGAACATGTTCAGACTTTATCGACTTGTCAAACTTTTTAATAAGCTGGCAGAATAGAGTTCAAACAGGAAGGAGTAGGACTAATAAATGTTGGGAGAGGTAGATTTGTGAAAAAAATAAGAGTTAGATCCGGAGTTCTGTTGAATTTATCTGACAGCAAATAAAAATGAATCCCTTTCACGTCCCGGGTTACTAACCTGGTAACATTTTTATGAGTTTCACAGATGTTTCAGTACACATCCAGACATTTGCTTCATTGGAGTTGAACTGGGCATCGACTAGTTGTGAAACTCAAAAGTTTTCACCTCTTGAATAAGTTCATAGATAGAGAGCAGCAAAAACAGTGATTTCACTCTGTGAACGAGATGAAGCTGATCTCTGCACAGTCATTCTCGTTGGGTCAGCTGGGCTTGTGTTGGTAATGTCACGTTGGAGCTTTATTTTCCAATGTTTCTGAAGAATTACATTTTTAAAGTCACACATCTTTTCAAGCTGCCGTCTTTCAGAATCTCAGGAGTTTCCCAGACGTCTGCCTCCATAACACTGGAGACCTGTTCTGATGGTTGTGTGGTCACTGGCAGGTTTTCATCTGAACCGGGTTTTAGGTTTGAAAACTCCACTTTGTTTGGCAAATGTGAAAGCTATCTGAGCTATGATCCGGGTCAAACAAGCTAACTCTGGTTTCACTTAGGAATGGACTAAAGTGCAAAAGTCAACCAAAGGGAGTAAACGTGCTAACTTCGTTAAAACGGCCCTTTGACTAACAAATAAGCTAGAAAAGTTCTAACAAGCTAACTGTGGTTTCGTTAAGGATTACAGTATTTTCACGAGCATGGGGGGCACTGGGTTATAGGGCGCGGTCTCGGTTACGGGTCATTTTTCTGTATTTGACACGTACAAAAAGTGCACCGGGTTTTAAGGCGTGGGCATGATAACACATACCAGTAATACATGTGTGCTAGTGTGTGTTTTTAGAAAAGGCAGCGGGAGTAAAACTGAGTTGCTTATGATTTATTTTTCATTTTTTTAGTCATCAATCAGCATCCAAGAATCCATCAAAGTCCTCGTCTTCTGTATCTGAAATGAACAGCTGGGCTACATTTCTATCAAACACGCCAGGTTCACTTTCGTCATCGTCAGAGTCCGCCTCGTTTCCGTGCAGCTCCTCGTCAATGATGCCGGCTTTTCGGCACTTTGAAAGCGGTCCAAGCAGACACGTTAGCCCGAGCTTCTACAATCACGCCGCCGCTTCCCACAACAATGAAACCCGGGCCCCGTTGTGTGTATCGCTAACGCACTGCTCCTGTTCTTCTCGACAGTGAAGTCAACGGCGCCTTGTCCATGTTGGAGATGTGGTTGGCGGTGTTTGTAGGCGGTCTTTCTACTGCAGTATGAGCGGAAGATGAACAGCTTTTCCTTGTAATCCGCTGGAAGTCACTGCGGCACCGTAATCCTCGCACGGATGGAAAGATGACGGTGTTTCATAAAACGAAAGCAAAAGCTTCCTCTGTAAGCATTACTGCCATCAGTTGAATGGTGACTGCAGAGAAGCTTCTCCAAGCTGATCCTTCATCGTCTTGAGTTGACTTGTTTCCGCGGAAACTCAGCAGCGTCATCCTGACTGTTGGAGTTCGTTTTCCAGCTTCATCCACTTGTGAACCACGGATTCATTCATCTGGTATTCTCTGCAGCTGCTCCCATGTAACCGATAGCTTGCAGTGTAAACTGTGCTTCAGCCGTGATGTAATCAAAGTTGTTCACGCCCACACTTCCCTCCCCCGCTCTCATGCCGTCTTCTTCTATGCCCCACAACAACACGTTAGGCGCACTGCCTCATAGGGCGCCCCCTTAGACTTTTAAGTGTGCCCTCATAGGGCGCACTTAGACTTTTAAGTGCGCCTCATGGTATGTTGAAGAACCTGCATTGATTGTTTATAAGAACAGGACTGAGTGACACCCCCCCCCCGCGCGTTACAAACAGGAAGTAGCTGCTGGTTCCAAGAAGCCAAAATCCTGTTACTCAGTCCTTCTATTTGTTCAAATAACTATTCTTGCTCTGCTACCTTTTATCAACATGTTCTCGTTGATCCTGGTTTTTATTTTTTCTGTATTGCAACCAGTTCAAGCTTTAGACTAAATCAGATGCATCAATGAAAGTACAGTAGGTGATGCCTGCTGGCCTCCATGTCAAACATTCATAACATTTGATTGACAGGTTTTGTGTAGCCCGCTTTCCAGTGGTAAGGGGGTGGCCATCCAGCAAGCTCACTCCTGATTGGTGAGAGTGGTTGCCATAGAAATGTTGACTCAGACCAACTAGTGGTTACTGAGGATGTATGGCTCCAACATGGAGCCTGTATCGTTTCGTCTATGTCACAAAAATGTCGACCAACTTCACTTCATTAATCAGAGATGGAAGAGAGTCATTTTCTATGGGTGATGTCGTTCTCACTCAGTCCAGTTGTCATTTACAGTCAACAGAAACTGTTTGATACAATCATCCTTTATTGCATCACTGCTCTTCAACATTCATTTAATGCTAAAGTTATATGGTTTTATTTGGTCCTCCTAAAGTTGTAATGTATTGATGTGAGTAAGCACTTTATTTGTTGAAGAAAAATACATATAATTAATAAAAAAAAGTAGCTGCAATATGCAATAAGTTTAACCCTGTAACAGGAAATAACACACATTCTTTGAACTGCCGTAACTATTCCACTATTTTTAACCCTTTTGATGCATCAACCCACTTCTGCTCCAATCTCACCTTAATTTAGTATCTACTTGAAAGCAAAAGACATTAGTGACGTTTTTTTGTTCAATGCTGGAATAAATTATATCAATGGAATCATTGGGAGTAATAGATTATTTCAATATAAATAAAAATGCAAATTAGAGGTACTTTTTATGTCTGATACCAGCCAATTTCCTTTATATAGTATATTATAAGTATATTGTTAAAACAATGACGTCTCACAGGGATAGACAGGGCTTCTTACTCAATGTTTAGATCGGAATGATCGGGAATACTGTCCATTAGACTTCTCCTGAAGGTGAAGTAAAACGCGTGTTGGTGATTTACCGTTGTCCTTGGTGCCTCCGTCCTCCATGGTCATCTGTTCTGCCAGTTCGGACAGAGACTCGTCGATGGTCTGGCTGGGGCGGAGCGTTAACGACAGGCGCTTCTTTATCCTCTTCATCTTCTCCATAACACAGTAGTGACGGCCTGAGGGACACAGAGGAAGGCACGTCACTCACACACTGTGAAAACCCTGCAACAAACGCCAAGGACCGCACGGACACGGGAGGTTTACAACAGTCGGAGACGGCTGGAGCCTCTGAAAAGCCCAAAATATCTCAGCTCATGAATAACCTAAAGCAGCTTTTAATCCAATATTCATTTACTCTGCAAATGCCTGAACAGCAAGTGAATAATCCATGAAGAGGGCATGAATAAAGCATGAATGCCACGTTCTTGAACACAGCTGTTTTTCTGCTACACAAACATTCACACATCGGAGAGATTAACGAGCTCTGATTGAAGAAGGGGAGGCGGGCGCACACGCCGTTCCTCCTCCAGACAGGCGTGTTTGGGTGGACGTCGCAGCCTCCCAGGTCACAGGAAACACCTTGTTGAAGCCGCCTCAGGCCGGGCCTCGCTTATTGTGTTGCTTCACGTGTGCACGAGCTGGCTTGCAAAGTGCGTGGAGGAAATGCAGCAAGGAAGCAGCAGAAACGCCCCTCCCACTCTGCCGGACCACCGCCGCAAACAAGTCAACCCCTGCTGACAGCGCCCCCCCCTCTCCGTTTCAAGGTTGTTAGCTCCTCTTGTGCTCGTGGGACACCATCTGGCCGTCTGTTCTCACGCACGGATGCAAAAGTTTGTCATTGATTGCTGCGAGGCAAGCATCACTCCAATCAGAGCCACGAGCTGCCGCCAACACACCGCCACAACCTGACTGTTTAGACTCTCTACCCTGCAACATCTGCACCTTAACTATCGGAGAGACTTCTGCTCAAGCTGGACGTGATGCACACCTCCACCCAAAGAACAGGGGTGGAGCTCAATAAAACAAGGCACACAAAGAAATACTAAGATTTGTGTTCCCAATCCATCATTGTTACTGTTTACTCCAATGAGGAAATGCAGGTGTGGCGACATCTTTACACCTGAGCTTGGTTCGACTGCTCCTTGGCAGGAAGTGTGTCGTGTTGGTCGTGTTGGTCGTGTCAGGATGCCCATCTGATGACGCCTTAGGTTTGTGCTCATGAAAAGCCATCAAGCTGTTTATTCATGGTGGGGGGAACATAGACGAGAAAATTCCCCTCTGCAAATTCTACTGGTAAAAATCGGACTGCATAAATGAAGGGAAAGCGCTGGTAAATACGTCCAATCACGGGCGCGCTCGCAGTTGACGGGATAGGGGCTCTTTGTCTCCCAAACAGAGGAGTGTAACAGAGACGGGGTTTATCTCTGCAGCGAACCAAAACAAAGAGACCCATGTGACGTGCGCGTGTGATGCGTGTGCGTTGAAAGTACGGCCTCTGGCAAACCGGAATGATGTGCGTAGGTGGCGGTGCGGATTTCAACTCAAAAAGCAACATCAGCAGAATGCCAGCAACAGAGAGGCAGTGAGGGAGAACGCCCTCCCCATCAAAGCACCTCCAGATATTCACCAACACATTTTGACCCACATCCCCCCATTCCTCTGGATGCTTCCCAAGTGCATCCGAGGAAGTCGGAAGAAGGGGAGATGAAAGGATGAGAAGGTGTGGGGGGGGTTAGGGACCAGGCCTGATTACTAGGCTAATTATCACACACTGTACACTCTCCTAACCTCCTTTTCAAGTCTTCCTCGATTCCCCCTTCAACCCCCCCTTGCAACTGCAGACGTAATGATACGGAAAATGTGGCATCACGTCTGATCTGGGAGATGTTTGCGAGAGTGTGAACTCGAGGAGGAGGAGGAGGACACAGAAGAGGAACAGGCAGAGAAGAAATATGAGAGAAATGAGAGTTTATGTCAGTGAACGAAGCCATAATGGAGTCTTTGTGTTTGGTTAAAAAACCATGAAATCATCAGAGTGAGTACAAGCATGGACAGCGGCGCAGAGCCAGAGAAAGGCTCTATGAGGCGGCGGAGGCGGCGGTCTAACAAACGGAGCTTTCAGTAGCAGCACACAGCTTTTATAGACGCTTTGGGATTGGATCATTCAGAAGGAGACCAACCAAGGTTCCCCAAAATCCTGCTGGTTCAAACGTTTGTGTCATAACAAAAGTGGCGTTTCATTTCGGAGGGGGTAACATTTTTCTACTGTTGAGGAAATATTTAAAGGTTCTCTAAAGTGGAGATCGAAGACAGCAGCAGTCTGAAGACTGAAATCAGGTCCTTGTGTGGCGGGACACTAAATGCAAAGAATTCACAAGAAAGCTTTAGTTTAGCTTGAATTGATGCATCTTTTTGCAATCTCACAAGAAGTATTTTTGCTGCACAGCTCAGATATTTCTGTGGCTTCTTCCTGTAACTGAAAAGACGATTTTACACTAAATCAGCATTTGCATAGATATAGATAGCAGGGCTTGTTGGTGTGGTCTCTTTCAGTTTCTACTTTCATAACAGAACTGTCCATTAGTGGTGAGCTTACACAGACCTCGATGCCGTTTAAGTGTTAGCTTTTAGTTTTCATTTTTAAGTTCTTTTCACTCACTTTATGTATATCTGAAAATATATTTTACTATTTTGAGCTCAAATTTCGTTACAGATGTCCTCCCCTATCAGAAAGCATGTTAAAAACAGCAAAAACACCATTTTCATTGGAGTGGGTCTTTAAGAATGTTTTTAAGCTGCTGTCTGTTGGCTGTTGACTCCCCAGCTCCTGTGTCTTTACTTTAGTAAAGAACAGTAGGCAGAGAAGTGTTTATTAGAATGTGATTTGACGTCATTGTCGCTGTTCAATATTTCTAATATGTCCGATTCCAAGGGAGCTTTGCAGAAAAAGCATTGAAATACAGTTAGTCCGAAGCCCGGTTCTTCCCCTACCCCTATGACTTCTCCCTACCCCTATGACTTCTCTGTACCCCTATGACTTCTCCATACCCCTATGACTTCTCCCTATCCCTATGACTTCTCCATACCCCTATGACTTCTCCCTACCCCTATGACTTCTCCATACCCCTATGACTTCTCTGTACCCCTATGACTTCTCCGTACCCCTATGGCTTCTCCCGTCCTTGTTCACCCTTTTGTACAGCTGTCCCAATCTACAATTCCAAAATCCAGTGCCCTCGAAATTTCCCAAAAGTCTCTGTAATAAACCATTGTGCATCAATGCTCACTAGATCGGCGAATAAAGACCACAATGCATTGCATCAAAACCTTTTTTACTAAATGAAAATGTATTTAAATGTTTTTATCTTCAGAAGACAGAGGACTCATTAATAATAGTCGCAAAACGCTCATATCAATTAGAATTTAACGTCTTGAAATCGTTAAAAAAAAAAAAAGTAGTGAGCGTGGTGTCTGAATAGCTTTTAAAATCTAGGACACTTCATCGTCTCACACTATATAGTTTTTTAGTAGTTAGGGGTTAGGGTGGGAGTTCGGATACAACAAAAGGAAAACACTGTCTTCTAATTAGGGCATCACTCCCACTTGATGATGTCATCATAGTCGCCGGTCATTCACATTAGCGAGTAGCTGCCAGCGCTCGGAAAATGAACAAAAAAACCAGTTTTTGCACTGCGCTAGGGTGGCCGTGGTGTAGTGGGAGGGCGGTCGACCTGAGATCGGAATATTGCAGGTTCAATTCCCGCCTTGTCTGCTCATGTGCTGAAGTGTCCTTGAGCAAGACACCAAACCCCACCTTGCCTAGTGGAAGGTATGCGCCATTGTCCGGCAGCAAAGCCGCCATCAGTGTATGAGTGGGACTGTAAAGACTTTGGAAGGCAGATAAGCGCCATACAAGTATACGCCATTTACCATTTTATAACTTTAAAAAGTCGTGCTAAAACAAAAAGTCATCACTTACATTTACATGTAAACTTCTGTGCCTCAGAGCACACACACATGAAGAAATGAGTTTCTCCTCTGTGACACAGCGTGATGCCAATTAACTTTTTTGGACACCCCAATCCCCCCAAATGCACCCTGCAATTGAAGAGATAGGGAGAAGCCGGAGGGGTCAGCGAAGAATTCGGATTCTGTCTCACACTACTTGCTTTTATTCAAAGTTTAATCGTGTATTTCAGATAGAGCTGTCAGACTTAAAATAAGTCAACTCTAGTCAAATATTAAAATCTAGTCTCCCCTCCCAATCTTCTGTGAGATCTTCTGAGAAGGTTTCTGGAGCTGACACAATCAGAGCAAGAACAGAGAACAGAGTACGGGTATAAAGGAGGGTTGACCTGTCCGCCAGCAGCGCTGTCATCTCCAAAGACAAACAGCGGTTAACGCTGTTAAAACGGACGCTGAAAATAGACTCTCATATGAGAATCACAGCTGCTCTAAAATAGATGGAATCGTCTTTGTGCTCATGGAAAGCTGACAGGATGGAGCCACGGCAGAACAGGGCCCGAGGAGAAATTTTCTCACACCTCAAAGAGATCCATTGATCAAATCCGGGTTTTATTTTTGGCCGATTCAAATTTTTTTAAGTCATTCTTTGCAAGATTGTGGTCGTTAAAGAATCTATTTTTAACACGGATTCACAGTTGTAGGAGCACAAACAGTTATTCTGAGTTTAGCTGATGTTCACCAAGTTAGGGCTACATGATCTGAGGAAATCTCAAAGTATGGGATAGTAGTATTCAATACGGTGATATAGCAAAACAAAAAAAAAACCTAATACATCATTTACCTTAAAAAATACTTTATGTGACCCTCGTCTACATAGAAAGCAGGTATCTACCATAAAAGGGATTGGTCAATGACATGAAGGGATCCATTTTTAAATGGGAATATTCATTTATTTTTGTTGCAGGTTCAAATCTCCATTTGGAAAAAATGTCAACAAAGGAACCAGCTGGTCAACAGGCCTTTCATGTATGATTTTAAACTACAGATGAAACCTAGTTACATTTTCCCAAATCCTTACCCTTTAACCCTTGTGCTATCTTAGATGACCCCCCCCCCCTTCCATTGACGTGTTCTCCCTACCATGACAAAGGTGGATAAAGGTGGAAAGATTTCATGTAATCATGGACACCAGTGAAGATCACAAATCATTGAAGAACAAAGGTTCAGAGCACTGTCGTGTGGGTCTAGATGACCCAACTCCCAATGTCAAAGTGCCTAGGATAGCACAAGGGTTAACATGGGTGATGTCGCCGTGACACCTAAAGAGCACATGGTCTTCGACATAT
This sequence comes from Oryzias sinensis, assembly GCA_037389245.1. Lineage (NCBI taxonomy): Eukaryota > Metazoa > Chordata > Actinopteri > Beloniformes > Adrianichthyidae > Oryzias > Oryzias sinensis. The sequence continues at coordinate 2,476,226 of CM074507.1, forward strand.
TGTGAATCTTTGACGATTTACTCGATCACAGAGATAAAGACCATCGGACGCAGAGAAAAGCGGCTTTGCACCAATACTTAACAAATTACTAACGTAAAATGTCTTTGCAACAGAATCAGCTGATTTACATTAATTGCACGACACTACTGGGAAAGGTTAAACATAAGCACAAAGCTGCTTTTCCTCACTTTACAATGAGTTGGAATTATGTTAAACGGTTGAAGAGTTCCAGTGGTATAAAGAATGAAAACACTGGAGCTAAAACTCTGGTTTTAAAGGGTTAATGACGGCCCCTAATGTGAATATAGGAGGCTGGATAATAATAATACATGATCTTTTGTTGTGAAATGATAAGTAAGCACATCTCTAGGCAATATGAAAGTATGTATCATGAAAAGAACTGATAATTAAAACCTGGACTAATGCGTCAGACAAAGAAAAGAGACTCCACATTAGCTATTGGGTGTTGGTGGTTTCTAAAAGCCTGGATCAATATCGGCTATAGGAAAGCCTGAATTAGCTGACCTCTACTGCAAAAAAGCCAATTTCAGATAGAGAGGTGCTGAATCAATGTTTTTATTTAGCAGTAATTGTTAAAAGCCCTGCTGTGTTTCATGATTACAAAAAGATGATAAAAAAAAAACCTACGGAAAATTCTATAGAATAAATCTGCTTTAGATGTTCTGTAACAAGTCAAAGTTCTTGCTTTTTTCAGAACTTTTAATCAAGTTTTATGTAATCTCTAACACTCGCAGTAATATACCTACACTGCTTGGAAATAACGTACAATAGAAAAAGTGACAGATGGACCTTTAAGGCCTCAAGATGGAATCGGACCCCATAAAGGGGCTCAACAAAAAGCATTTTTCATCTACGAGTGTCTGAGAATGATAGCTCCGGTTGACTTACTGATGACACAGTGATGCTGCCTTCACAGCAAGTGTACATTACAGGCAAAGACCATTGTGGTTCTTACACAACACACGCCAACGCAAAGCCTTCAAAGAACACAGAGTATCTATCTCAGCTCCATAACAGAGCTAAATAAAGCGGTCAACACTCAACATTCTTCTAAGTGACAATACTGTGAATTTCATCCTTTTTATAAACTGTAGATCAAATATTTTAGGATGCAAAAAGGTTAAGAGTTTCACATAAGTGAAAAACTGTTAGCCACCATCAGCCTCCAGGCAGCCATTTGCGCTGCCAAGTACAGTCACAAGTATGTGTTTGTGTGGCTGGAAGAACATGCACAAACAGAGCATCAGTGCTGCTGCCCAGTGCAGTGGGCGCTTTCCACTGAAAGACCCTTTGTTTTGTTTGAGAGAAAACCAAACAAGAAACTTCAGCATGACTGACCCAGAGGGGTGAGCTGAAATAACCCGGTATGTGCACCATTGGAGAGTTTACAAAGGCATGCAATGTTGGTGTTACCAGGAAAAAAACAAATGAGAAGCGACAAAAACATGTCTTTAGATGATGATGAACCAAAGTCTAAGAGGAAGAGGAGGAAAAAGAATGAAATAAAAGTGATCAAAGAATCTCAAGACTGTACTGCTAAAAGTTACTAAAATTGGAAAGTAACTAAAATTGCACAGAGTGTGGACAGCTGAACTCAGGTTACACTGAACAATAACTTACACAACACCACCAGAACTCTGGGGGAAAGTATGATGTCATCCGCATACATGATTTAAAAACAGTAGACACATTCATCCACACTAAAACACAGGAAAAGGTCTAAAATAAAGTAGAGTGTTAAAAACTGATTCAGCAAATAGTCTGGGTGACCTGAAACCACTGTCCAAGTCATTAAAGTCAAATTAATCACTGAAATTCAGGATAACAACCTAAGTCTAAACATTCAAACATTAATTCGCTGTCTCCACTTCCTGTCTGCTATGCTAAAACTAACCCTGTAGCACCTGAGCTCAAGCTCCAGCATTTTGGTTCTTTCCACTACAGTAACTAGGTTACCCGTTTTACCAAATATCTCCTGCGTTAAAGGGTTAGATATAAAAATCAATCATTGCATTTTGGCAAACTGGAATCCCTGTACACGACCAGTACGTATTTTGTTATCATGACCACAATTATTATTCATTACAACTGGAAAACACAATTTCAAAATTAAATCCTACTTTTACCAAATCTGTGCTATTATTTGAAATAACACTACAAAATTTTAAAGCTCAGTGGTTTTTTGCAGGAAAGTTAGCTTTTGTTAGCTGGAGACACGATAAACAGCTCAACAAAAAGAAAACTTAATAGAATAGATAAACTTTATTTATCCCACAAAGGGGAAATTATCTTGTCTTAATGACTATCCTTTGCTTGCTTTTCATTCCAGTTAGCCTTTAAAGTCACCTGCAGTCACTTATAACCAATGGTTACCATGTTTAGTAAGTTCTAGTTATTAAGCACATCTGAAGCAGCTGGAATATAAAAGGCAAACGTTGCTCTCCAGAAGATGATGGAGCAGGTCTGACATGACCTCATACTCATCGAGACACCAAGCAGAGTGCAACATCAGATGAGGCGAGACAGCTTGAGGGTGACGTGCTGGTCTGCGCTTACCCATTAATGTTTACCTCAACCTTTAGCGAGAGAGTTTTCTTCTCAGAGAGTGAAGCTGCTGCCTTTTCTCTGAACTGGGGAGTGTGATGAAGATAACCCCAGGATACCTTCCTGTGGAGGCCTTTCTGGCAGAACACACTGTGAGCAGGGCCTGGGGTAGACCCCGAACAGGAGGCCTTTTGTGTCCCATCTGGCACTGGTGGCATCCAGACTGAGGGGTGTTTGGGCTGCAGCTACCTTACTAGCGCTGCCGTGGCAGCAGCCAAATTTGGGAAAAACAGTAATAATAATTCATGCAATACTTTGTAATTTTAGAACACTTGCAAGAAAACAAGGTTTTATAGAAGGAATCAACGTCCAGAAATTCACAATTTCACAATAAAAACAACAGACACAAATTCAAAGTGTTAGCATGAAATCCAAAGATGACAAAAGATATGAAGAGGGAAGGATAGAAATCAGGAGAACAAATGGAAGAGACAGGGAAAAGGCACATCAACAATAAAGAAGGAAGATGATGAAGACGATGAAGCACAAAACACAAACAAATGCACCATATGGTTCTGCTGCCGCATGACAAAACCCAGAGGGAACTCAGCTGACAAACACACACGTGGCTGGCAGAACGCCCACACACCGTCATCCGGTTGCATCAACAGGAAAGGTATGGTCAAAAAACAAAATACACAACATGACTGTGCGTGTGTGTGGGTTTGCTTGTTTGTGCGCGAGGCGTTTGAGGTCAAGGCAATGGCACAGAGTTTTATTTTCCATTTGCAGAAGACAAGTCACGTGCAGGATAGCTGATCCTCTTATGATACCTTCCCATCGGCTATAATCACTCTGCAAAGCGACACACACACCGAAGGAGGCGGAGCCTCTGGCAGGCCACAGATATCTGGAACAGCCTCTTGGCTTTGTCATACCTGTGTGCTTTAAATGTCTTTTGTAGGATGAAAGTAAACAAATATCAGACAAACAGAAGTCATAAAAGAAAGTGACACTTGTAAAACTGTCAATATGTTGGAACAATTAAAAAAAACAGAGACACGTTAAAAGCCTTTGAACCTCAAAGAGAGCTGCTGTTGCTCAGCTCTTCAGCTTCACCTCAGCTTTGCACAGGAAGTTTGCACTTCTTAGTTCAATGCTTTGATTTTATGGCCTGCAGGTTTATTGCCGTACATCAGCCTCTGGTTTCATGGCGTTGCAGCTGTTTGTCAAAACAGAACAGCTCTGAAGAGGTAGCAGGGATAGGTCATTGGAGTTTTTACTGTATTTGAGGGGTAAATGAAGATAAATCTGTTTGGTTGCTTAATGCTGATGTGAAATTTAGATTGAAAAAAAAAGAGTCTTTTCTCCTTATTTCTAACAAAGTATTTGATGAATAAGGCGTTTATCAACCTCACAGCTAAACCACATAAAACATTTAATATTCCGCTCAAGTCTAAGCTGCTGTCCTGGCTTGCATCCATGAACAGACTTCGTTTTGTTTGGGCAGTGAAAGTGGTTGTTTAATTGTGGCAGTTTTATTTGGAGTGAAGCATGTCTGTGTGCTGCTGTTTACATGCTGGCGTGTCTGTATAACCAAGTGGGTTTCCCATCATTTACTGTCCTCACAGATGCATGAATGAAGCCCATGAATCAGCCAGACGCAGCTTTGAATTCCGTCGCCTGTTCACACCGGGACGAATTTCGCGCGCGATATTCCCCAACGTTTAACGCCTCGTGACTAAACAAAGTCACCAATGTGAGTGTGCACACTGACGCGAAAAACGCCACGCGTTAAAGCATCATTTTTTAAAAACGTCTCTGATTCGTTTTTTTGGTTTGACGCACCGCGTCAAAAACTATACGACCAATGAGAACGGTGCTTTTGCACACGTGTCTGGACCTTCTGAAGTTACAGTAAAACACAACTTGGGGGCGCTCAAACACAAAACTGTCTTTGCTGAGCACACATACGTCACGGCGAAGAAGATAGACGCCGAGTAGCGTCTACTTGACGCGAAGAAATAAGACGAAGAAGATGCACTCACTGACGGACATTCTAAAATATCCCCAAAAACGCTCATGATACATTTTCAGCTCTTTTACCAGTCGATAAAACTCCCCATGTTCTTCTCTTCTCGTAACTATGGGATGTACCCAAAATCGACATGTTTGCGGCGTCTTTCATCATTCAACAGAACGATAATTTCTTCATCGCTGGAACTGGAGCTGGAGCTACGGGTGATGGAAATATTCATGTTTTCTTTGTTTGATTCTGACAATCGTGTAAATACTTGCTCTCTTCTTCTGAGTGAAAAGCGAGTTTAAGAAGCGTAAAGTTGCGCAGCGCCACCTTGTGTACAGGAGTATTTCTGTTTTACATTGAGCGCCATCCAACGTCAGGAAACGAATTTGCATGTTCGCTCAGCTCATCGTCAGTGAAAACCGCCTGGGTTTGAACACAAAAAACGTGTTGAAAAACGCTGGCGAATAACGTGCGCCGATATTCGTCCCGGTGTGTACGGGCCTTTACTCTGGATTCTGAAGATTGCAGAGTAGAAGCTACAGTCAGTGAGCTTTTTTCAATTATATTTCCCCAAAAGTCTCTTACATGTTTTCATTTACTCAACCTACATGCTTAACAGGCAGCAGGCACAGCCACCAAATGCTCTCTTGCGTACAGTTTGTCTGTCTGAACGTGCATCAGATTAACGAGAGGTTAGTGAGAAGCTTCCGGTTTGAGGAACACATGCGTACACACAGCTGGACGAACAAAACATCCAAGAATGTGTTTTCATGTCTGCATGTTTGGTTGTTGATGAACTGCTGCTAAGGAGCTGAAGATTGAGAAGCTTAAATGAGAACCCACACACCCAACATATGTTCCCGCTGATTTAATACTATCCAAATGATGTTGAACTGAAAAGACAGTTTTACTTCGGTTTTTACTGATCTGTGGTTTGGATGTGAACTAACCATAAGAAAATGATACAAAACACGTCTGCCTGTCTGGAGGATTCATCTACCAACACCAAGAGCTTTCAGGTCATCTTTAACGAGGGAATTAACACATTTTCAGTTCCTCCCACCATCTATTCTCTCCATACTTACACTCTTTAGTTTCTAACTGTGGTTTCTTGTGCTTTGGCTTCACATCAGACTTTGTCTCCAACTCGTGTCTTTAAGGCCAGAGGCATTGGTGAACAGGTGTTCTTGGGCTGACAGACATTGATCCCATCATCCACCAGCATCGTGTGCTCTTCTGGGCCAAACAAGGTTGGTCAACACATGCTGAGGCAGAGTGATACCAATAAACCGCCATGTCAGACAATTTGTGCAATTCTGGTTCTGTAATGCACAAACTGAGCAGCTACATGTCCTTTTGAAAACTATGCAGACTGTTTCAGGTCTAAAAATTGTACAGCTTTGTTTTTCAATGGACACTTCCCTGATTCCTATCAAGGTAATAGATTACTTGGAGGAACCTGCTCAAATTGGTGGTTTATAAAAATGGTTTTAAGGCATGTCTGCAGCTAATCTGAAAGGGTGGATAAAGAGAAATGAGGCATTCACAGAAGTTAACATGGTGCGAACCCGCCAAAAACACAAAAAGGAAACACTTCAATCGCGTTTCATTAAGAAGTAATTAGACGTGGCTGTAAGGCTGGACTGTTTTCCCCGTGGGACCAGCTAGTGTCTGAAGTCCAATTTTCGATGCAGCTTCCTGTGACCTTTCAATGCCCTATATTGGCACAGATTGTAGATGGCGCCTGTGTGGGAGGCCATGATTCTCCCACCATCAGCTCAGCTCGGGCAATTAGAGGTTTCTCTTTTGAGATTAAAAAAACGAAACTCGGTACAGGAAGGAAAGACAATAGAGTTCCTCAATTGGCCTTAAAAACCACAAAGACTCTACTCAAAAGGGTGTTTTGTTGCATGTGACCAACGAAAACAAGGCATGACATCAAATTGTGAGCTTCTAAATTGCCCACTCATTCAAAAGCCTACTAAAACACAACACAATGGCTTGATATGAAAATGTGTCATAGAGTGAATCATCCCGTTTTGTGAGATCACTGACTCAGATCAGAATACAATAAACGTGCCCACCATTTCTTTGTCTCAATGAAGCTTTCAGTGATTCATGGTCTTAATCAGTCACTGTTTGAAATAGAAATCTTTAATTACAGGATTTTATCATTAATTCATGGTTTTAAATGAGATTATTGTTGTAAAAGATAGGCTGAAGTCATTGTCTTTGGTCCACACAAACTAAGGGAAAGTGTCAGCAGCTACCTTCATTCTTTGTCTCTTAAATCCTCAAATCAAGTCAGAAATCTAGGGGTAATCATTGGCTATGACCTGAACTTTAACAGCCATATCAAGTCAGTAACATCAGCAGCATTTTACCATCTAAAAACATTGCCAAAATCAAAAACAGTGTCAAAGCCAGACCTGGAGATACTTATTCATGCATTGGTCTCCAGTAGGTTAGACTACTGTAACGGCCTGCTCACCGGCCTCCCCAAACGGGCTGTAAAAGAGCTTCAGTACGTCCAGAACGTTGCTGCTCGAGTCCTGACCAGAACCAGGAAGTATGATCACATTAGTCCTGTGCTCAGGTCTCTGCACTGGCTTCCCGTAGCTCACAGAATAAAAGCAGTTTGCTTGTTTACCAGTCTCTCCATGGCCTTGCATCAAAGTACATGTCTGACTTGTTAGCGCCATATGAACCATCTCGGACTCTGAGGGCCTCAGGGACCGGCCTCCTGCGGGTGTCCAGAGTCAGGACCAAACAAGGGGAGTCAGCGTTTCGGTCTTATGCAGCTGAAAGCTGGAACAGTCTCCCTGAGGTTGTGAGACCGGCCTCTACTGTGTTAAGGTTCAAATCCAGACTCAAACCATTCCTGTTTAGCCGTGTGTGTAACTGAAGGGTCCTTATCCACAGCTATTTTCATTTTTTTCTATTTCCTTTCTTTTAAAGTAAATTTTTTTAATGATCATTTGTGTTTTTAATCTTTGTTCTGTTATGTATTGTGATTTTAATGCATTTTCCTGTTTTGTTAAGCACTTTGAATTACTTTGTGTACGAATTGTGCAATACAAATAAACTTGCCTTGCCTAAAAGTAAGACGTAGTGGAACTAAAGTAATTTTTTGTTTCCTACCTTCCTGCTTTTTTTGTTGCACACTCCACAAGCAGGGGGATAAGATTTAAGGCAACTGAGGGAATTTAGATTGTTGTTAAAATATTAGCATGACGCTAGCCAAGTTTCTATAAGGTTGCAATGTCAGAGTGACACTCCTGTTGTTTATTTATTGTAAATAAGCATATTTAGCTTATTTGCTTTGTACAAACTTTTAACTGCCAAATTTTCTGTTTCATGTGTCTTTCTATGGCTTTATGAGGTTTGTTTTATTTTGTGTAGTTTTGCGGGCCTCCTTCAGATGGCGCTGTAGCAAAGTCTAAAATAGGAGTCAGGAAAATAAAAAGTGGGAAGTACTAAATAAAGAAAAGGAGAGAAAAATCAAAAGAATTCATCTTTGGTAGTGCAAAACCAATGAGGTATCTCCGTTTTATGTTGGTATTTTTCAACAAGTACAAATGCTATATGTCGTGATTTGTCTTTTATTTTGAGAATATTAAATTATTTGTATGTGTTTTTCATTTCTTTCCATGGTGTGTCTGTTGAACTTTAATAAAAATCAATAATCTGAGGGCACCACTTGTGTCTAGATATGCTTTATGGGAATTATAAAACATACATTTGTTTTGTTTTTTAATAAAATGTCAAAAGAACTAAAGCAAAAATGTAACATTCCCATTTATTTCAATGGCAGAAAGCTACAAAATGTAATCTAAACCTAATTTATCTTCTACTGCCAGTTATTCTACTGTGTAGAACACATTTACTACAAATGCAAATGTTTTTGTTTTGTTTTTTTACTGGTGAAATTCTGTAAAATTGTTATTGTAATCCCAAAACCTTTTCAGATTAATCTAAATAAATTAATTCGTCTCAATCAGGGAACAATAATGTACAAATGTTTGGATCTGATATTTCATTTACAAAATACACCAAAAATTATAACCAGAGATCCTTTGTGTTCCATCAGATCTAACTAACTAAACAAGCAACTTAATATCATAACAGCCAAAAGAATCTTTATGTGAAGTCCTGATCTTAATCAGTTGTCCCCTGCATCTAAAAATCTAAGGGGTAAATTTGCAACTAATGAAAGCAGTTAAACAGAGTTACAGTTAGGTCATACATCTTTGGGTTATTTAAAAATGATTTCTTAAGTTCCTATAACAAGTAAAGTGGGGCAGAAAAGCATTTGTCCATCCCTGATTCTGCAAGTCCCCCTTAAAACCTGAGAGAGGTATTTTAATAAACATGGTAAACATAGATACACGTCAACATCACTGCTCTTGAGAAGATCTGCGAGGAAGAATGGGCCAAGCTACATGGCAAACCTGCTCCACACCATCAGGTAACCTTTGACCTCTGTCATGTGGCAATTGTTATCGACCAAATACTTAATTTCTGCACCATTATACAAATAATTCTTTAAAATCAAACAATGTGTTTTCCTGGATTGGTTTTTTACTTTCCGCCTCAAAGTTGAGATGTTTATGAAAAATATTTCAGATTAAACTCATAATTTTTTAGTTGACTGATACTTTTCAGTGCCACAAAACCTGGTAAAAGGATTCACGAAATTATTCTTCTAACAACACAGCAAACACAATGACCTAACTGTGAATTCTTACTCTACAATGGTTTATTCCTGCAGAAAAAAATGGTCAGTCCTTATCGTTTGCTTAAAATCTAAAACCTATTTAGGAGAAAGCAGCAGATGGTGAAAGCTCTGTCGTACAAGATGTACTGAACAACTCAACAACAGCTGACCGCTCTTGGCAGCAACATTAGACCGTTTATTTGAGACATTTGTATCAATGCAATTAATAGTCAATTTAACAAATGTAAATTATTGAATTTTTTTATATTTAGTTGAACCAACATTAATGAACACAATTGCTGTTAGGACATTGAAATGAAAAGCTAGGTTCAAGTGTTTTCAGACACTAGCTGACATATAGTGGCGCTGCACCACGGCTGGGGCGGCCGTGGTGCAGCGGTAGGGCGGTCAACCCATGATCATAAGATTGCAGGTTCGATTCCCGCCTTGCACGCCCATGTGTCAAAGTGTCCTTGGGCAAGACACTGAACCCCACCTTGCCTCTGGTGGGAGGTTGGCGCCAGTGTTTGGCAGCGGAGCCGCCGCCAGTGTGTGAATGTGTGTGTGCTCATGGGTGAATGGGACTGTTACTGTAAAGCGCTTTGGGCCATCGTAAGAAGGTAGAAAGCGCTATATAAGTATACGCCATTTACCATTTACCATATAGTGAAAGTAACTCTAGCACTGCAGTGTTTTCAAGATAACCCCTCAAATGCACAACATAAAAAACACGATTTGTGGTTGACTGAGATCCATGTCCAAAAGACCATCACTATAAAACTGACTTTCAACAGCTCATAAAGCACAAACTTGCATTTAGGTGAATATTTAAATACTTCTCCACAATTCCATCTATGCCTTTTTCTAATCCCTTTTGGGGTCACAATGTTATTACAGCCTATTCCAGCTAACGTTTAATTTTTCTAAATTTCATTTAGATCAACGCGGCTCCCTATTGTTCAGTTCAATTCAATTCAATTGTATTTATATGGCCTAATATTTACAACTATAGTCGTCTCAATGGGCTTCTCACCGGTAACGGTGTAATAAACAGGAATCATAAAGAACATAAAGTCATAGAATTCAATAAGTAATGGCTAAACTAAACTAAACAGACTAAACTAAACTGGACATCCCTCCCCTTAGCCCCTCCTTCGCGGTAAGGAAAAAAGAAGAAACCTCAGGGGTGTCCACATGAAGGAGGGATCCTCCCCCAGGACGGACAGGCAAGGTATCAGAACTCTTAGAGAAGAATTAACTTATGTAACTCTACAACTACATGTTTAAACTCCAGCACATGTGCTTCATCAAGATGAGTGGGGGGACATCTGGGGGCGCGGGACGGGCCAGAGACAGGATCCACAGCCAAGTGTTGGAGCAGGAGCAGAGACGAGGTTTTGTTCTGTTTTTAAAATTGACTCCAACGACTTCCAACATGTGTAGGTTTTTAAACACAGCATGTGCTTTACAGAAAAGAAAGCAGAAAGCCATCAACTGTGGAGTCATCCTCGTGTCCTATGACCAATTCTTCCCAAAGATTTACACACGCCACGTCTGTACAGGAGGACGCCATAGCTCATGGTGGACTGTCACACGCTACTGTTACCAAGGTCAAGTACAGACATGTAGTCAAGCACTTGGGATACTTGATGTAAAGGCATTAGACATTCATATTAATGAGACAAACTGTGGGACACAGACATGGACCAAAACTCATTGAGTACAGAGACGTTTCACTGTTTAGTCACTGGCCCTTTGTCCCATAAGGGATAAAACAGGTTAAGAAAATGGACGGATTGATGGATGGGTGTTTAGTCAATATGGTAAATGCCGTATACTTATATAGCACTTTTCTACCTTTCTCTAAGGCCCAAAGTGCTTTACAGTCACAGTCCCATTCACCTATTCACACACACAGTCACACGCTGCCAAAGACTGGCACCAATCTTCCACTAAAGGTAAGGTGGAGTCCAGTGTCTTGCCCAAGGACACTTCGACACATGGGCGGGGGGCAAGGCGGGAACAGAATCTGCAATTTTCCAATCCCATCAGCCCTACTACTGCACCATGGTTGCATTATATGAACAAATATGACTAAAATAAAATAAAAACAGGAGCTTTTCTTGTAGCACCTAGATGAGTAGTTCTTACCCCTTCTCTAAACCTCTGTCTAATCCACCGTACTGCTGTGCGATTATTAGAGGGTTTTAACTGAGTTTGTGTCTCCAGAAAGCAGATGTATCTGGGGTCAACACAAGAGAGAACAAAAGCTGGGATCCAACCTGGATCTGCTCATGTTATCACTGTAACGACTACATTGAAAAAATACAATTTGATGAACTCAAAAACAACCATTATTGCCAGTCCTGCTGCAATTTTGTTGCTAAAATGCTTCACTCAACGCGTGTTGTTTTCATGTGAGGACATCACAGAAGGCAGGCACTTTAATATCAGATCCAGAAAGATCATTGTTCGAGTTCCTGCATCCGTGAATGCCAGAACAAACACCTTACTGCTATTGGAACAGGAACCAGTCTGAAAGAGTAAAGAGGATTGGGTGCCAAAAGTCTGTAGTGATGCCCAAAAACCTGTAACCTGTTTGGGAGCTATCTGACTGAATACAACGATTGTAATATTGTTTGGGATCCAAAACCAGATCCAAAAGTGTTTTGGTCTGCTTGCAAGTGAACTCTGATATGGTTCACCCATAGAATGAAAGCACACTGACTATGCAGCTACCATTTGGCCATATTTCTTTTTGGAATGGTTTGGGCTAAATTGGATAGTACTAATCTGCAACCTCCAGAATGACTTTGATAATAGAAATTCTCACTAATTAAGCTTGACCCTGGTCTGTAGCTTAAATCACAAACAGATCAAAATGTTGGTGATAATTGTTTCTGTTCGGTTCTCTTCGTCATATTTTCCATTGTGTACTTGAGTCCAAACAGTCAGCTGTTGTAATTCCCCTTTTCCAGGTGGTTTAGGCTAAAACAGATACTCTCCAGATTGCAATGTTTGAAAGATACAAGCCAAAACAAACCTTTTTGGAGCATTTTTAGAGAATTCTGTAGAATTATGTCAACTCCAGGTCTGATACAAACTGCAGCTAGCTCATTTTTCCTGAAAAAAAGTCCATCTACCAAAAGCGCTTTATAGTCGAGGTCACTACAGCTGTACCTTTGTGACCTTATCGCAGTGCAGTCTACCACCTTTTTATTTTTTGTCAGAAAGCCGGATGCCTACGGTCCCTAAAGTCAGCTAACACACTGCCCTTCTGAGGGACTTCCTCCTTGATCTTAGAAAATGTTATTTCATCAAATCGATGAATCGTTTTTTTCTTTTTGAAGAAATATTTGGTCTTTTTCAGCCAAATAAAATACCTTTTGTGTAAATATTGATATATAGTTTAGCTTTTGGCCAGCTTAAATCACTATTTACAGTTTTTATAACAAATATCTCATCTATCCAACTGAATAGAAACACAATAGAGAAGAGGATCATGGGAGACTGTGTGAGAGGCTGGCCGTTTTGTATATCAGTGATGAATATTTCAGCATTTTCCCTGTCAAGTGACACCACTTGAGTTCGCTGCTTGCACTCGCTGCAGAAGCTGAAGAGGCCCGACGAATGAAAAAGGCCAACATTTTATTTTTAATGTGTGACCTCTGAGCGCGTTTGTCTACTTGTGTGTAATCTGAGTCTGCTGCCGCTTTAACAATGTCAGCTCCTAATCTCTAGATTACAAGACTCTCTCCTCCCAATCCCCCCAGCGCAAACAAACACACTGGACCTAAGACCAGGCGGCCAATGGGACTCACAGCAGCAGAGAAATGGCTGACTAAATACATGAGATTGTATGATGTATTGAGGTGGCAAAAAAGATAATTTTAATGTAAGCGTTCTTCAGAATATAATTATATAGTACTTTGACTCGGCTCAATAGCCGTCCTTGAGAGAACAGACAAACAAACCCCACAAAGTTTTTATTTTAACATTCAGTTAAATTTTTAGGAGAGGAGTGGCAGAATCTTACGTAGTGCACAGGTGTGTCTCACAGGCGCGTCTCACAGGGGTGTCTCACAGGTGTGTCTCATATGAGTGTCTCACATGAGTGTCTCACAGGTGTGTCTCACAGGTGTGTCTCACAGGTGTGTCTCACATGAGTGTCTCATATGAGTGTCTCACATGAGTGTCTCACAGGTGTGTCTCACAGGGGTGTCTTACATGAGTGTCTCACAGGTGTGTCTCACATGAGTGTCTCACATGAGTGTCTCACAGGTGTGTCTCACAAGCGCGTCTCATATGAGTGTCCCACAGGTGTGCCTCACAGGGGCGTCTCACAAGTGCGTGTCACAAGCGCGTATCACAGGTGTGTTTCACAGGTGTGTCTTACAGTTCCCCTCAGGTTTGTTGAAAACAGAACATTTGTTTGTCCTACATGTGGTTGTAAAGCTACTTTAAGTCGTGCGCATTTTTGACGTATGGACGATAATGTCAACTGCGCCCCTAAAAGACACTGTAGTAGTTAATAAGATGTGAGAACTGGGTCCATCCTGACCGCACGCAAATACCACACGCATGGGGCATGCACGTGATGCATATTCCATATGCCGCCTGTAAGATACCCACACAAACTGCGCTCTGGTTGTCTCATTTCTTAATGCCTAACAGACGTTAAGAAACCAAAAGGGCCTGCAAGGAGCACGAAACTCCCAGCCTCCTTAGACAGTCAGCAGGATTTGAAACAATGAAAATTCTGTTCAACACGCCTGCGTCTCACCTTTTTACTTCTCCTTGTGTGTTATATAAGCGTTGACTACCACTTGTCACCTGTAGCATGTCCATAGGAAAAAATAGAGAACGTTTCTGCTTTACATGCTCACAGAGTGGACTACATCGATGATTCCTGTCGTTCGCCCATTTTTCACCCGCAGACAGCACGTATTCACCCGTAAGGGCAGCTGTGATTAAAGCTTTGAGCCGTTTTGTGTCTGAATACAATCCTAATTGAAAGAGCTGAAATGTTTGCGACCGGACCACTGGAAGAACCTTCTAGACCTTTTTACAACATTGAGGAAAAGAGCGTGAAGCGACTAGATCAAGTCTGACTGCAAAACATCAGGAGGTGAGAATCATTTCCACAAGATCATCCATGCAGATCCACTTCAGAAAGAGAAAAGGAAACAGAAATAGTAGAAGCAGCTGTTTAATAAACAAAACAACAGCAGCAGACTAACAGAATCGGGTTCTTCTGTTCTTTAGGCCACGAAGATGAAGTTTGTGAGCGTTACTGAGAAAGAGAGACAATGAATTCACATTCCCCACATGATTCGCATAACTTTCTCAGCAGCGTGTGCGTGAAAGCGTGTGCTTGTTTTCATATGGCTCAGAACGAGTCTCAATGTATATTTGCTCAGCATCCGGCACACACTCACACTGGAGCCCTAGAATTAGACCCATCCACCAAAATACCCAGTAATTATGACGTCACGTACTTAATGCCCACCCTGCAGCAGAACTCCAGCAGGAGAACACGGAATAGCTAGCTTGTTTCATCCTCCTATTTTTATTGTTTGTGAAAAACAAACACAAAAAAAGGTTATCCTAATGAAAGACAAATATATGTTTCCAGCAGAAATTCCAAGTTGGCCACAGAAAGTCTGTGAAAATGGATCTACGTCATCTTCACATCTTTAAAGTAGGAAGCTTTAGGGGGCGGAGCCAACCTTTCCTCCGACCTTCATTTGAAAATGAAGGTTGCTGCAATGTGCTTCACACTTTTAAGGTGCAGGAAATGCGGCGTGATGAATTTGGACAGAGATTTAGGAAAGGAAAGCTAATCAGTTCTGTTCCAATCTAGGTCTGTGACATCACTGAACCTTTCAGGTGCTAAAAACCGGACTAAATAATTTCATGTCAGCTTAGGAGTCTTCAGATAAACTGAGATATTTCGAAATGTTTTGTTCTGGTAGAGACTTTGGCTACGTTCACACTGCAGGCTGAAACGACCCAATTCTGATTTTTTTGCCCCTGTGCGACCTGTATCTGATCTTTTCATGACAGTCTGAACGACACAGATGCGATCATTTTAAATGCGACCCAGGCCACTCGGATATGTGGTCCTGAATCCGATACGAATCTGATCTTTTGAAATGCGACCTCCGTCTGAACGGCCAGGCCACATGAATCCAACCCGTAGGTCATCGATACGCAACAAAACATCATCATTCTGCGTTAAAGTAGGCGGGAACAAGAACATAAACATCAACCACGGCGGACGATGCATCAGAGACCAGTCAGTGGAAGGGAAGCCAGGTCACCGATTGGATTCATATTTGGGGTGACAGCTCTTATCGCAACCGGGCGGTTTTTGAAAAGATTTCCAGCGAAATGGCGGAGCGTGGTGACAGACGATCCTGGCTCCTCACATCAGTATCCCACCACAGTATCTCACCCACACGTTTCTCTGTACCGACTTGGCTAACACTGTTCCACAAAACGCCATGGCCAAAAACCTCGCTATCCTCCTTTTTGATTTTCTTCTTAAAATGAGAAGATTGAAATTGTGCTGGCTCCTTTGTAAAAATAAATTTAATAATGCAAAAAGAGCTCCGCTGTTGACAACACTGTTGTTAACGTTAGCTACTTCTGAAGCAAGTAGCAAATGTTGCAAAAAAATCAAATTTTTTCAAAAAAATCGGAATTGAGCATTAAGCCCTGCAGTGTGAATGTAGCCAAAGTCATAGAATTCAATAGGAAATAGCTAAACTAAACTGGCATCCCTGTAATAGACCCTCTATCTTGGTAAGGAAAAATTCATTTAAAAAAAAAAAACGATTTTGGAAAAGAAAAAAAAAAGAAACCTCAGGGGTGTCCACATGAAGGAGGGATCCTCCCCCAGGACGGACAGGCAATGCACCAGAACTCATAGGGAAGAATTAACTTATGTAACCCTACAACTACATATTTAAAGTCCAGCAGATGGGCTTCATCCAGGTGACTTGGGGGACGGCTGAGGGAGCGAGACGACCCGGAGACAGGATCCACAACTGGGTGTAGGAGCAGAGACGAGCCACAGGTGAGGACCACAGGGAGCGTTTACGTCAGATGCCCTTCCTCGCCTGTATTTCTGAGGCACAGAGAGGTTCAGACAGGCAGGAAGGGTCCTGTAGTCCCACAGCCACCACAATATGTCCAATAGAAGGATTACAATGACAACTTCTGATTAATTTATCTAAAGTGCACTCAAAAGCTACTTTATTGAATGTACCTGTATAATATTAAACAATTCAATACTTCAGCTATATAATAAATGTTTGTTTCACTAAACTTTAAAGACCCACTACAATGATAATGGATTTTTTGTGTTTTCAATGTGTTCTTGTGGCATTTTTTGATGATGGAGGACTTATATAAAAAAAATTACCGTAAAATGTCATTTCTGAGTATTTCTTCATTTAAATGGTGAATCAGGAGCAGACAAAAAAAAATGCCTTTTGAAAAAGATCGCATTAGTTTAATTGAAAAATACGCTTGGCAGGCCTCAAACTCGCTGCTCTGCTCCATTCTGATCATCCACCGTCAGACAAATGGATCCATGAACGTCTTTGTTTTCCTGGTCTGAGCTGGAATCTGGATCAGAACTGGATCACTCTGATGTTGTCTGTCACACTGGTAATGATAGGTTGGGGGTGTGAGGGGCTGTAAGCTAGCGGGAGAGGACATAAACAGAAAGCTCTAAGTAATGGGGAGAAGGGGGGCGGAGTTGCTAAGTCCGGTCCACAACTCAGAGGCAAATTTCTGATGAACTGCTGCCACACTGCAGAAACTATCCCAGAAAACGTCATTTTGTCTAAAAGCAGCATAATCAGAATTAAAAGACCACTGAGAAGCTTTGGAAACGGGTCACACAATGATCATTGTGGGACTTTAAGTTAGAGAGGAGCTGCCTTCTGGATACGGAGAAAACTAGAAGGAGCTGCATTTCCAGAATAAATGCAGGCTTGAATGCTATGTAACAAATGACATCATCAATGCCCTAGACAAGAAATTGCACTGTGCAGCCCTATTTGTGGACTTATCTAAAGCCTTTGATTCTGTAAACCATCAGCTTCTACTACAAAAGCTAAGTCTTATTGGTATAGGTGATTCTGCTATTGGGTTCTCACAGAGAACCCAGTGTGTGATTGTTGAAGATGTAAAATCAGACTTTATGAACATCAATAGTGGAGTCCCACAGGGATCCATCTTAGCTCCTATCCTGTTCACCATCTTTATAAATGACCTAGGTAGTCATTTGCCAAATATTAAATCCCATCTTTATGCAGATGACACCATCATTTACACAGTTGCTTCTTCGGTCCATCTTGCTGTGAACGAGCTCCAGGAAGCCTTCAATAAACTTCAATATTCTCTTCATCAATTACAGTTGACCCTAAATGCTAAAAAGACACAATTCATGATATTTTCCAGGTCTCGTTCACATGATGTACTGAAGGCTGATATTCATACTTTGGAAGGGGTGAAAATTGAAAAAGTGTCCTCATATAAATATCTGGGTGTGTGGATTGATGACAAATTGTCTTTTACCTCTCACACTGACCACTTGCTAAAAAAGCTAAAAGCACTTCTGGGTTTCTACTACAGAAATAAATCTTGTCTAAGCCCAAATGTGAGGAAAAGACTTGTTCAGAGCACTTTCCTCCCAGTTTTGGATTACGGGGACATTCTGTACATGAATGCTGCCTCGTCAACTCTCCGTAGTCTGGACACAGTTTACCACAGTGCCCTACGTTTTATCACAAACTCTGCATACAGAACCCACCATTGTGAACTGTACTCTCTGCTCTCTTGGTCTTCACTCAAAGTCAGGCGACAGAAACACTGGCTAATATTCACCTATCAGACCATTCTCTGCAAACTACCTCACTATCTGTGCCGTCTTCTTTCTCCTGTTAACAACATATATAACTCTCGTTCCTCACTCAAATTGCTTCTTTATGTCCCTAGATTCCTCAGTGAATTAGGAAAAACAGCCTTTTCCATTGCTGCTCCGCTTCCTGGAATAATATTCAAAACTCTCTGCATCACGTGACCTTATTCCCTTGAATTGTTTTAAAGCAAAACTTTCTGATCTTTTAAAAGAAACATGCACATGTCACCCTTGACCTATCTGTACCACTTTTAAATTAATCCTATTAGTCATTGTCCTACTGTTCATTTCAATTTTAATTGCATCTGTATTTTGTAATGTATTTTATTTCAGTTGTTTTTTAACTGTATTTATTTTGTATTGATGCCCTTTGGCCCAGGTCTTCCTTGAAAAAGAGATGCAGTCTCAATGGAATCTCCTGGTAAAATAAAATAAATTAAAATTAAAAAACTATGTTGCTGAAAGAAAATGAAACTAAAGGGGAATAACTGGCAAAAATAAAAGTTCAATAAAGAAATGATCAAAGTTAACCAAAGTGAAAACAGCACAATAACAAGACATGTTTGTGAAAAATGCCAGAGCCGGGTATCGAACCAGCGACCTTATGCACCAAGGATTCCCCATAGATTTCAATGGAGAAAGAAATCCTGGAATATTTTGAAAGGTTGAAGGAGCAAAAGTTGTAGCTGGAAAAAGCTGAAAGAGCTGAACATTTGAATAGTTGGATGGTTAAAAAAAAATTGTAGGAGGAGTTAAGCGGCAAAAAATGGCTAAAGATACTAGAATAAAGAGAAACAGGAAAACGATGGATTGAAGGATTTATGGCATCAACCAATAAGCTAAAAACATGAGCAACTTGTAAACAGCATCCTTCATGGCACAGACGTCTTTCTGGACCTGCAACAGTACATCCCATAAGCCCAAATGATCTCATCTTGCCTTTTACTTTACATCCAGAACATTTCAACATTGCCCTAATCCGAGCCCGTGTTTTAAACACAGCGTCTCTCAGTTAAGGCCAGCGGACACGCCCCCCCGCTGTCCCGACAGGTCGCTCCCGGCCAACCTCAGGTACTCGCTTCCCTTTTTCTGAACCACATCGCCAAACTTTTCTCCACAAGACGAATACTCGACTCCCCTGACCAAAAACCAGACAGAAGTGGGTTTGTCAGCTGTGACGCTCCGTCCAAGGCAGAGATCAATGACAGCACTGCTGTACCAGGACGGGGGGGTGGGGGGGGGGGTGTCAGGGTAATTACATGGCTCTCTAGGGGTGTATCGCAGCCAACAGCCTAGATCTTAATGTGGGTCAGGTATAGATACATAACGGGGAATCAGAGGCGGTGGAAGAAAATCCAGGTCGAACACGGATTGATGTTTGTTTCACAAAATAACCTGATTTATGGGAAAAAGATGAGAATAAGAAATGATTTTTGAAGGGATTTCTGGTTTAGGAGATGAGCCTGGAGGGGGGGGGGTTCTCTCCCTGCATGCTGTGTCTGGGTGGCAACAGGGTGATGCATCAGCATCAGAGCATCAGAACCAGCAGCTTCTGACGGACAGCATCACTTTCTGCTTCATGACGCCACAGAATGTCTACGAACTGATTTCAAACTGCAAAGTGAAAACAAATGTCGTTTTGATGAGGACGGTTTAAACAAAAAGGCTTTGAAAATGGCAACCAAGACACAGAACTTCAACAATAAAGCATGCATTGTTGTTGACAGTGTACTTCCCATATGCAGAGCTGCTGCATTGTGGGCTGTGATGTACAGAATGGCAGTATGGCAATCAAATGTGACGCATGAAGATTGAATCTGTGCTGATTCCATTCACAGAGATGGACTTAGAACAAATACATTTTTATTTGCTGCATGTTTACTGCAAGGTAAACAAACAAACAAACAAACAGCGAGTTTGACCGTTTATTGTTCAGTATTAAAATGTGCGTCAAATAGTTTTTGTTTTGTTTGTTTCCAATCCGTGATGGATGAAACTGAGAGGAACGTGAACAGCTGGATTCTTTTTTCTTCTCTGCCGCCGTTTCCTCCGCGTTATCATCCCCGCGCGCGCTCGTGTTTAGTCTTCGTCACTCGCATCCGGACGGGACGCAGCGCTGCGGCGTCCATTATCGGACAGGCTCGGAACAATCCGCCGTGCGAGCATTTAGAGAGGGGGGGGGGGGTGGAAATTACCTGAAAACGGTGAATTCCGTCGCTTGGAGGGAACCCTGCGGTGATTCCAGGCCCGAATGTCCTCCTCCGCTTTTATCCGCCCAGAGAGAGGAAGAAGCAGAAGCCTGATGCACAAACACGCAGCTCCGAATGCGCTGGGTTTCTGTTTAAAAGACACAATCCGAGAAAAAAAAGGAACGGACTTCCGCCGGAAAGAAACGGACAAACTAATGTGAGCGCGCGGGCACCGCCTTTAAGACTGGAACCCGAAAATGCCGTTTGTTCGGCGGCGAAGTCTGTTTAAGGAGGCAGCAGCAGACGGACCTAATCTCACTGGAAGGGTGCAACCCTTCTGAGTAGCTGCTGCCGTTATGATACTGCCACTTCCGGTAAAGTTTCAAAATAAAATCACGCGATTCACACCTTTCCCTGGACATTTCAAAATAACCGTGTTAGGGTGTTTCCGGTAGAGACGTGGACGATGCAAGTACTTTACACATCGCAATGCACGCACTATGTACATCTTGTACATATGTTGTAACTTCCATAGCAGTATTTTACTGAATAAAAGGAGAAAAATGTGATCCACTTTTGTGTTTTTTTATTGAACACTACTAATGTTAACATAAAGCATATACACATAAATATATATCAGTTACAGCAAAAAATTAGTTACACTATCAAATGAGGAGATAAAAAAGCAAAACAAAGACTCAAATAAAAACACAAATACTAAGGATTTTGCATAACTTATCGTCTTTAGCAAAAGTGAAAAAATTCTTTTCTTATTTTTCACGAATTTTAGCAAATTTTAATAAAAACAAATCTCCTTGTGAAATATATTTAAAGTTTTTTAATTTTATTTACTTGTATGACTATAAAACCTGCTCAGGATTATGAATACATTAAAAACTGAATTATACAGACACGTGACAGACATGTATAACACCAAAATTAAAATGCAAGAAGTGGCGTTGAAGTAATGATTACATTTTATTCTACTTTTGAATCTTCCGTTGTCCATAAAACTAATTAAAGAATGTATATTACATCTTTAAAAAGGCGTGTGTTTTCCCAAATTTCTCTTCACACAATGCTTCTACAGTTTACTGTGATTTTCTGCCATTCACTTTCACAGTACAAAGTGCATTTAAAACAGAAT
Source organism: Oryzias sinensis (assembly GCA_037389245.1). NCBI lineage: Eukaryota > Metazoa > Chordata > Actinopteri > Beloniformes > Adrianichthyidae > Oryzias > Oryzias sinensis. Next base: position 2,497,805 of record CM074507.1, read on the forward strand.
ATCAATTGATTTTGTATTTTTACTTAACTTTTGTGTTGAAAAAAGGCTTAAATGATCCAATTCTTTATTAATTGTTACAGAGGAAATACTGAGTTTGAAAATCAACAAAGATCCTTAAAACGTAGGACTCTTCACATTTTGTGTTGTTGTTGTTAGGTGGCGCACCCTGCTGGACAAATGCTACAGCTGCCATCCCATCATGCACATCCAACGTAGACTGTTCAGAATCGGAATCCGCTGTATTTGCCTAGTATTAGGGGCACATAGGCATTCGGCTTTGGTGACCTATACTCTCATCTATAAGGACAAAGCAAACAAACACAAAGCATAAATATGTGTAAAAAGAAAAAAAGGAACCGTACCACGTTTACTGGTTTTGAAGTTGTCATGTTTGTGGTTTCAGACTCTGTGACTGGTCAAGAGTTGGTCAAAGCCACAGCTTGGGAGATGAGTCTGTCTTTGTGCCAGGTGCTTTTGGCGTACAGAGCTCTGAAACGCCAGCCGGAGGGGATGGGGTCTAAGCAGATTGTGTCCGGAGGGTGAGAGGTCTGTGGCGATTTCACCAGCCCGCTTCCTAACCCTGGACCAATACAGGTCCTGGATGGAGGGAAGGTTGCAGATCTGATGGTTTTTTTGCAGCCTCATGTCTGGTTGCATATCCAAACCAGACTGTGGGGGATGTGGACTGAATAAATGCAGTGTACAAGATGGTAGGCACCACCTGAGGCAGGTTGAACTTCTTTAGTTGACACAGGAAGTGCAAAACCTCTGCTGGGCCGTGTTCTGGAGGGAGTCTATGTGGAAGGTCCCCTCCCATGAGACGGTGGAGCCTAGGAACCTGTGTGAGACTATTCAGGGGACTTTCCCATTTGAGATTTGTAAGTGAAAGACTTTTTTCCCCCCCTAAAGTCCACTATCATCTCCATAGTTTTACTTTAGCTTCATGTGGTTCTGGCTGCACACGGCGAGGACTAGCCCCCACTTCTCCTCTGTAGGCAGACTCATCGCTGACTTTGGTTTGGCGCTGCTGACTTTTTTGTTAGAGGTTTTAAAATTCTTCGATATCTTTGTGTGTGCAAGCAGGTTGTAATGGGCGGAAGACGGTTTTAGCTGTGACTGAAAAGAGTCATCTCTGTGCTGAGAGCAGCCATGTTGTTGGTGTAGAGACTCTGACGCAGAGATAGGAGGCAGCAGAGATGAAGATGTGGATGTTCTCTTTGGCAGAGCCCAGGATGGATCAGGAATGAATCCATCAGAGGAACAGATCATATGGTAGATGCTCTGGTTGTGCACATTGAGAGAAGAAATAGTGATGATGTTGGTAAAAAGGATGACGAGGTTGGAGTCACCAGGGAAGAGGAGCTTTGTGGATGCAGAGGAGGACATGTGTGGTTGGTGTGAGTGAGGAGGATGAAGAGGAGACGATTAGATGGAGGCAGATTATTCCCTGTGGAGAATCCACAAGGGAACAGTCAAAAGACAAAAAGGATGAGTATTTTTTTATACTGCTGGTCAGTTGCTTGACTTGGGCCTGATTGCATGTGTTATAGTGCAACTTTTGGTTGGTTTTCCACAGAACCAGGTAGGCCTGCACAATAGACCGCAAATTTATCGTTATCGCAATATCCAGCTCTGCAACACGTATATCGCAAAAGACGGCGAAAATCACAATAAATCGTGAACCTTAAATGTGTTTAAACAGTCTTATGGCAGCTTAAAGCATTTAACAAATCAAATAAATCCTTTCATGCATTGGACCAATCAGATGGACGCCTTCACGTAGTTGACCAATCGGATGGAATCCTTCATGTTGTTGACCAATCGGATGGAGCCCCAATAAGTTAGATGTTCAAGGAGGTTCTTAGAGTACAATTTTGAAACTGTTGCAATAAAATGGGAATCATGTGCTTGGTTGTTTTGCTCTTTGTTTATATATCTCAAATTATATCGTTTTCGTAATATTAGTCTTTAATATCGCTAGCTTCTTTCATATCGTGCAGCCCTACAACCAGGTTACAAAATTGTTTTAGATTGATCCTAATACCATTGCCAAACCGGAGGCCAAATTCCATATAACTGAACGTGTCAGAGACATGACTTCTTAGGTTGTTCTGTTATCAGACACGGTTGTGTTTTTTTACATACCTGACAAGTTTCGACGGACGCCTTCCGTCTTCGTCAGAGTCGTCATCAGGTGGTGGTGATGTGACGTGTATAAAAACAGATGGTTGTGGCTGGGGCGGAGTCACCTGTCAGACTTTGACAGGTGACTCCGCCCCTTGATGTCCGTTTTCCGCTGGAGGATGTTGCTCCAGGTGTGGGAGAGCAGGAAGGCCCCCTCATCCCGGTTCATGGAAGTGTGGGCTCGCTTTCGTATCTCCACCGCCTCCATCATCCATCTGCGTTGTCTGTTGTCTTCAGTGTGGAGGACTTTGGCCTTTTCCCAGTCCATGATGTGGTTTTCTTGTTTGCAGTGGTCCGTTATGGCTGATTTCATGTTTTCTTGAGATGCCTGTTGTCGTCTGGGTCTTGTTAGTCTTTTTTGTTTCCTTTTCGCATTCTTTTTGATGTTCTGTTTTTCTCGTGCCATAGGTGCGTCCTGTTTTCCGATATATGTTTTGTTGCAGCTGTGACATGGTATTTCATAAATGACACAAACGTGTCTGATAACAGTAGAACCAAGAAGTCAGTCAATAATACAGACACTATGGATTTTTCTAGTTTCAGAGACATGTCTCAAAGTGGACAAGCCAAGAAAACTAAGTCCAATAGAACTTTTTCCTAAGCCTATCTTGCACTTAAGTACTAGAGGTTTTCATCTACAGATCTGCAGTCAACAATCCAGGACAAAATGGCTCACAATTTGAGCAGAATGCAGGTCATCTCCAATCTCACAAAAAAGCTCAGACGTCTTCTCTTCCTGCACTTTGCTGGGCATGATCTGACACCTGAATGGTTTGTTCAGCAGTAAGTCCAGAGTCTGCCTGTGGCGCTTCAACAGTAGAGTCAGCATGTGGTCAAGACGCAGATGTCGCAGTTTGCCGCACCAAAAGAGAATTAGCTGTAGGGGGTGGCAGTGTGATGGTGTGGGGCAGCATCTTTGATGCAAAGATGAGGCTTGTCATCACTGAAAGCAGTCTCAACGCAGAGGAGTGGAACACCCCGAGGTTCTGCACCGGTGGAAGTCTCACAATCGGACAACAGTCGGCACCACAGAGCAGATGTTCTCCAAGACTTCCTCCAGAAAATGGGAATTGAAAAGGATGGGCCAGTGGTGTTGATTTTATACCTTTTAGAACGCTCCAGAATGTACTGCTGTTTCCAGAGGGAGGACCATAGCTTCCATACAAAAAATGCTTGTCCATCTCACCGGAGCATTGGGCATTAGGAAGAGGTGTCTGTTTGATGTTGTCTTAACTGTTTCAGTAGAGTAGAGCAAATAAGATTTCTATATTGCTAATATATCCTATCTTTTTACTTTAACCATCCATTTACCCAAACACAAGTCAAACCAAACTGTGTTTAGCTGTGGAGATTGAAAAATATCTGGCACAGCTCTGTAACATAGCTCTGGGGAACAGCCTCCTTCCTTCTGTTACAGCATTGAAGATGGGTCGTGGCTGGGTCTTCCAACATGACAATGACCGAAGCCAGGAGAACCAAGGAGTGCTTCCATAACAAGCATATCAAGATTCTGGAGTGGGCTAGCAAGTCTCCAGACCTCGCCCCAATAGAAAATCTTTGAAGGGAGCTCAAAATGTGTATTTCTCAGCGACAGCCCAGAAACCTGACTGATCTAGAGGAGATCTGTATGGAGGAATGGGCCAAAATCCCTCCTACACTGCCTGCACATCTGCTGAAAAACTACAGCAATCGTTTGACCTGTGGAATCAATAACGAACAAAAGCTGCCAAATACCAACATTGATTGTCTCAGGTGTTCTAATCCATCTTTGCAGCACTAGCATACAAATAAGTAATAATGCAATATTATTACCATATTTATTTTTATCATATGTCTCTGTGGAAATGCACTAAATACTTCCATGATTTCCAAGTGGAAGTGCAAAAAACCACTGGGTGTCATTTGCCTCACTATATATTCTGCATGCGTATGACGTACGAGGGGGACGTACTTACGTCATGTTGCCCCCTCCCCTTATATAAAAAAAAAAAGTCAAACAACAGTAAGCAGTCTACCTGGTTCTGTGTCCTCTATCAGCGCCGGGAACAAACATGTCTCGAGCTGCAGACAGGCTCCGGCTGGTGATGGGTCACGTGGACCGCTCTCCGTCCTCCATCGTATCCTTTCAGCAGCGATAAGATCTCGGACGCGCCTGCGGGCGGACGCGCCGCGAGCTCCGGCACAGCGCCGGGGGAAGGAGGGAGGGAGGGGCGGGCGGGCAGGTCACGGGAGAAACGGAACGTTATTATTATAAATGTTCACGAGGAACTTTCGGAACCAGCAGTTCTAGCTGGAACAGTACGTGTTCTGACATAGAAGCTAGCTTAAACGGTTGTTTTCCCGCCTCAAACCACAAGAGTTTGTTTTGAAGTCAGCCGCAGGGGCGAAGCAGCCGTATTTTTTCGTCTGTTTTTAGGTTCTGTTTGTGCTGCTTTGACACGAAGGCAGAGGATTGGACTTTGTTCAGTAAACGTGTCAGTGTTTTTGGAATAAATCCAGCTTTGATAACGATAATCACACTCTGAGGTCAGAGAGAGGCAGCAGCTTCAAATGTAAAACAATAAAAAACACAAATTTGTCCTTAACTGTTTGCCGTAAGACCCGTGAGCAGACTTCAGCCCAAGTCTTCACCTCCAATCAGCCGCAGAGACTGAGGTAGGAGCCTTCAGGGCAGGAGCCTCCTGGGGCTGTTTTACCCCCCCCGTGGGGCTGTTTACCCTCCACTGAGGCTGAGAACAGAGACAAATGAGGATAATAATATGATAATAAAGGGTTCCTTACTTATTCCATTTTAGTTGCATTTATTAAATCACTGTTTTTCTGCTGTTTCTCTTACTCCATTCATCTTTTGATCAATTATGATAATGCAGTTTTTCCCCCTCAACTCCTTGTCTCTGACTTGTGGACGGAGTGAGCCTTCCTTCATTTCCCATCATCCACTTGTTTATACACGCTGTCCTGCTGGCTTACAGCCCTTCACCCTCCCAACCCAACGTTAGCTGTGTGACAAAACGGCGAGCAATATCGGAGCCATCCAGCCGTACCGTTTAGATCCAGATTCCCGCTCAAAGCAAAGACGTTCATGGATCTGTTGGTTTGCAGGTGGATGCAGCAGAATGGAGCAGAGCAGGGAACCTGAGGTCCAGCATAGCGTAGTAACTAAAAGACTTTTTCACACAGAAGTGTTTCTGCTCCTGATTCACAACGATTTAAATAAAGAAATACTCAGAAATGTAATTTTGAGCTTAATTTTCTTCGTATGTGTTCTCCATCGTCAAAAAATGCCACAAGAAATCCCCTTTGCATTCCATGTTAAACACTTAGCTAATAATTACTGATCTGTCAGCGTCATTCATTATTAGAAAACCTTAACAACACAAAGGATTTCTTCTGCACAATGTTTAGTTGTGACCAAAGACGACATCTTTCTACAATGTGCTTTTTCTATTGTAAACCAATGAAGTCGTGTTTATATTTAGCCTAAGTGGGTGAAGGGCGACGGCCCAACACACGACCGACTACATGTAGGACAAGAGAAAGTACACCTTTGACTTGAGCTGTTCACATTTTTTCAATGGTGAACATTTGACGATTGTGTTTAAAGGGTCCATAGATGTCCTGCTTTTCTGAAGCCTTTCAGAGTCACCTGCATCCATGTTTATGATAATTTATTACCCATGGCACACTAAAAAACAACATTTTTGTGAAATCACTTCTTTTCGCGGCACTTTTTCCTACTTAAATGTAAGACGACTCGATCTCTGAGGCTCCGCCTTTTGCCCCTTGTGGGTGTCGCCCATTCCATGACGTCATCCAAGAGTTGGCATCGGCAGCGTGTCTGCGTTTCTCCTACGAAAACAAACATCAGAACTTTTGCAAAGATGGACGTAGACATTGTGTATATAAAATAAACATTTAGCCGATCAACGCTAGCTCCGTGGAGAAAGTAGGTGTTAGTTTGGGGGCGGAGCATAGACTCTTCCTGGAAGGGGCTGTTCCTCACTTTGTGATGTCACAATGTGAGGACCCACTCATTTTTGTGGGTTGGGAGGGGCTGGTGTTCAGAGATCAGGTTTTTAGAGGAATACTCAGAGATCCGTGAATGGATCAAAATACAGGTTTGGTTTGTTTTTCATGAGGAATGAACATTATAACACACTTAAAAGCTCAAAAAAGTTAATTCAGCATGATATACGCTCTTGAACACAAGAAGTCTTGTTTTCAGAGGAACTCGCATGAAAAAAAAAGCAAAAACCAATATTGCATTTAGAAAATACTGTTTATTTTCTCTTCGCATCTGTATATTTTTATTTAAGCAAAAATACAAAACAGTGTTGTCGTTTTCTCAATGGATACAGTATGTGAGGCTGTGAGTCTCCTCCTGGCTGTTGGTTTGGGAAAAAACACTCCTGAATGGATCTTCAGGTTTTTCTGCCCAAATCCTTCTTTTTTTTTGGTTCCTTAATCAGGGACTGATGAAAAATAATTTGGACCCAAACTGAATCCTTTTTACCCCGGTCCCCACGTTCTGTTCCTGAACATGAAGCCATCTTAAAACAACCAAACGTATTAGTACGCCCCCAAAAAATCACTAGAATAGTGATAAAATTTAGAAAAAAAGAAAAAAATAGAAGCTGATTTCAGAAGGAAACTAAGTTGACTGACTGTTAAAAAGACAAGCTCTGTGGAAAAAAGAAAGTGTTGTCGGAAAACATGTTTGATTCTATTTTACCAAGAACATAAGTTATTATGATGTAACTGAATAGTACTCATGGTTTACGTCGTCTGTTTTTGTATCTATTTTTAAAATGTTTTGCATTCTATCAAAACTAAATATAGTTTGTAATCAAAACACTTTGAACTAGTTGCTCAAAATTCTGAGGACATTTGTAATCTGCTCTAAAACAGGAAAAAGTCAAATGACAATTCTTACAAAAGAAAAATTAATCATAATCCTGTTTTATTCATGAATGCAAAAAAAAAAAAAAACAGGTTTATGAACCAAAAAATCTGCCAAAAAGAGCTTTTTCTCTAATGTTTTTCAGAACAAAACTCAAGTGTTTTTTTTTTGTTTACTTTACAAATCCATACATTTTTATGAGACATGTATTTGTTTGCACTCAGACTGCAAACCACAACTAACAGGTATTTATGTTGAGAGTTTGGAGTAAAATCTCTGAATGTTTAAATCTATTTGAAAGCTTTCTAGGGATAACAGTCCGAAGTGATTCCTGACCTTCGCCGTTTGCGCCGCTTATCTCTGTACCTTTGACCCGACCACGTCTGTCCTACTTTCCTCCACCCTCTTGCTTGTGTAACAGCAGGTGGCACATTTTCCAGAGGGCGTCGTTCAAACCCACCGTTTACAAAGAAACCTTTACCCAAAAACGGAAGCTTCTAGAAAATTCAAATCCTCGAATCTTCTCATTGTCACACTACAACACCCAGAACCTAAAGACAGTTTGATTTGGGTGTCAGGGTTAACCCTTGTGCTATCCTAGGCACTTTAACATTGGTAGTTGGGTCATCTAGACCCACTAGACAGTGCTCTGAACCTTTTTTCTTCAATGATTTGTGATCTTCACTGGTGTCCATCGATTACATGAAATCTTTCCACCTTTATCCACCTTTGTCATGGTAGGGAGAACACGTCAATATAAGCGGGGGGGGTCATCTGGACCCCACAAGGTAGTACAAGGGCTAAGATGCGGCTCGCTTCTTTAAACAGGTATTCCTTCGACACGGGTTTGCTGAGCCCACAGCAGCGGCTCTTCTACGAGGAGAACGGCTTCATCCTGGTCAGGAACCTGGTGTCTGATGGCGACATTGAACGATTCAGGTGACCTCTAACATCCGATGTCGGATAAACAGTGTCGGCTTTTCATCCGCTGGTTGGTTGGGAGCAGAGGAGCCTCAAGGATCTGTGGTTGTTTCACTTGTTCAGGAAGGAGTTCGAGCGCATCTGCCGACAGGAAGTGAAAGTCCCCGGCCTGGTGGTGATGCGGGACGTGGCCATCGCCAAATCGGAGTTCGTTCAAGATCAGAAGGCCGTGTCCAAACTCCAGGACTTTCAGGAAGACCCTGAACTGTTTCGTTACTGCTCCTTACCAGAGGTACCGTTCACACAAACACATTCGTGTTCATTTCATTCACTAGGAAAAATGCAGCGTTTCTTTCCTAAAAACAGCTCGATAAAGTTTGAAGCAAAGGCTCATGGGAGGAGGGTAGGACAAGCACAGCATTAGGTCATGTGACTTTCATTTAAATCCAGTTTTTTTTAGCTTTGAGCAGGAAGTGACATCAGCAGATCCCTGTCTTTCCGAAAACGGCTTAAGAAATAGTTGTTGTTTTATTTATCCCACAATGGGGGAAATTGTTCTCCACATTTTGACTCATCCCCTGGGGGGAGCGGAGAGCTAGCCGCGCTCGGGGGGCAACAGCTGCCTGGGGAGGGCGGAGATCGATATGCAAACCCTTCAGTTGTTGGACGACCTGCTCTACCGCTTGAGCTAAACTGCCCCCCTTGAACCACCTCCCTCCTAGTGGTGACTTTCTGAACTGAGGTGGCTTCAGCCATGCAGGGTTTTCTCAAAAGTTCCCATTTATTTAACACACAAGTTAAATAATAATGTCATCTGAGAAGAACACATTTTTACCTTACCCATAATCCTGCATAAACAACCGAGTCTTGCAACAGACTGGTGAGCTGTTCAGGGTGAACCCCTCTTTGATGGGATAGGCTCCAGCAATCTGGATACCCAAACGGGATTCAGCCGGTTCTGAAGATGGATGGATGGAAAAATAAGCAACAAATGACCTGACACGGGTCCACCACACTTCTTTGATAGATAGCTTAAATACTTTGGTATTTAATGGTCCCGCTCAGAACTTAGAAGTGAATTTCTGCTAAACTTCTGCCGCTCTGCAGAAACTATGTCCTAGAAAATTAGGTTTTTCATTTTTTATTTTGACTAAAATCAGCATCATCATAATTAAAAAGGCTTTGTAAAAAGATCAAAGGAGGATCTGAGTGGGCGTTTGGTGTGATCTGTGTTAGTGTCTTCTTTGTTGGAGTCTAAAGGAAGTCCGCCTGTGGCTGTTTGTCAGATCCTGAAGTATGTGGAGTGCTTCACTGGACCAAACATCATGGCCATGCACACGATGCTGATCAACAAGCCCCCGGATGCAGGTACAGAGCTGCCCACACTAGATCGTCTTCCAAGGAGCCTTCTACAATTTTACAGAGATCGTTTTTAAACTTTCTGAAGAATGAAGTTTTCATATTTTCCATTCTTTCCCTAAACACCAGAGCTTTAGCTTCACTGTCTTTGGACTTAAGCAACTCTCGGTCATTCCAGATGATTCTGTTGCAGAGAAAAGCATCTTTGTGCTGTTGGGCAACACTTGACGTTTGTAGAGTCATCAGACGATGACAAAGCAAAGAAAATTCAGTTGTTGCTCAAGAACAAATGTCAACTTTTGAAAGAGAGTCCCAAATAAGTTGAATCTTTTTCCCTTAAAAAGATGAAAAATAAGAATGCTACGAAACCTTTAAGTTGTTTGTCAATTTACCTGGACTGATATCATTTTCTCTACTCTCAGTTGAATATCTTATTTACTTATTGGTCCCCTCCAGTTTTATTTTATTTTTGTAATATTTTTTGTTGTAGTTGTGTTTTAATTTCTAATTTCTTCTTTATGGTGATGTGATGACACGTTATGTAATATTGTCAAATTTCTCATCAGAAGATTTTAAACACTATACTGCCACCTTGTGGCTGTAGATGTGAATTGCTACCTGTACATGTAGAAACAAATCTCCAGGACTCGCGCGTCTTTTCGCTTCAGGTAAGAAGACATCTCGCCATCCATTGCACCAGGATCTGCATTACTTCCCATTCCGGCCCACGGACCGCATCGTCTGCGCCTGGACGGCGATGGAGAAGGTGACCCGGCAGAACGGGTGCCTGGTCGTCCTGCCGGGAACACATAAGAGTACGCTGCAGGAGCACGACTATCCAGAGTGGGAGGTACACGGCCACCCAACCTCCTGATCTTGGGTGTGTCTGCCACCGGTTTAAGGGAATTCATATGTCTCCAGGGTGGGGTGAACAAGATGTACCACGGGGTGCGCAACTATGACCCAGATCACCCCAGAGTGTATGTGGAAATGGAGAAAGGGGACACCGTCTTCTTCCACCCTCTGCTCATCCACGGCTCAGGAATGAACCAGACTAAAGGCTTCAGAAAGGTACTACATTTCCCAGAATTCATGCAATTCCCAAGCTGCTAGGTTTTAAATTAGGTTCACAAGTCACAGAGAGAACTACTCGTTTAAAGATGAGAAACTCGGCTCTCCGTCAGTCACTGCAAAGATGCTTTCATACTGAGCTGTCGGGTCCACAAGAGGGTCCGAGTCCTTGTTCGGTTTGTTTGGGAAAAGTTCATCGAGGGCCAAAGTAGTCGAGTGAGGTTCCTCTAAACACGAACGTCTGGTTCCTCTTTATGCAGAGCATTTGTTAAATATACGGTTCCACAGTTCAACACAATAACTCCATGACAAAACTTTGTGTAGTGGTAACATTTAGAAGATGTTCATTGCTGCCCCCTAGTGGTCCAGAGTGTACAACACACCCGGTTGCAGCTGAAAGTGTCTCCAGAGTGTATTGTGTGTCTCCAGAGTGTATTGTGTGTCTGTAGTGTGTATTGTGTGTCTCCAGTGTGTATTGTGTGTCTTCAGAGTGTATTGTGTGTCTCCAGAGTGTATTGTGTGTCTCCAGTGTGTATTGTGTGTCTCCAGAGTGTATTGTGTGTCTCCAGAGTGTATTGTGTGTCTCCAGTGTGTATTGTGTGTCTTCAGAGTGTATTGTGTGTCTCCAGAGTGTATTGTGTGTCTCCAGAGTGTATTGTGTGTCTCCAGAGTGTATTGTGTGTCTTCAGAGTGTATTGTGTGTCTCCAGGCCATCTCCTGCCACTACGCCAGCAGTGACTGTTATTACATCGACGTGAAGGGAACCACGCAGGAGAACATTGAGAACGAAGTGTCGCAGATCGCAGAGAAGAAGTACGGCATGGGGGACGTCAGCTTCATGGTACGACCCGCAGTAGTTCTTTTCTATCAGCCATAAAAAGTCTGGGCTGAAAACTCACAAAGGGTTTTAGTAATATTTGGCTTGTAGCTCTGTTCGTCCAATGGGTGTCTTTCCCTGTTTATTTGTACAAACACAATCATGAGTAAAATCATCTTGGGTGCATGTGGCGTTCCCCAGGGTTCGGTATTGGAACCTCTGTTTTTTTCAATTAAATGCTACCACTGGAGGAGATAATCCGCCGACATAGCCTCAATTTTCATTTTTATGCAGATGACACTCAGCTATACTTATCCTTTAAACCTGATGAACTTGGTCTTTTACAGAATCTCAATAGCTGCATTTATGAAATAAAAAGCTGGATGGCTCAAAATGTTCTGCAGTTGAATGTGGATAAAACTGATGTCATTATTTCTGGACCAATTGAGGCCCAAAACGGTGTGGCTCAGAAATTAGAGTCTCTGTCTAAGAATGTTCCAACAAACTGCAGAAATATGGTGTCGATCTTTGATTCTGATCTGAATTTGGAGACACGTGTCAAAGCGGTGGTCAAATATTGTTTCTGGCAAATGCATAGATTATACTTGACAACCGCTCTCCTACTAGAAAATGTCTTTAGATGGAGATTCACACTTTGACTTTGTTCCCGTTTGGACTTTTGTAACACAATTTACACATTCACAGCAGAGTAAACTCCAGTGAGTCCAAAATGCTGCAGCCAGACTGCTTACCAAAACCAGAATGAGAGAAGAAAGATGTTTTCACATGTTTGGATTCACCCTGTTTTCTCATTTCCACAGGATACCTGGGCCATCCGAGGTCGCCTGGTGCGGGGGGAGAGGATCTCCATGTGAAGATGCCCCCCCCCAGCTATCAGCAGGACGCAACAGAACCAGAGAAACTAACGGCACTAACCGGCAGTCCTAAAGGGAAAGATAAGGGATTATAATTCCACTAACAGACTGCTGAAAAGGAGGATGTTTAATGCCAAGAAGAAAAGGTGTGTGTGAGAAAAGTGAAGGAAGAAGGGAGGACCGACAGGAAACAGAGAGAAAGAAAGGAAGAAGCTCAAATAATGTCCGTCTGTGTGGGTTTGATTAAATGAAGCCTTAATAGCATCCTGCCTTAAAGAATCATCAGCATTTAAACTCACAGCTTCAAAGATTTTAAGAACGAATAGCACTTATTTTCCTGAATTCTTTCCAAGTATAAAGATATTGAATTAAAACGTATAAATAAAGTCATTTAAACTGGACTTTTTAAGTGTTTTTATTAAAAACCTTGAGATAAAAACACAAAATCACATTTTCGAAATTATTCCATGAGTTACAGCAATTCTGTGCAACGTATGAAGAGGAAACCCGTTTCCACGTCTCACCGTCTTCTGAATCGGAACGGGGTCGCTGTGAAAGTCACAAAGTAGGTCGTGTGTTGAAGCAGAAACTATTCTGAGTGCCTGACAGTCCGGACTAAAGCTGCGTTCACGCCGCCCTCGGCTCCGACCAAAGGTCTGTGGAAATGTGCGTTTCCCCGTTCAAAAGCTGCGTTCACGCGTAGCTACGCACGTTTCTACGACTGTTTTTGGGCTCCACGTAAAGAACACGCCATCATGAAACGGAAAAAGAAAAGTCTGCACTTATTTTTAGCACTTGATTAATTTACGCCATGAAGATTTCTGAAACAGTGTTATGTCTATTTTACTGTTATAAGGTTATTTTAACCATAATTATGATTTTTCTAATGAAAATAATCTGAATATCTTTTAGATAACTGATATGTTGATTTCTATATATATACAAATGTCTACTTTTTCATAAAACCTAAGTCTTTGTCGTGTGATTTATTGGTACTTAAGGATTATTTTATTACCTGATAAATCAGGTAATAAAATGGTTACGGTACAACAGGAGTGGGATTATATAAGTTCTCTTCCTTCCACTCCCTCTTAATTTAATGTCTAATTATCCAAAGTTTGATACGTCTTTGTATGAATGTATGAATCCTATTGTGTTGTTTTGTGTATTATAATTGCTTGAAATAAACCATTTCTAATCAAAGAACAAAATAATCAGATTTGAAGAAGGTGGTGTCGGCTGTAGATGTGATCAGACCGACTGAGAAACATACACAATAGTCATCCATAAATAACACCGACCATTCAAGCACCGGGCTGCTGCAACTATGTGCACCGCCATGTTATTCATTCCTGCTTCTACGTGTTTAGGTTCATGTGAATCAACCCAGCGGTCCTATCAGCGCCAGGAGCACAGCAGACAAAGTGACACACTGTAATCTTGGAGGAAGCCTTTGGTTTGGAATGGTGAACCCTTGTGCTATCCTATGACCCCCCCCCCCTTCCATTGACGTGTTCTCCTCTACCATGACAAAGGTGGATAAAGGTGGAAAGATTTCATGTAATCCATGGACACCAGTGAAGATCACAAACCATTGAAGAGAAAAGGTTCAGAGCACTGTCTAGTGGGTCTAGATGACCCAACTCCCAATGGTAAAGTATATATGTTAAAGGATAGAACAAGGGTTACAAAGTATTGGACCTAAAATCGACCCTTTTAACGTTTTAGTTTGACGAAATATGTAAAAACAAAAAAACATTGTGCTTATTTTTTTCTTTTCATTACTGTTACATATTTCTCCATGGTGTCTCTCGAGGGGTTTGTTGACAGCAGTTTGAAAAGTTTAAAAGTCCTGCACAGTTGAAAACACCAGAAAGGAACATGAATCCTCCTTATTTGGTCAAAGGTTGGTAACTTCCTTCACTTGTGGATCACTGAATCTGAATCTCTAATTTCTGTTTATCCATTTAAGCTTTTTACTCTTGTAACCCTTGTTCTATCCTAAGCATTTTAACATTGGGAGTTGGGTCATCTAGACCCACTAGACAGAGCTCTGAACCTTTTTTCTTCAATGATTTGTGATCTTCTCTGGTGTCCATGGATTACAGGAAATCTTTCCACCTTTATCCACCTTTGTCATGGCAGGGAGAACACCTCAATGGAAGGGGGGGGGGGGTCCTCTAAGATAGCACAAGGGTTAATCTGGATGGTTGTGATAGAAAAACGTTGATTAAAGCATCGCATGAGCTCAGAGTTGACACAGAATGTTTGAACATGCAAACTGTGATGGATTCGTCCTGAAAAGGTGAGAAATCTAAAGCTGCTGTGCGTAAATATCGGCCACAGATCCAGAATGGTTGATCAACTGCTGAAAGGAGTGGGAGGAGATAGCCTCCACATTGTTGGAGGTTACCATTGCTGAGTTGGGTACAGCACCGCCTGCTGCATTACCAACCCCTCAGCTCAGCCTTGCTGGGTCCCAATACCCCCCCCCCCCCCGGCTCCTGGCAGCACATAGATGCAGGGACGGGTAAGAGACTAGACAGAGGGCAGGGACAGCTTCCATCCCTGCTCCCTCATGCAGACGCTGAACACTGGTCTGAGTTTACAGCCAGTCTGACCTCCGAAAGTCCATCTGACTTTTTTTTAACTCATCTGTGTCTATAAAAAGTTAGAAGGACGGTGTTGTATTTACTGAGCTTGTACCGTTCTGCTGCCACTAGGGGGCAGACTTGACAACCAAAATTTAAGATTTTTCTGTTAGTTTTTGGTTGCTGAGCTGTAAATTTACAATAAAATCTAAAAGGTTTATTTTCACTTGTGGTTCTAATGCCAGAACCACAACAACCGGTCTGATGAAAAGGAATCGGAATTTGTTTATTTCAAACAATCAAAACAAAGAATTGCTAAAGAAGACAAACAACATGTATGTCTATACATATATAGATATTAAACTCTGAGTGATTTATTTACCATTTCCTGCGTCTACGCTATCATGAAGACGTTACTAAGAAACTTTGCACGTGAAGCCAGATCTCAGTAAATGAAGCTACTGCAGTTAAAATATCTTAAAAGAAATGAAGAAAAAAATCATTGAGAAGAAAATATCTGCTCTCCCTTAAACAACAAAACTGTGAAAAAAAAACTGTTTTCTTATTTTTATTAATAAGAGGAGTTTCCTGCATCTCTTCTTCACAGGGCGTCTTCATCATCATCCACAGAGATGAAGATGAAGCAGCTTTTTTGATTTCCATAAGTGCAGGAAAACAGGAAATGACATCATCCACATCAGAAGACGATGAAGAGTAAAAGAGTGAAAGTACTTGTTCCAGTTCTCTGGTCCTCATTTCCTTTGGTTCTCCTCCTGTACATGTAGACCAGAGCAGCAACCACACCCAGAATCATCAACACCACCTTCACCGCGCCTCCAACGATGACGATGAAGTTGTGAACAGAAAGATCTGAAGACAAAAGATTCACCAACATCAACTAAAATGTTTGTGTGGAAAGGTTTGACTTTAAAAATGTGTCTTTGTGGTGGGTTTTGTCTAACCCCTGTGATTCTCTGTTAACCCTTGTGCTATCCTAGGCACTTAAACATTGGGAGTTGTCCTACCAGGCCTGGTTGAGTTGTGGGACTCCAGAGGCAGCCAACAGGTACCGGCAATCTAAGTGAGCTGCGGCCCTGACTGTTGTGCAAAAGCTCTGTCCTGGGAGGAAGGAGTTTGGTGAGACCATGGAGGAAGACTATCAGTTGGCCTTTAGAAGAGATTATGGCAAACCGCCAGGTGCATCAGAAGGGAAAAGTAGTTCTCTACAGGCACTGTTTTCAGTGCAGGTGGGGGGTGTTGACTTCGACTGGGAACATCGTCGGGCAGTGGAAGGAAAACTTTGAGGATCTCCTCAATCCCACTGACACGCCTTCTTTTGAGGAAGCAAGGAATGAGGACTTTGGGGTGAGGCTGTCCATCACCCAAGCTGAAGTCACTACGGTGGTCAATGAGCTCCGGGAGTGGACGATGTCCGCCCTGAGTACCTTAAAGTGTGGGTGACATGGTCTATTTTAATAAGCCAAAATATAGTAAATAGTCTCTATTTCATGTTGCGATTGTTTTTAATATTTTTCGAAAAAGAATAAATAGCGAAAAACGCAATATAAACAACGAGGACGGCCGCCGGCTTCACGCATTCCGCCGAATTCTCGCCCCCCTGTTTGTGACGTAACGAAAGGAAGACAAGGCAGACAACATGGCTAGCACCGATAGCGAAGCACAGAGTGATGCTACCGTCTCTATTAGCGATTTATCATCAGATGAACAGAAAGATGAAGAGGAAAGTTGCGGAGATTATCATGATGATGAGTCACTTTTGCAACCGTATCGATTCGAACCCTTTTGCGAAAGTGAGGAGGATATAGTATAGCAGAAAGTAGTAGGTCTAGTGATGCCGATGACGATAGCCAGCATGAAGATTCGGCTAGACTCCAGTAAGTCTAAAAAATGTATAAAATTAAATTACTCCACTTACCCTAAAATATACTCAAAATGTCCCCTTTTGGCCTAATCTAAACAAAGGTAAACACTGGTTTTCAACCCAATTTACAAAATAAATGTCACAAAATAAAAGTTTCCCAGATATTACTACTCTTTAGTTAACAAAGTCACTGTATACCATTAACAACTGCAGAACATTAACAGGTTTACTTGTTTGAACCAGTTTGAAACCTTTTCTCGTGCGCGCGCGCGCTCACACACACAGTTCAGTTTACTCACGGTACCGGCAACTCAAAAGCAAAAGAAAAAAAACGTTGCAGAACTGTTGCTTCTCTTGCAAAACATTGAGTGCGTTGAAATACTCCAGTTGGATCCAAGGACAACAGAAAACACGACTACTTCGCCTCAATGTGATCCATCGTGATGCACACTAGCCTAGCTTAGCAGCCTCCGCTCCCGACCGACTCCAGCGCCGTCCTGTCCGACCCAGAAAACGGCTCGCTCGCTTCCAGCTCACCCGCCTTTCCTCGACTCAGAAGCCAAGATTCTCCTCCCAACTCTCCGTTCAAAGTTCTTCGTTTGTGTCCCGGTTTTTGTCCCTTCGAAAACGCAGACTTCTCTCCTGCAGATCTGGAGGGAAAAATCCTTCGCCGTCCACCTTCTTAAATTTTCCCCTTTTCAGCAGCGTTTCTTGTTTTGGGATTTTATACACAGATACACTTTCACTAGATGTATTGCTACATCCAGCTGCCACACAACGACTTGGCATGTTGATGATTAACAGATTTAAACACGAGAGAAACGAAGACTACCTGTTTTGTTTACATGCTGTCCTAAGCGCAACTGCGAAAGGCAACTCCCTTTCGTTACGTCACAGGTCATATCGGGTTCACTTCCAGCCTGCGCTCTAGCGGCAGATCCAAATCTCTGATTCCTTCGAAAGATGTCTATTATTCATATGCTTCGGATTTTTTTCGACGCAAACTATTGGTATCAATAGAATCAGCGTTTAAAGGGCTTTTTTATTTGACAAAGTTGTTCAAAGCATGGCATCCACACTTTAAGTGTCTGGGAGCTGTGGGAGTGTCTTGGCTGACACGTCTCTACAGTATCGCATGGCAGTCGGGACAAATATGGGCACAGGTCTTGTTTTTACACCCCTCTTTGAGAATCATGTGTGTAGCTGTCTGTGCAGAAATCTGTAAATCTTCCATCATCAATGGATGAACATACTTCCAATCTGTAAATAGTTGTGTGGAGACTATTTGCTGATGTGTGAACTAACTCATGCAATTTACTTAGGACACTTATAACTCTGCATTATGGACCCCCCCCCCCCCCATCTTAACCCTTTATCCTCCATATCTAACATCCAACTCTTCTTTTTTTCGGTCTGGTCCAACAAGGAATTCATACAAATATTAATTTTTGTCATCATTCATCTTCTAATCCATTTTGCCCCTTTTGGGGTCACTGGGCTGCTGGAATGTCTTAAAAAAAAGTCTAAAAATACAGTGAATGAAACGGGTTAATTTTACTGCGACTGTTTTACAGTGTGCACTGTTGAATCTGACTGCCTTCAGCTGCAGCATGCAGGGAGCTGGCACCTTAAAGGAAGCCAGATGTTTCTGCTTTGAAGCTGGAGTTCCTCCAAGCTCCCTAAGCTAGAAGCTGGTAAAGAGAAGAAAAAGAGAAAACATCCCAACCAGGAGTAAATGCAGCCGGTTCACCTTCTCAGGGAAGTTCTCAGATCTGCTTCCCAACTGAAATGTGGAACCGGTGCTTCACTATAAATGTCTGCGTTCACTGGAGCTAAAATCTCCCAAAATGCAACTGGGTCTCAGTCAGAAGCCTTTTCCCTTCAGGGGTCATGAAGCATCAAACAAAAAATGACATCCTGATCGCTCCGATCTGGACTGCTAATGACGAGGTTCAGCACGACAACACCAGGCTGAGCGTCCCCGCCATGAGAAGAAAACTGTTGTCAATCTCCTGCCTCCGACCACAATCACTGAATCTCTCCATCCCGTTTCTCATGAGCAGGCCGGAAGACCCTCGGAGGAACCTATGCAAATAGGACACTCCAAACTTACACCTGATGAACGGCGGAGACGTAGAGACGAAGGTACCCGTTTCTACTGTGGGCAGTCTGGTCATCTCGTTCACCAATGTACGTTACGTTTAAATGCCAGGACCCCCCGCTAGACGACAGGCCGCGGGTGGGTCACCCTCCTCTAACCACTGATACAGTACATTCCTGTCAAGCCATGTAACCTTTCAAGAACCCACGTTTGCAAGGCTCTCATTGATTCTGGCGCTGAACAAAGCTTTATTGATAACCATCTGGTGTCTGAACTCAACCTTCCTACACAACCTTTGGAACATCCTGTCAAGGCGGCTGGGCTAGGAGGCCAACTCCTTACTCACATCACCCATCGCACCGAGTCCGTGCAACTCATCACTTCTGGTAACCATCATGAATTCATGCAGTTTTACGTTACTCAATCCCT
This sequence comes from Oryzias sinensis, assembly GCA_037389245.1. Taxonomy (NCBI): domain Eukaryota; kingdom Metazoa; phylum Chordata; class Actinopteri; order Beloniformes; family Adrianichthyidae; genus Oryzias; species Oryzias sinensis. The sequence continues at coordinate 2,516,935 of CM074507.1, forward strand.
CCAATCTCCCGTCATCTTAGGGTTAGGGTTTCCATGGCTGTGCACCCATAACCTGGGTCAACCGGCACATCACCAACTGGAGTACTGCTTGTATGGCTATTTGCCTCCGCTCCGCCGTCCCTTCAGTTCCCACTAGTCACTGTCCGGCTCCAGAGGTCATCGACCTTTCTAAGGTACCCCCCTGCTATCATGACCTTAAGACTGTTTTTAGCAAGGCCAAGGCTGGAGCTTTACCTCCACACACCTCCCTTATGACTGCTCCATTGCACTATTAAAGGGGGCTACTCTACCCGGTCTGTTTAAGCAGCCAATGGAAAAATACATCCACGAAGCTCTTTCTTCCGGACACCTTCGTCCCTCCTCCTCCCCTGTCGGTGCTGGGTTCTTTTTTGTCCAAAAGAAAGATAAAACTTTACGCCCCTGCATCAATTTTCGCGAGCTTAATCAAATCACGATTTAGAATAAGTATCCCCTCCCGCTCATCAGTTCCGCCCTAGACTCCGTCCAAGAGGTCTGGGTCTTTTCTAAATGAGACCTCCGTAATGCCTATCATCTTGTCCGTATGAGGGAGGGGGATGAATGGAAAACGGCGTTTAACACGCCCCTCGGGCACTTTGAGTATTTGGTCATGCCTTTCGGGCTCACTAACGCCCCCGCCGTTTTTCAACATCTAGTAAATGATGTTCTCCGTGATTTTTCTTTGATCGTTTTGTGTTTGTATACATGGATGACATTCTCATTTACTCCCGTGATCAGGCCCAACACACCCACCACGTTTGGCAGGTACTCAAACGTTTACTCGAGAACCAGCTTTTTGTCAAAGCTGAAAAATGTGAATTCCATGTATCCACCATCTCTTTCCTCTGGTTTATAATAGAGGCAGGTAACATCCGCCCTGATCCTGCTAAGGTCACTGCTGTAGCTAACTGGGAACCGCCTGAGTCCAGAAAACAGCTCCAACGTTTCCTCGGTTTCGCCAACTTCAATAGCCGGTTTATTAGGAATTACAGCAGCTTCGCCGCGCCTCTCACTAAGCTCACTTCGGTTAATTCCCCCTTTATTTGGACTCCGGAGGCTCAGACTGCCTTTGACAAGCTCAAAGCCTTATTCACCTCGGCTCCCATCCTCATTCAGCCAGACCCTCTTCGCCAGTTCATTGTCGAGGTTGACGCCTCCGACTCAGGGGTCGGGGCGGTTCTCTCCCAGCGTGAGAGCGAGACTGGCAAATTAAAACCTTGCGCTTTCTTCTCTCGCAAACTCTCCGCTGCAGAGCGTAATTACGAGGTGGGTAATCGGGAGTTCCTCGCTATTAAACTCGCGTTAGAGGAGTGGCGCCACTGGCTCGATGGTGCTGATCAACTGTTCATTGTTTGGACGGACCATAAAAACTTACCTCCGCTCCGCCAAACGCTTAAATTCCCGCCAAGCCCGGTGGTGCCTCTTTTTCGATCGTTTTTCTTTCGTTATTACTTACAGGCCAGGCAGCAGAAACATTAAACCAGATGCTCTCTCACGTCTCTCCAGCATCAGTGACAGTCAGGAACCTTTTCCCATTATTTCCCCCACATGCATTATTGGTAATCTCACGTGGAACATTGAGACCCGGGTCCTACAGACTCAAAACCAGGAACCCAATCACCCCCCTACACCAGCTAACACCCTTTATGTCCCTTCCTCGCTTCGCTCTGCGGTTTTGGTCTGGGGCCACACCTCTCGTATTTCATGCCATGGGGGCATTCAAAGGACTCTAAAACTCATCCAAAGGAGGTTCTTTTGGTCCACCATGGAGTGCAAAGTCAGGGAGTTCGTTGCTGCCTGCGACGTCTGTGCTCGCTCCAAATCCTCTCACTCTCCTCCTGCCAGTCTGCTCCATCCGCTGCCTGTTCCCCAACGTCCTTGGTCCTATCTCGCCATGGACATTGTCACTGGTCTACCACCCTCGCAAGGTAACACTGTCACTCTCACCGTCATCAACCGTTTTTCCAAGTCTGCTCAATTCATTCGTCTCCCCAAGCTGCCCACTGCCACGGAAATGGCCGAGATCATGGTAAATGGCGTATACTTATATAGCGCCTTTCTTCCTACAAGGACAAAGCACTTTACAGTCACGGACCCATTCACCCAGTCACACACACATTCACACACTGGTGGCCCAGAATGTGTTCTGCCACCACGGTATTCCCAGTGACATTGTCTCCGACCGAGGCCCTCAATTTGTGCCTCAGGTTTGGAGGGCCTTTTGCTCAGCTCTCAGGGCCACGGTCAGTCTGACTGCAGGGCATCACCCCTAATCCAACGGGCAGGCGGAGCGCACCAACCAGGAACTTGAGGCTGCTCTGCGCTGTCTGGCTGCCTCAAATCCTGCCAACTGGTCCTTGTTCCTGGTTTGGACAGAGTACGCCCACAACAACCATCCCTCCTCTGCTGGTCTCCACTGGTATGTCACCTTTCGAAGTTTCCCTGGGTTATTTCTCCACCTCTGTTCCCCTCTCAGGAGTTAGATCTGGCAGTGCCCTCTATTCAACACCATCTTCAGCGTGTCCAGCGCGTCTGGAAGCAGGCCAGGGCCGCTCTCCTATGCACTAGGGAGAGCAACTGCCGGATTGCTAACCGCCGCAGAGTTATGGGTCCGACCTACCAGCCGGGACAGAAGGTCTGGCTTTCCTCCCGAGACATACCTCTCCAGGCCCCCTCCCGCAAGCTGGCCCCCCCATTACATCGGTCCGTACACTGTCGAGAGGATCATCAACCCCACCTGCGTGCATCTTAAGCTTCCGGCAGCCCTTAAGGTACACCCCTCTTTCCATGTCCTTCAACTCAAGCCCTTCCAGGAGAGTCCGTTGTGCCCACCGTCCACTTCCCCGCCACCCGTCCGTATCATTGACAATGCCCCTGCCTTCACGGTCAGTCGGGTTCTGGACGTTCGTCGCCGGGGCTGCGGTTATCAGTTCCTGGTGGACTGGGAGGGTTACGGTCCAGAGGAGCGCTGATGGATTTGCTGCTCGCTTATTCTGGACCATTCCCTCATCGAGGACTTCTACCGGGCCCACCAGGATCGCCGTCCTGGACTGCCTGGAGGCGGTCGTTGAGGGGGGGGGGGGGGTACTGTCACGGGGCCTGTGTCAGTTATCTTACCCCTCCCTGCTCTGCTCATTGGAACCAGCTGCCCTTTATCATCTCACCTTGACCTTCTCAAGGACTTACCTCTTCTTGTTGTACGCCTTCAGGTAATCTCTTCCACAGGTGCCGCTGGTTCCTTCAAACCTCATACTGCTCAGGCCACGCAGTCTTCCTCGCTGTGCTCTGGATTGCTCACCGCTGTGTCCACCCTCGCTCACTGGCCTCTCGGCGTAGATCACAAGACACTCATCCGGGTTCCCCACAGAATCTACGACCTGTACTCACCTGCTACCAACTTATACGCTTTATCTCTTGGACATTTATTATTATTGAAAACTTCTCCCAAGATCCCAGAGTCTGAGTTTACTTCCGGGTTCCAGCGACTGGGTCTGTTACATCATCGAAGCCATGACAATCTGGCTCTTTTTATTAGGATTAAGCAGTTTTTAGCCTAAATCCAAAAACCTGTGTTGTTTTCTAAGACATGGTCTCTGCAGAGCAGCAGGGACTCTTTGGAAGTTCACCTCTGAATCGGCGGTGGGACCCCCACTTTCTGTCACCCATCCGTTTATGCTCTCCCGCTAGCTTACAGCCCCTCCTACCCTAACATTACTGGTGCCACAAAAATGACAGCAGTTTTGTTGCCATCCATCTGTACAGTTTAGATCCAGATTCAGCTCACATGAGGGAAAACAGAGACGTTCATGGATCCGTTTGTCTGCAGGTGCATCAGAATGGAGCAGAGCAGAGAGCTTGAGGCTTGTAGGTCCAAACTCACACACCTACAAGCTTTTACCAACAGGATTTTTTTTCATCTGCTCCTGATTCACAATGATATCAATAAAGAAATATTCAGAAATGCACATAATTTTAAGCCTAATTTTCTGTCCAATATTTTCATTGGAGTGTGTCGAAGTGTCTTTGGGCAAACCGCTGAACCCACACTGCCCCTGGTGGTCAGGTTAGTGCCCTGCATGTGGCTGAATTGGACTCTATCTGTCCCTCAATATGGTGGAAAATTGATTCATATATATTCTTTTCCTTTTTTTTTTTAAATCAACTTTCTTGTTTTAGACACTTTAAGCTGCAGTTTGAGTTTCTTCATGTCAAAGCCTCCAAAAATGAGATTTTCAAAGCCAAATACTTTCATAACTCTCTTCTTTCGTCACCTATCCGGGGCAGCTGAAATGCCAGCACCCTCCTGTCCTTCCACAAATCTCTTTTCCGTACTCGTCTCTCCTCCCTCTTCCCTCCTGGCTCCCTGCCTCCTTAACCTTCCTCCCCTTCATCCTCCTCTTCCCTCTCAGTTCCAGTCTGAGGTGCTGCTCAGTCCTTCAGCCATTCTTTTTCTGTCACGCGTCCATCTCTAAAAATGTCTTGGACTCGAGTTCTGGTGCTGCCACTGGTCTCTACCCTCCTCATCCTCACCTGTAAGTAGGAAGGTTAAGATTTTCAGTTGTGCAAGAAAAAAGCTTTGAAAAGAAAAACAGCTGTGGGAGTAAATAGATGAAGAAGAAGAACATTTGTACGATTTGGTTTGAATTCTTTGATTCAGGGAATGAACTTTGATTTCCCTTTTAAATGAGCATTTTTTGTGTTCTTTTAAATTCCTCTCTAATTTTAAGGTTATATAAATCAAATGTTTGTTAACAATGGCATCACCAGTGTGGTGACGCCCTATTAGTGTAAACAAGACAAGCATTTAATGAGCTTTCAAAAGTTAAGATTAGTTTGAGACTTAAAAAAATGAAAGAAAAAGGATCATTTTAACTTGAAGTTCATTTAAATCGCACTCCTGCTCCTGAGACTTTCAGAAAGTTTCTCTCCTCTTAGTCTCAGTTTAATTTTATAGGTTGAAATATTTTACATTTTTATTCTTGAAGAAAGCTTCATGAGGCACTAAAGACTGTGAGTATTTTGACATTAAATCTGTTCCTGTAATTCAGTCTATAGGGTTAAAATTTCATTAGAATAGAATTTAAAGTCAGGAAAACAGAAATCTTAGTGTCAGATGTGCAGAGGTGTGTCTGATGAGCTGATGTAGAGGATGAAACACGTTATTGCACAGCTGCAATAACGCGCTGTGGACTTTTTAAATCTGTTAAGCTGTCCTTAATTGTTCTTAAATTATTTTTCATGATTCAAAAAGACAGAGAAATGTGAGACAGTTAAATGAGGAGTTGCCCTGCAGTATGGGGCTGAATGGTGACTACTGACTGTATATGACAACTGGACTGAGCGAGTGGGACGTCACTCAGAGGAACTCGTGATTTCCGGCTCCAAATGAAGTCAATTCAGTTGCCGTTCTGTCACAATGTGGACGTCGCCACATTAGAACCGGAACTTGTCATCAAGCACTAATTGGTCCGAGTCGGATGGAGTTGTCGTTTCTATGGCAACCACTCTTGCTAAACGGGAGTGAGCTTGTTAGAAGTCCACACCCCTTCCATTTGAAAGCGGGCTCTGGAAAATCTGTCAGTCAAAAGTTCTGAACGTTCAACGTCAGACTTTTTATAACATGAATAACTTAAAATAAATGAAAAAATACGATGTCAAAAAATTAGATTATCAAGAACATGACAAAAAAAAGGTATCAGAACAACAATGTGATTTAATTTGTTTTTTTTTTTTTTACAAATAATAGTTTTTTATTTCTCTGTAGAAGTCGTTTGACTTCTTGAAACCAGCAGGTACTTCCTGTTTGAAGTCCCAGGGGGGAGGGGCCACTCAGTCCAGTTCTCTTATGCAGTCTACGATTATGACACAACAATTAGAGTGTAACCATCTGGAGGTTTTGTGTGAAATGTATTAGAAGTCCAGGTGAAATTGGTTAGGACATTCATGCAGTATACATTTGGTGTAAACAAAATAAAACACTGTAAAGAAAAATAATTAGCGTCTCCATCAAATCTTGAAACTTCAGTTCTGCACTGAATGAAACCGATGAGACGCCTTTGAACGACGTCCGAGAACATTGAACCCCTACGTTTGCTAGGCCAGTGTGAGCGCTCTGTTCGGAAATAACTATAAAAGTGAACCGTGCTAAAGCCACCAAGCAGAGATCTGACAGAACTCGGTTTAACCCTTGTGCTATCCTAGGTACTTTAACATTGGGAGTTGGGTCATCTAGACCCACTAGACAGAGCTCTGAACCTTTCTTCTTCAATGATTTGTGATCTTCACTGGTGTCCATGGATTACATGAAATCTTTCCACCTTTATCCACCTTTGTCATGGTAGGGAGAACACGTCAATGGAAGGGGGGGGTCATATGATAGCATAAGGGATAATAAACTCTTGTGCTTTTTTACACGAGTTATTGCTGAACTAGGGCACAATTCTCCAAACCGTTAGAATTAGTCAAAATCACATCATCGACCCAACGTCTAAGATTGTTGAATAGTTCCTTGAAGACCATGATGGAAAGTGTTGAAGTAACGTTCAGCTTTTGAGGCTGAAAGAACTTGTTGTTCACCTTATTGCGTCACTGATTTACACAGGTGGTTTGGCAGGGTTTTGTGCTGGATGCCCTCCTATTTTAATCCGGGCTGGGGACCGGCAGAAGGGCTACATAGCTAGGGAGTTGAGCCATCCAGTCGCAAGAAGTCATTTCAACGGAGCCCCTTACCCGAAATGGTCACGTCAGGTCACGGGCTACGTACATTTCCCTCTATTGGATGGTACAAATGTGTACGTACTGTCACCTGCTAGACAGGCTGTGTGAAAATGCTCAGATCTGGGAGATGTGAGCTCAAGGGGAAAATATCAGCTTCTCTTCATAAAAATAGCTGGTTCGTATTGAGCCGAGGAGGAATATAAAATGTATAGCAATTCAAAAAACATCAAAGGTAGATGCTAAAGTTAAGCTAGAAAATAGACACGAGACACACACTCTCACACTGGTCTAACCTTTACTCATAAATGAAGCCCATACGTCTCTCCTTCGGGACAAAAATCTCCGTGACTTTAGCGTAAAAGTCCTTTAGTTTTAGAAGTCTCCGTAAAAGATGCGCTGGTCCAACATCTGTCGTCCTTTAATTATTACTTTATATTCTGATTAAAAGTCCAACTGTAAGACATTTTATGACAGTTTGTCAGAGCTAAACATAAAGTAAAGGACTCCTATTGAACTTTATTAGCAACAACTGAACGACAAACAGGAGCTCTACATTGAGACAGAGTGACGGCGTGTCTTACCTTCTTCAGTGCAGCTTCATGGAGAACGAGTTTTTTTTTTTTTACCCATGTCAGCTCATGGGCTCCCTACAGTTCCCTTTATTGGTGGATGGTACAAAAGGGGTGCATACTGCCACCTGCTGTAAGATCTGGGAGCTCAAGGGGGAAATAAAAATAAGCATCTTGGTACAACTTGTCTCATATGCATAGACTTCTGATGGTTTCAACGGTAAAGCCAGCACGTGTCGATAAAGTCAAGACAATATCTACTCCTGTTTCTTGCCATAAACAGTCAGATACTGAAGTTTTTTAAATGAACTGTTGAAGAAGTTAGGTTTGATAAATTGATCTGAAACAATATTTGATAAATAGAAATTAAAAATAAGAGAAAAAACAAAATTTAAGAAAATAAAAATTGTCAGCAACCGTTTGAACGTCTCGCCTTCAGTGACCAGCGCGGTGAGGAGCGCAGCTGTCCGGGACGACGCCAAACCGGCCGATGCAAAAGGTGAGGCTAACTCAACCCGTTCATGGCGTCATCTCCTACAGCTGCTGTCTTTCAGAGGCGTTAACCCATGTTACCTTTGACCTTTAGACGCAGCAAAACGGGTGTTTGTGGCCGAGTCCGAGGCCTCAAACTTCTTCAAACGCCGCAGCCGTCGGTCACCTAAGTACTACGCAGAGCTCGTCGGTAAGCTGTGTCATCTGCAAAAGAAAGTCCATTTCTGACCAAAGCTGGAAGCCACTTGATCCAAACTCGACTCAGAATCAAAGTCTTCTCAGCTGCTGGTTTGGCGTGTTCAACATTTCTGTGGATTTCCTGTTGGCCTCGCAGTGGAAGGCGATGTGGTCTAGATACGCGTTTCGCTCAAAGACCCACTCCAAAGAAAATGTGGGCTTTTCACAGGTTCTTGTAGCATATTTCATTTATAAAGAAAATTAAACTTAAATTGGCATTTTTTGATGTTTTTTTAATTCAAAAGGTTGTAAAATCAGGAGAAAACAAAAAAATGCTGCTGGAAAAAAGATTGTACTAGGGATGTTAAAAATACGCTGGGCAGGCCACAAGCTCCGCCCCATTTGGATGCATCCACTCAGCAACGGGGGAGGGGAAGGGAGAGGGGGGTTGCTCTGTCCCGCCCACAACTCAAGAGGTGATTTTCTTATAAATTCCTGCCACTCTGCAGAAACTATGTCCTAGAAAGCGTAGTTTGGTTTTAGCTAATCATAAATAAAAGTGGGACTTTAGGAACTCCAGTTTGTGGGTGGGGGAAAAAAATGGAGGTTTCCTTGTGGTTCATTTGGATAAAAACCTACTGCAAGCTGGGAAAATCAGGAACTCCATTCCCTCGTATGGTATGTGGTGTAAGGGGAGGGGATTGGAGAGGAAAGGAAAAAAATAAGGGGGTGTGGTTAGGAACAGGTTAGGGATGGGGAGTGGATAGCGCGATGCTAACAGGACCTGGTGGTCCCTTGAGTGCACAGTGTGGTAGCGGGTGGAATTCTGTTCCCTTGTAGTGTATTTGGTGTAAGGGGTGGGGGGGTGAGGCTGGTATACTCTCGGAGAACAATAAAGAGAGGACTCTTTAATTAACCTCGGCACTGAACAATAAGAACGCTCGTTTGGGAATCGAACAGAAAATCCACCTGATGGGATTCCTGATGGCTGAACTATCTAAACTATTGACCCAATGGACTATAAAATAAGTTTAAAGAGTGAATACATGTCTGTGTGATTTCCAGAAACACTGTGAGGGACGTCGTACTCTGAGCTTGTGAGGATAATCGCCACACGGAAGGAAAACACAGACTAATGACCTAAAAAGAGCTTTCCTTGAACCAAATCGGGGCAACAGTGGCTCAGGTGGTTGAGCGGGTCGTCCAATGATCAAAGGGTTGGCGGTTCGATTCCCCGCTCCCACCAGCCAAATGTCGTTGTGTCCTTGGGCAAGACACTTCACCCTCCTTGCCTCCAGTGTGGCTTCACTGGTGTGTGAATGTGTATGAATGTCCCGGTGATGGTCAGAGGGCCGTAGGCGCGAACTGGCAGCCACGCCTCTGTCCGTCTGCCCCAGGGCAGCTGAGGCTACACCAATAGCTACCGTCACCAAGTATGAATGAGGAGTGAATGAATAATGGACACAATGTAAGCGCTTTGAGTGACTGGAAAAGCGCAGATAAATCTTAGCCATTATTATTATTAAATACGGCTAATTTAGGTTGGAACAGGAAATAGTCAAGTATCTGCCAAAACCAGTTTACAGAAGCTTATATTTTATACCAACATTTGCCAAAACATAGTTTTTAATAAGTTTCACCTAAAATAACAGAATAAACTAAAATCCAATTGCCTTGTGCTACCTTGTGGGGTCATCTGGACCCCACAAGGTAGCACAAGGGATGCGAGACGATCCTGGCGCTTGCTGGACTTTCTTGGACGCCCTGAAGCCTTCTTAACAAAAACTGAACCTCTGTCCTTGAAGATCCTATAAATTGTTGATTTCGGTGCAATCTTAGTTGCCCAAATATCCTCGCCTGTGGAGCCATTTTTAATGCAACGCAATGATGGCAACAAGGATTTCCAGCATCACTCTCCTGTTAACGTGTCAAGTCTGCCACTCTAACGCCCTCAGCCTGACATCATGATCTCCGGCTCGTCAACATTCTCACCTGAGTTAACCAGACGATGGCTGAAGGTCCTTTAACGACAGCAATGGAAAGTCTTTGTCAGGATTACATTTACTTTTATGGCAAAGACGGACTATGCAATTCATCTGATCACTCTTCATAACACAGTAAATAATAATAAATAATACTAAAACAGTAAATGGAAATTGCTGTTAGCAGCAACTTCCAATATTTATGTCATTCTCATAATGTTTGGCCACGACTGCATGTGAGTTTTCTCCTGGATCTGGGTTCCTCCCTCTGCCAAAAGACATGCTTCATAGGTTCATTGGTTACTCTAAATTGCTTGTGCACATGTGGACCTGCAGCAGGTCCAGGGTGTATCCTGCCTTCACCCAATAGTAGCTGGGATAGGCTCCAGCAACCCTGTGACCCTAAAACGGATTCAAAAGCAGATGGAAACATTTTCTCCACAGACACTGAATTATGGGCACTGAGTTTAGTAAATGCTGCTCATCCACCTGCCTCTTCTTTCATGTTTCCTTGACGCTGTATTTCTTTTTCCTGGACTTTCGTCAAAAGCGGAACAAGGGATGAAGCGGGCCGCCAGCGAGCGAAGGAGGGAGTTCAACGAGGAGCAGAGGAATGAGTATGAGACGTACGCCGAGGAGGACCGTGATGGTAAGAACCGGAGCGGCGTTTGGTTCCGGCTCAGCTTCATGTCCGGCAAACGCCACGCTGTCACTGAGCGTCTCAGGTTCTGCTTCGAGAAGCTTTTGTCAAAAGAAAAAAGAACAAATACGGCGGGAGCCAACGTTAAAATCAATCCACAAAACCAATCAACCAATGAGCATCATTTATGAAGGACTTCTTGAAGGTCAAAGCTGCCGAGGTGCTGAACAGGTTAGCAGAATAGAACAATAGAAATAAAAACACTAAATGATAAGAGACTCTAAAAGAAACTGTGACAACAAAACCATAAAAGGTTTTAGGCTTTTATCGAGTAAATCTACTGAGGGTCGCCGCAGCATGATTTAAACAAACAAACTAAAGTATTTTACCTGAGTACTTCCTCCTCTTTACCCAAAAAGGAAGAGTGAAGCCCACATGAAAACACATCCTCCCTTCCTACTGGGCGTCACACTCAATAAACCAACAGAAATGGTCCTTCAGGAAAACATTTGAAATGAAAAACATTCCCAAGATAATCCAGGATGTTGACTGTAAATGAGAACTGGACTGAGCGACTCCTCCAGCCAGGCGTTCCAAACAGGAAGTACCTGCTAGTTTCAAGAAGCCAAAATTCCATGTATAGAGAATTAAACATTGTCATTTATTTATTTCTAAAGCACCTTCCACCACCAGCCAGGGCGGCCCAAAGTGCTGCACACATGGAGAGCAAAACGTCCAAGAACTTAAAGAATAAAACCAAATTAAAAGAGACTAGAACCAGGCTGATGCTTAAACGCTAAAATGGAGGAACAATTCTTTTCTTAAACTCTCCAAGAGCCTGACCTCTCTAATCGCCGGTGGAAACTGGTTCCACAGTTTAGGAGCCAACACGGCAAACTTAGGTGTGGATCTGGGAACCATGAACACAAGCTGGTCGGTGGAACGTGAGGACTTTAGGGGGAATGTCTTAAAAGCAGACCGGAGAGGTAAGAAGATGCCGTACCTGCCAGGTACTTAAAAAATAAGGACCAGAATCTTAATAAAACCCAAATATTGCACTGTTACTCCCTCATTCTATCGGTCAGAAGAACTGTTCTTTTTAAACAGGTTTTTAATAATCCTATATTTTGGTTTCCCATTTTTTTCTTTATTGCAAGTTATTCAGATCTTAAACTGACCAATCAGACGGCTTAATAAAAATCTGTGGCGTCACGTCAAACATTTAAAATGATTGACAGATTCTCCCGAGATCGCTGTTTAGTGGTAGGGGTGTGGACTTCCGACAGCTGATTGGAGATGGTGGTTGCTATAGAAACAATGATTCAGAGTGACTCAGACCAATCACTGGTGACTGACAACATGGCGACATCCGTATAAGAAAAGAATTCATTTGGTTGGAGCTGGAAGTAAGCCATTTTCTACGGATGACGTCACACTGAAATGTCCGGTTGTCCTATAGAGGACAACCGGACAACGTCACACTGACGTTGACCACAGAGAAGGGTGGAGGAAGCTTTGTTTCTCCAGAGCCTGTCTCATCTCTGGTTTCCATGGCGATCGGAAGCTCCAGGAAACGCCACATTTTCAAGAAACAATTGCAGATTTTTAGGGCACTTCTCTGTAGGTTTTTCTGTGTAAAAATGGTCAACTTCTAAGAGAAAATGCTTTGAATCCTCAATTCCCTGAGGAATTGAATGTCCTCCTTTTGCCTGAAACAGCCAAAGGAATCAGGGGAGGCGTAAGGGACAATCTCTCTCACAGCAGAACGATGGAAATCAGAAAAGAAAGCACACAAAAACAGACGGATGGGCTAAAGTCAGGAAGAGAAAAACACAGCTTGGAGGACTCTGGATGCAACCGATGGAGCCAAATCCCGTTTGTTGGCGGTAACACCAGCCGACGCCTCACCAGAAACCTGACATTTACTGGACTGCTCATGCAACCAAGCGGCCCAGCAGAGAGCTCACACTGACGGATCCAGTTTTCGTTTGGGTCTTGGTGAACCATCAGTGGCTCACCAAGACCGTCAATCTGCCCTGCAGCTGCTTTTGATGCATTGTGACAACAGCCGCAATCGCCGCTTCTAAACTGAGATCCGGACACCACAAGGATGTGACTTAGTTTGCAAAATGCACTCAGGACATTTGGTATGGCTTGAAATAAAGCAGAGATCTATTCCAGCTACACTTTTTATGGGCACAAACAAAAAAAAAAGTCCAAAAATAGAGAGCTACAATACTGCAGAAATGCCACTCTTATCTTACCCACTGGGATCATCGTTTGATAGAAATGTTACTCTGTCTTTTCGTTATAACTAGAAGGAGCCGCTTCTCCAGAAGAAAATGCAGGTTGAATGCTGTATTCCTGAATAAAAATGAAACTAAAGGGGAATAAATGGCAAAAATAAAAATTAAAGAAAGAAATGATCAAAGTTGACCATAAATAAAGTGAAAACGGCACAATAAGAAGACATGTTTGTGAAAAATGCTAGAGCCGGTTATCGAACCAGCGACTTTCTACACCAAGGGTTCCCCATGGATTTCAATGGAGGCAGAAAGCCTGGAAATCCTGGAATATCTTGAAAAGTTCAAGGATTTGAAGGAGCAAAAGTAACAGCTGGAAAAAGCTGAAAGAGCTGAACATTTGAATAGTTGAAATAACAAAAAAAATTGTAGGAGTTAAGCATCAAAAAATGGAGGACGGTACGAGAATAAAGACAGAGAAACAGGAAAACGATGGATTTATAGCATCAACCCATAAAAAAGACAGTTTCTGCAGTAGTTCATCAGAATGACTGTTGACACGGAGGAAGCCTGACTTCATTTCCCATCATACCTTTGTTTTCACCCGCCATTCAAAACCAAAGGAAGGGGGGAAAAAAGATAAACCACAACAACAAACTTTAGTCTTCTAACTTCCCAAAACCTTCCGGTTTCCATCTTTTAGACATCCACTAGTTTCTAACTACCGGTACCTCCATCTGTGCCTTGTGGGCCAATTTGTACTATAGAAAAAGCCGGAGCTCACACTTAATAAAAGGCAGAAAGTTGTGTTTTTTGGCTTTAACTCTGTGAGTTATTGTCAGACATTAACCAGGCTTAGGTTGCCGTATAGATAAACTAAAACAAATTTTGACCAAAAAGCCAGATTGGAGATCGCCAGTGTTATCCATGGAGTTACTGGACTAAAATTCAGAGGAAAAACTTAAAATGATTTTTTCAGACCAGACACTCACTGCAAAAAGCAACGTATAAAGGATTTTAGCACAACTTAGCAAATCCCAACGGAAGATGTAGAAATAATTGGTAATAAACTATTGTTAGTGAAAGGATTTTTTTCTCTCCACAGAGATAAACGAGAGATCGAGGGAGATGAACGAGCAGCTGCGGGAATATCACTACGACGGCCTCTACCCCCGTTTCCACTGGTTCCACTGAGCATGCTCAGTAGAGAGCCCAATAATGTTTCCATTACCTTCACCGTCAATTGGTGTTTTTTGCATGCCAGTCTAAGTTTCCTGCACTTTTATCCAAATGTTTCCAGACTGTTTTCTGGTTATAATAATTTTATACATAATGAAATGTGCAATTTGCATCTTCAAGGAACTGTAACGAGTGTTTAAAGGTGCAGTTTTTGTAGGTTAGTGCATGCCGGTTCTAGTTTTTGTGTACATAAAGTGATGCCAACACATCTATAGGATGAACTATAGCAACAGATAATAAATAGCCTTAAGAAACTCAACTGATGGGTTATTTCTGAGGGAAAGATTCTGAAGACGTGAAAGTCACTCTAAGAATGTTTGGTATTTGGGATCCTCAAAAAAGCAGAAAGAGACACGAAAAAAAAGAGGGAGCTGCAGAAGTGATCAGGCTGAAAGCATTCCCACATTCCTGAGGGGAAATAGTAGACAGAAACCTGGAGAGGAGGTGGAGGGAGGCCTGACAGACACTTCCAAATAAGAAATGGATTCAGGATGAAGCAGCTTTTCTCTGCAAATACGCCCAGAAATTCAGTCTGATCTGCAGTAGAATCATTTCTTCTGTCCCGGCCCCCGTAGCAGTCCTGGACGGCCAGGACCAGATTGGTTCACAATTCTCTTTTACTGCGCCTTTGAGGGAAAATTTGGCCAAATACTCAAAACTCTCAGAAATTTGCAAGCAACTAGCATCTGGGCTACAATGTAGCCTATACCGCCCACTAGTGGCCGGGATAGGCTCCAGCAGCACCCTGACCCTGAAAGGTATGGAAGCATTTGTGGAGCATAATTACAAATAAAAGTCAATACCAGAAATGCTTTTTCGTTTTCAAAATAAAGCTGCATTTGTTGACTCATAAACAAAATGAAAAAGCAATCCGCCAAACCGCTTTTTCTGTTCTTCTAAAACTCTGTCAATTAATATGATAAAGAAAATGGTATCTGACATTTCATTTTCAAGTTTTCTGGTAAATGTGTAGCAAAATTCAATTAGAAATTTCTAATTTGACAATTAAAATGGATTAACAGAAATGCTTTTTCATTTTCTTTCTGTGACATAATTAAAAATGCAGAGAGGACACTGCGTTTCGTTTTCACATCCACCTCGCAAAAATGTAACAGACAGACAGCGGTGTTGAAGAGGAAAAAGCGGTTTGGAGGATTCAACAAATGCAGCTTCATCGTGAAAATGAAAAAGCATTTCTGGTTTTGACTTTTATTTTTCAACTATGCAACAGAAATGCTTCCATAGAAAGAGACAAAAACCGATATAGAAGATGAATAAAATCAATGAAGCTGGTAAAAAGGAATTTTGGGAATTGGGAACTCCCCTTCCCAAAAATGAATGGGGTCAAAGTCTCTTATGGAGCTCCAAATAACATAAAATAACATATCAAAATCCACTAAAGCAAAACCCACGTGTAGAAGTTTAAAGGAAGTTTTAGAATTATGGGATGGCACAGGACCTACTAGTTTGGGGGCCACGTTGCAGCAATGTTCACATATTGCCACAATTGGGGAAAAAGAAAACTTTGGTTCCAGCAATTTGAAATGAGTCTTAAACCCGAACCGAAGCTAGGTTGACCTTTGACCACAAGAAGAGGCCATAATCATAAAAACGTTTGGAATTGTATTCACAGTATTCAATGCTGTTTTTTTCCTGGTCAAATCATGAGAATGTGTAAAATTCAGAAAGAAACGTCTCCTTTGAAGGTTTTGGATTTTGCATTTTAACAGAAGAAGCTTTTATTTTGACGAGGTAAGAGCCACACATGTACAAAACATGATTAGGAAAAGGACATTTAAGACAAAAATGTTGATTTATCGGCAGGTTTCCAGCAAATCCCGAACAAAATGACATTTGAAGAGTGATTCCATCCAGATAAAAAGGTTTAAAACCACACATAAAACACCACAAACCCTAAAAGCTGAGGTCACTTTAGACTGTTGATGAACTTGGCGTGCTCCTCTCCTCGCGGTAGCAGAAGCTCCGCCCCGAGCTTTGGTCCAGTTTTCTCCTGCAACATAAAGACATGGGTTAAAGTCCTGAACAAACTGGGTCCGGTTGGTGGATTTCCGTTCGGTCTGTTCCACCTTCAGCATCCCGTCACGCTCCCATTTGAACAGGCCGCAGTTGCTGGAAAGGGAGACATGTCAATCAGAGGATGGGACGTGCAGCTCTGCAGCTGATTTTCTCTGGTTTTGTGGCCTCAGACCTGCAGTGTTTGTGCGGCAGTCGGTCCAGAGCGATGGCTCTCTGCCCGCAGGGACACCGGAAAAACCGCTTGACGGCGTCGTGCCACCGCAGGTCGTGACTCTCCTGGACGCAGCGATCCGCCGGCTTAAAGTAGGTGTAGCTGCACTGAAAGACAAACAAAAAGACACATTAAGAGCTTTGGTCGGGGAATAATGCGCGCATGTTCTGCCTAAAAGCTACAGCTAAACTTATTATTTTGGTTTGTAGTTTAAACATCTTAATATCAGACATAACGAACTCACAATTAATTCCTCACTAAAATGTATTGATTTGTTTTTAAAATAAATTGTCTTAATCATTTGATCTCAAAAACATATGTTTTAACAATGGCTCTCTCTGATGAGGCAGTATTTATTTTTGTTTTAAAGCAGAAGTTTTCTTTGGGACGGTGAGTATTTCTGCTTCAGGAAACAGGCTTCTATGATTTAGAAGAGCCTGAAAGCTTCATTCGACTTTACATCCACATTTTAATTTATACTAAAATGTGTCATTCTAGTCTTAGCTTAAATACATTTGGGAGAAAAGTGAATCAATATACCTACTTTAATGGTTTTTATAGCAATACGTCCAAAATTTTAAATATAATTGACCAGAGTATTATCTAAATATGAATATTTGTAGCTTAATTTAAAAGTTTATTTTATTTTAAAAGGGCAGAAAATTACAATTAATAAAATATTTAATTCAGGATGGCTGCCATCGTGCAAAGCAACATATATTCTTTATCGGGTCATAAACTTTCTATTTTTAGACACATAAAACACATTTGTTTGTTAAAACATAACATTTATGAACACTTATTTGAAGGATTAATTCAGTTTACTTTCATTAACCGTATATGTTGTTGCTTTGAATTTTTCTCAGCAGGAGGCTGAATATAATTTAATAATAATAATGAATTTTATTTATATAGCGCCTTTCTAGACACCCAAGGTCGCCTTACAGATAGAAAACAATACTGCTCGACGCCCCACAGGCTTGTGGGAGGAGCTACCACCTAATGTTTCCCTTACATGGAGAGTTCCCTGTATATCTCTGGAAGACATGGAGGATGTTTAGAGATCAGATTTATTTATTTTTAAAAAAGCTTTACTATGGAGCCCGTGACCTGACATGGAAAAATAAATACGGTAAATAATGTGTTCCCACAAAATAATAATTCTCGTGGTAAGTCATTCATAAACACGGATGGCTTTCTGCTTCCCCATGTAATATTCTGATATACATCTTTCCTGTACTATTTGAAGGTACCACAGTTACAGTGACACGTTAAATTGGTCGAGATGCATTGTGGGATATGTGTGATGCATGATGGGTAACGTACGAAATATGTAGACTTTGGATGTAAAGTGACTGCTAACTAGTATGTTAATAAAAGACAAGTTACCTCAGCACCTCCGGAATATTATTCTTCATGCTAGAGTAAAGTAAAAGTACAACATCCCGTACCGTCAGCCAGCTGTCTGGATGCCAGCATGACCATCAAAGTTTGTTCTAATCGGAAAAAGTTTTTCTGATCCCATGTACACGGTTGGATTCTAATCCGTCTATTGATCCCATCAAGATATTTTGCGTATGACCACGGCTAGTGACACGGAAGTAGCGGCGGAAAGCGGCTTTAGTGGCAGGATGGAGAACGAAGCTGGATGTGAACGAACGCAGACATGGAGACGTGATCACCGATGCTTTTGTAGAGCTTTTTAAAAGAAATAAATCCGATCTCTAAACATCCTCCGTGTCTTTCATGTAATGAGACACACAGACAGAAATGTGAAGGTATCTGCTGCAAATTAGACTATTGCTCACATCCGTGTTTATGAACGACTTATCATGTGAATTATTATTTAGTGGTAATTGTTATTTATTTATTAACCCATGTCAGGTCACGGGCTCCGTACTCTACTTGCCCCACAGCAAAAACATCATGAAAAATAATCAGGATTAGCAGAAACATGTCAATAAAAGCAAGAACGGTTATTTTGACTAACGTAATGAATGAGTAACAGCTGTTTCTATAGAAATCTATGGGCTTTTAGCTTTTTGGGACTAATCGGTACTTCCTGCTTAAAACGCGAGGGAGGGATTGTTCAGTCCAGGTCCTATTTTATGGTCAATGTTTGCAACACTGGGACCCCTCAAAAAGCTGTAGAACGTCCCGTTTCTATCAGGAGCTCTAAAATACCTTTCCAGTCCAACAGAAGCGGATATTTCGGGCTCAGTACCTTTTTACAGGTGACAGCTCGACACTTCATCTCCTTGATGCCCTTCATCTTCTCCTCCATCTGCTCCTTCTTGACCAAAGCATCAAAGTAGCGTTCCTGCAGCTGGTACTCGGCCTGAAACAGACCAGGATGCACGTGCTGAATGCTCAACCGGCTCACAGTCTTTGCAAAGCTCATGTTGACTGTAGATGAAACGATACCGCTTGGAGGACGGTCTCATGGCGAGATTTAGCGTTGAGGATCTTTTGGAACTCCTCAGACTGGATGTAGCGGAGCTCCTCTCGCTTCTTCTTCAGGGCCGGCTCTTCTTCCTCCTTACCCAGATCTTCTGCACGGGCGACATTAAGATTTGTGGTGTTTTCCATAACAACCCTAATAGGCAGCAGCGTGAAGGGTCCTGCCTAAAGACCCACACTGGATTTTGGCTCATTGTACGCCCTGGGAAGCAAACCCAGGTTTCCTGTCGCCTTTACTATAATTACTATAAAACATTAATTATCTATAAAATACGGTTCTGCAGTAGCATTGCGAAAAAAATTTGATTCATAAAGATTAAAAAAACAACAGATAAAAGAAATTCAGTTTTAAATTGTCTACAAAAATGCTGCAAAACATGAAATTAAAGCCACAAGAGCTGCACTGACAAATTCATAAAATATACTTTTTTTTCGTTTTATCTCCATAGCAACCATTTGATTTTTTGGTCGCCTGGGGGTGACGAACAGATTGAGGTAATTTTTGGAAGAATTAGCAAAAGTACATCTTTGGATTTCCTTGGTAACGAGGGGCTTTTGTTAACCACGCCCACATTCCTAATATACTCATATCATGTAGCGTATCGTTTCGTTCAGCTTGAGCCAAACGTTCATGTTTTACCTTTTCACAAAATTACAGTAAAAAATTCATGAGCAAAAGGGAAACGGCACTTTTGCAAGCTCGCCACAATAACGCCGTTCCAAATTTACAAAAGGATCAGGAGTGAAATATGTGAGTGAGGAATTGTGGAAACAATCTAGTAGTCCAGGACAGCTGCGGTACATAAATATAAAGTAAGAAAAGGCGTTTCTGCACCTTTGGGTGAGCTCCGGTTTTTCTCCACTCGGGCGCTGATCTCACTGTTGTCGATCCTCTTCCTCTTCACTGCGTTGGGGTCCTCTTTCTCAAGCCCCGCCCCTTTGGCCCTCAGCTTCCTCAGAGCAGCCAGCTTGGCGGCGGACAGGCTGGACGAAGCGGCTGGAGGGGGGCTGCCATCGAAGAAGAGGATGTCGTCGCCCGCAGAGAAACCTCGTCCCAGCGTCGGGGTGGGGGGTTGGGTGTTGCTGGGAGCCTGAGAAGCAGCGAGCGGCGACACCAGACCTCCTGGGTTCTGAGGCGATGTAGAGGCGCCGCCGTTCTTCTGCTGCAGCCTCTCGTTGGCCCGCCGCCGCTGGATCTCCTGGAGCTCCCGCTGCTTTTGCTTCTGCTGCTTCAGCAGCTCGGACGCTGAGATGGACTGAAGAGGAGCGCCGGCAGGACTTTTGGGGCCTGAAGTCGGTGAATAAAGCTTGAATGAAGGCTGAGTTGATTATATGACATATTAATATTAAATACTTAAGAGTTCACAGTCCAGGACAGGGGTCGGGAACCTTTTTGGCCGAGAGAGCCATAAACACCCCTTACTTTTAAATGTCATTTCATGAGAGCCANGGCCGCCGTCCGTCTGCTCACCCCCTTGTATCCGTCGTTCTGCTTCATGGGGTTCGGGTTCAGGAGCCCGATCGCCGTTCCCGGTTCCATCTTCCAGTGCTCCTTGTGGACTTCACCGAACAGGAGGAGGGAAACGAACACGTCCAGGCCGTGGAGGTCGTTGAGTTTCCAGATGCTGAACGTTTTTCCCTGTGAGGAACGGAACACCGATCATCCTGCAGTTCGTCCTGACGTGTCCGTGTTTTAAGAAAACAATCAGAAGAAGCAAATCCTCCAGCAGCAAATATGGACTTTTTTTTTTACCCACAATTCAAAGTAATAAGCAATTCTCAATGGATAACTTAATTTGCGATTTGATGATGCAATTAAAAAAAATGCATTTTGCAATGCAAATTACAATTTCATCTTACGTTTTTAAAATTGCAATATTAAATGAAAACAAACAGGTTTTTTAAACCATAATTCAAATGTAAACTGCAGTTCAATGTACAAGTCAGCCATGCTTGTCCTTAAATACAATATTTAAAAAAAGAATTCATTATTTCCTTTAAATTAATCCTAAAGTAACTTAAACTCCACCAGGGGGTTTGAATTTTCCCTCACTTGTTGGAACACTTTTTCCAGCCCAAAATACAAAGAAATTTGCAACTAGATTGCAAACGTAAAGGCTCCCAATCGGGATGGGGGAAGGGGGGGGGGGGGGTCCTGGCTCCACTGCCTTTTGATCAACCAATTAAAAATATCAAAGATGCTCAACCAACCAATAGAATCGTTTGACATGGGAGGTTAAGGAAGAGAATCCGCCTTGAGCTCCTGTTTGTGACCACGGCTCATAGAAGTTGGTTTTGGAGCTCGTCTTTGGGGCATCTGTGTCCTCCCCCCATACGTATGTTTGTGGTTATGTTGTATAAATATGTCCTCTCTGGTCATTTTTTCGCATTTTGTAAAAGCGTTTTTGGCCAAAATAAAAACCCCTGTGTTGTTTTCTAGGACATAGTTTCTGTAGGGCGGCGGGAGTTCATTAGAAATTCACCTCCGAGTTGTGGGCGGGACTGTTGATGTGGAGCAACCCCGCCCCCTCTTCTGTTCTGTGTCGCCCACCGCATCTTCTCTGTGTATAAAATACGTTTTTGTTTCAAAGGGGTTTTTTTTGTCTGCTCCTGATCCGATGAAATTTGAATAAAGAAAGACTCAAAAAAAGAAATTTTAAGATTCTACTCTTCACATGTGTCCTTCATCATTAAGGGAAATCCCACAAAAAAACATTTTTCTTGGAAGGGGTTTTATAAGTTCTTTTTGAAGAAATTTGAAGAGTTATTTTAGTTTGCAGCAGATTTTGTCGTGTAGATCAGGGCTCAAGACTGCGACCAATTGGTCGCATTTTGCGACCAAAATTTGAGAGTGTGCGACTGAATTTTAAATCCAGTCGCTCATGTGCGACCAGTAAATTTGCCTCCCCCACCCTCCGTATTTTTTTATACATTAAATGTGGAAGGGGCACGTCAATGATCAATGAAATAATCTGAGCGCACACGCACGCAGGCAGACACACACACTCGCGCACATACGCATGAAACGCGAGCACACACTCTCGCGTGATGCCCGTCTGTGAGGCGGCCACTGCGTGTGAGAAGAATAAGTCACTGTAAGTGGCTAAAATACGTGGAGGGGGCGGGGCCTAGAGATAATCGCGCGCGTGTAATCATCTGTGGGAAGGAAACGGAGACAAATATCATCACAACCTGATATGTGCGTCTGAGCTATGAGGAAGCGAACTATTGATTCGTTCTTCCTACCTGCGGCTAGTGTACCAGTGCCAGAGTGTACAGCAGGGGTCTCAAACTCGCGGCCCGCGGGCTATTTGCGGCCCCTAAGATATTTTGCGGCCCCCGCTTTAATGTGAAAGTTTAATGTTACTGCAGCCCGCCAGTTTGTATGAATGACACTTTTTCATTGTCGTGCACGGAGATGACCAACCAATCACAGTGGGGTAAATGACTGTTGGGGGCGGGACAATGACAGGGCTTGAAAGCAGGACACCTGACAGCCCCCTCCCTCCCCAGACCACATTAAGGAGTTCCTTACTTTCCTTTTTAGAACGTATCTATTCGATCGTAATTTTCTAAATCCATGCAGTCCGTGCTGAACTTTTCTCTGGGTCTCACAGAACCGGAGGAAGGTTTAGTGTTTCGGTTACGGCGGCGCATCAAACGGTTTATGCACGGCTGTTACGGCAGCACACCGCTCCCGCGGGAGTCGGGTCAGCTGAGGAGAATGCGTGACAGCTAACGGGGCTTGAACATTAAACACGTGCGGGCAAAAACATTAGTTTTAGACACACTGAAAATACGTGGGGAAAATGCAACGAAAGACGTGTTTGAGATGAACCGGCAGCTCGCCTGGATCGTTGGGGAGACGGGGGGGGGGGGCTGTGAGATGAAGGCGAATCTGCAGCAAGACTGAAGGACAACAGGAAGTTGGAGTTGTCCTTAACATTTAATTTAGTTTTAATATTCCTCTCCCCCTTAGTGTGATCTGTGTTATTATATATTTTATGATTATTTTAATGTTTTGTAAAGCATGTAGCCTTTTTTAATGAATTGGTATTTTAAATTATTTTAATTAATCACTCAACTACAAAAACCATCAGGACACATGTCCCATAATGCATTGTTTTGTAGTCTGTTGGGCAGCTTTCAGTCAGTTCAGTTTCCAGCTGTGTCCGGGTAGGTTTGCCCCTTGCTCCCACCCCTTTTTCGCGATATTTTTGTGATGATTGACAGTTGATGTTGGAGCAAAAACAAAATTATGTCTCACACCAGGTGATCTGTGCAGCGTTGAGTCCACCTGGGTGATCTCAAACAAGCTTATTGTGCATCTTGGCTGCACCTATTTGATGTCACAAAGATAAATTTCCATCCGTTTTCTTTACTATTTGTTCTGTCATGACAGCGATGGTGCTGTCAGTTTACCTGTTGTTGCATTTTCAAAAGTGAAGAATAAAATGTGACACTGAATTAGAAACAGCACATTGTAATTTCTGCATCTATTATTAAAGTATTTATTCGTAATACAGTGGAAATGAGTAGATTTGGTTAGAATGTTGATTTACGGTATGCGCCCCTAAATTTTCTGGTTGTGCCCCTAAAATTTTCATAGGGGCCACAGTGCTCCTAGTGAAAAAAGTTAGTCTGGAGCCCTGTAGATTTAAGACTTGTGTTTTCAGTTTTGATGATTTCAAACTGTTCTTTTAAACAAAAATCAGAAGACTTAAAGAAAATCTAGTTGTTTTTTTTTTAAAAATAATATTTGTGGCTCTGGACGGAGGTCAAACACTATTCACAGGATGAGCAGCAGGAGCTGCGCTGCTTGCTTACGCTGCGACTGCTTTGTGGCGTTGCCTTGTCCACCAGCACGCCAAACGTCACCCAGTCGCTGTCCTCCAGCTTCTCCCGCGTCAGACGCTCCGGCACCTGTGACAGACGGATCAGCCGCCGACTGGCCATCTTCTGGTCCATCTCCACGGAGGAAACCCGCGGTTTTCTGATTCAGACGGAAAGCAAACGCATGAAGCAAAAAGAAAGCAGAGTGAGCGTTCGTCGCTGCCAGTTTCATTATACCTGAGTCTAAGTCCTGAGTATTTCTCAACGGCCACGTCTTTGGGGGAAGGAGGAGGAGGAGGGGCCGGTTTAGGCCTTCCTGCTGATGTAGCTGGCGTGCTGGGACGGGCGGGAGAGGAGCGAACGGGAGCTGCAGCTTTGCTCTCCAGAGGCTGGAAGGAGCTGCCGATCTTTATCTCCACCAACGGGCCTCTGTCCTCTGAAGAGAAACCACGGACAAAAAGGTATTCACACAAAACGGACTGCGGACACCCTAACAAAGCACCCTCCCCTGCCCGTAAACACAAAGCTATGAGTCCGGCTGCTCTGCTCAGAGACACACTTCGCTCGCGCGGAGCAGCCAGCCGGTCTTGTTTGCGTCCCAAAGCCTCCTCTGGAGCGTCGCACCGTCTTTGCATGACCTAACCCCACGATCCGAACAGCAATCGGCACAACCCATTCATCTTTATCGGAAAGACATTTTGATCCGGATGAGTCTGAGCGGGGCCGAGTATTCCGAACGGCGTGTTTACATGACGCATTTTTGTTCCCATCAGGCGTTCACTCAGATGACTTTTGTCCATGTAACCCCAGCTAGTGTTTGGGTAGGAAATGTTTTCTATTTTTACCGGAAGACGAAGCAGCTTTAGCGGCGTGAGCCACTCTCTGTTTGCGTTTGAATGAGTCTGCGTTGTTCAGCTGAGAGGAGAAGTCTGAGGACTCCTGGAGTTTGCAGCTTCTGGATGTCGCTGCGCCGGATGTCGACGGCACTGCAGATAAAAACGAGAAAGACAAACGGTAAGGAAGCGCGTGTGTAAAACAGCAAAGGCCGGTTCACAGCCTGGTTTTACCTGCTTGTGATTTGCTTTTTTGAGATTGTTTGGACGGCAGAGGTGCGGCCGGTGGTTTCAAACCCCCAAGTGCTTTAGTGGACGAGGAGGCCACATCCTTCTGCTTTGCATCCAGCTGCTCCTGCAGTTTCTTCATCTTCTCCTGCATGAGCCGAAGGACCTCTGGAGAAACAAAGCGCTGGATGAATTACAGAACCTCGAAACCTCGTGAGTCAGATCTGAAAGCGTTCCAGCACAAACCCTGCAATTCCTCCTTGGACACGTCCGGGTTCTTTCCTCCACGCTCCGCTTTCCCTTCTGCATCCTTCTCCTCATTCTGGATGTCGTCCACATCTCCGAAAAGTTCTGTCACCACATCCTCTGTGGCCAAAATGTCCCCCTCAATGCCGTCTTTGTACTCCTCTTCTTCGTCGTCTTCGTCAAAGAGGCCTTCCAGGTTGTTGTCTTGTTGCTCTTCACTCGCGCCTCCGTCCTCATTGTCGTTATGTTCGTCACAGAGGCCTTCCACGCCATCCCCCTGCTCTTGTTCTTCAGTCTCGCCCCCGTCCTCATCAATCAGAGCCGTCAAAATCTCCAGATCGTCCTCGCCTGTAAAAACGACATCTTCTTTGTTTCAACCGAACAAAGTTATTTCAAATTCGAAAAATGTCACAACACTTACTGTCCATGTTGGAGGTGATGGATGCGTCAGCGGCAGGTTAGTGGCTTACCTGGAAAAATAAAATGCATCAATGTTTTGTTCTGCGACAACAGCAGCACTTTAAGAGTACATTTTTAAAAAGTCCAAATAAACTGAGAAGAGGACTAAGAAAAAGGCTTTTTAAGGGAGGACCGATATTTACTGATCAAAGGTTTTGCAGCAGATTGGGAAGGTTTGTCGTTCTAATCTCTGCTCTCGCCCTTTTAGACATTATGGCGATAAAAACAGATCAAATGCAGATTACATTCTTTTTAAAAACGTAATTTCATAAAAAGATGGCCAGAAGACAAAGAGTAGTTTAGAAAAAAGCAATAAACCTCCCAAAATGTTGAAAATCTATAAATAAAAAACAAATAAAACTATAAATGATTGTCTAAAACTGCTTTTTCACAGCTATATAAGTATATTAATAAGTTGAAATTGAAGAAACTGAGGATATTTTAAAGACCGTTGAGACGTGGTTCCAAGTCCTAAAATGTCTCCCCCAAAGTTTGTTTTGGTCAAGGTAAAAGCACAATCCAAGAGGTTAAATGAGGTCATTTTATGGGCGGCAGTCGCTCAGGTGGTAGAGCCGGTCGTCCAATGACCAACGGGTCGGCGGTTCGATCACCGCTCCCCCCAGCCAGCTGTCGTTGTGTTCACCCTCCCTGCCTGGTGTGTGGTTGTGCATGAATGTCCCGGTGATGGTCAGAGGGACCATAGGCGCAAACTGGCAGCCACGCCTCTGTCAGTCTGCCCCAGGGCAGCTGTGGCTACAACCGTAGCTACCATCACCAAGTATGAATGAGGAGTGAATGAATATTGGACACACTGTAAGCGCTTTGAGCAACAAGAAAAAGCGCGGATAAATCAAATCCATTATTATTATTATTATTATTATTTTGAGTTGAGAGGGTCCTTACAAAGCTTTGGAGACCATTTCTCTGCCTTATCTGACTTCCTCTGTCATCTCCTGTTGCAAGTAACTTTGCCCTTACATTGTAAAGGCAAACCCACACTAGTTATTGGGTTACTTGACACCAGAAGCCAACTTTTGATCACTCAATTGATCCCATGAGGCTCCCTCAGTCTGCTGCGACCAGATGAGAAGCCTCCTCCTGTCTGCAAGGAGCAACCGGTAAAGTAATTACAAAGCAGTTATCAAACACCCTCTAACGCAGTATAAAAATAAAATCTGCATGAAAGGTCTTTATGAAAATAAAGCCCATCAAAACTATTGCTAGTTTCATTAAAGACGTATAGTTCGAGGGATACCCACAATTATGTTGACACGACCATGAACCAACAACCACGTCCGTATTTTTCTTTCTGCCAGCTAACCTCAGGCTCAGTCCGCAGCGGCTCCGTTTGGTTCTTTAAAACCTCTCTCCCTTATGCCACCGATACAACGTCTATTTTTGAATCAAAAACTAAAATAAATTTTATTTTTATTCCCAAAACGCTTAAAGGCGAGACAACTTCAAATTGTCTTCACACCACGGCAGAATGAAACTGGCGCCTCACGCAGGACCCAATGTGTTTCGCAAAAAGTTTTTAGTTGACCCACAATTTGCCTGAATGTAATTTTAATTTTTGTTCATTTGAAAACCTGTTATTAGTCACAGAAGCATATCACTGCCCTCATATCACAACATGTCGATATATATTTTCGTATAGTTTAGCTAAAATATAATGATGTTTTCTAATTCCGGTAGTTTTGGGTTTAAAACACACAGGCGTTTAAAGGGCTAAAAACGTCAAGTAAATTTCCCTCTTGTTTGACTGAGCATAAAGTTTCAACAATTGACTGTTCTTAGGGAATGTTTCAACTTTTCTTTAAAGGTTTTTAGACTAATTGTGTGCCTCGAATTCCTTTTGTTGGTCATTTCAAGTTAGCATCAATACAGAGAAAAGACTAACTAGAAATTGCAACGAATAATCTGGAACTTTCCCCCAAAATAAAAGCATGAATCATATTCTTATATTAACAGGATATTCTAAATCTCAATGGAAAATCTCATGGGCAAATAAAGATTAAAACAAACCTTTATTTTAGAAAGTTGAAATGATGGCATTTCTCCATCATACGTGTTATTCTTCCCTTTGTTTGTTGCTGTAGTCTCCTGAGTGTTTCTCTTTGTTGGGTGGATTTATTTGACTGTCCCACGTTAGAAATACGCTAGACTTGACCTCAATAATGTGAGCTTCAGGATTTCAGATGACCTAAGAATTTTTTCTCATTTCCAGGTCCTTCCCATCAGAATTTGGGAAGCCTTTTTTGTTCTTGTTTTGCTGGTTGTGGTGCACAAACACCAAATACTTTTTATTCTGCTATGGGACTGCTATGACATTTGGAGACTATAAAACCTTCAGCTATAGACAGGCAAACCCACAAGCACCCATTGTTATAATAAATAAAAACTCCTTTGTAAAATGATTGAGAAATCTTTTTTGATGCACCACAGGAGTGAAAGGCAACACATTGTTCCCATTTTTATTTCATTTTCAGATAAGAAGATCTGATAGTTACGATATTTCAAAAAGCAAAATAGTCTTTTAATATATTTTATCATCTGCATAAATCATTGTAACTTAAGTTTCACAGAAACAACAAAAAACAACAGAGATATTATGCTAAGAAATAGAATAGAATTAATACACATTTTATCTGAAACTTAAAAATAAAGAATTATTTGCAAACGGATGAAAACAGTGAAACAGCAGGATTGTGGTTGACAAATATCCAGATAAACATCGTCTGCAGGCTGTTTAGTTTTGCCATATACGGAATAACTAGAGTCTAAAACAAATGCAAGAACATCTTCTGTTCAAAATGAGGCTGTAGAAAAGATTGAACAAAGAAAACTATCATCTTAGTTTTTTGCAAGTACAAATTAATTTGAATGGAAGTCCTCACAGAAGATTTTTAAATTAGGTTCATGAAAGCGTAAAAAAATGCAACTTTTTAATCGTCTCATGTTCATATTTTTATTGATTTTTTTCCCCCTGAATCCGAACCCAACAGAAATCTTAACCTATTTAAATATATATAAATTACATTCAACGCCAGACTGTTGGAGAAACAGAAAAAAAAAGGTTCATCTACATGTTAGAACGGAGACTCTCTTCACACGCATAACCGGTGGCTCTGGTGTGGAGCGCCGTGGCGTGACGCTTCAGGGTCAGACGGTACAGGTATACGTGCCACAGCATAGGAAGACTCAGATTTAGGTGCAAATTCAGCATCGTTGGGGATGGCGGTCTAGTTGATGCAGTCCATGATGTGGATCTGCAGGGAGTCCAGGTCGGGCAGGATCTCGTCGCACTTGGGGCAGGCGTGCTCAGGAATGTTCCCCTGCTGCTGCCAGTCGGTACCTGGGAACCACAGAAGTGCGACACGTGAGAACGGATTGAATGTTTTCCCAGCAGAACTGGATTTGCTTCTTACTTCTTCCGACTAGAGAGGCTCCGGCTCCGTGCGGGTTTCCTCCGGGAATGACGTGTCTTTGCTGCAGCTCATTCAGGGAACGCCTGACGGAGAAACAAGTTTGTTTTCAGGCTTTGATTTTGTCAACCCAGTCTGTAAGGGTAAATACGAGGGAAGTAAAAGTCGACCTAATGAGGCCAACACCGGTATTGGTTGAAAATAACCGATACAAACGAGATTACGTTGGTAAAATGTTTTAAAATAGACCAATAATCAGTTTCTGGTAAACCGTCAGTTTCTCTTTCTGTTGACTTTGGGCTGTGAATTGGCAAGAGTCCAGCCAGAAAATATAAATATCCTGATATACGATTGTACCTGAGACAATGTTTCACAATGTTCTAAAGGACGAATTAGAAATTAACTCTGTCTGTTTATGAATTTACCTTTCACGTGGATATCCCTTGTGCTATCTTGTGGGGTCCAGATGACCCCACTCCTAACGTTAATGTGCCTTGGAGGCACATAAACGTTAGGATTGGGGTCATCTAGACCCACTAGACAGAGCTCTGAACCTTTTTTCTTCAATGATTTGTGATCTTCACTGGTGTCCATGGATTACATGAAATCTTTCCACCTTTATCCACCTTTGTATGGTATGAATAATACGTCAATGTAAGGATAGGGTCTTCTGGACCCCACAAGATAGACTAAGGGTTAAACCAAAGAACCAGATGTGAGTTTTTTTTGTGTGACCATAATTCGGAAAAAAAAACGTTCAAAAGAGGCGGAGAAAGCCGATATCGCTGTGACCATAAAGCCAAAAAGGAAGAAGAGGAGTTCTGTAGGTGCTGGTACCGGTACCGACTCAGCACAGAGTTGTGGTTGGAACAGAGATGCATCCGTGTCACTGAGCTCCGTCAAAACAACCACGAGGCTCATCTAGTTGCTGTTTTGGCGTGGAGCTGCTCATAGAAACCCTCCAACTAGAGGTGGGTTTTTTCTTTTAGGTGGAAGACAAAGCTGCACGTTTGCTTTGAAAGAATTCATTAAAAACTGTTTTTGACAGCATTTCAAATGGATCCAAGTATAATCAAATGAACACCTGCGCTATTTCCCGGTAGCTTTGCTCTCTGCTGTACATTGAAGCTTTTATGTCTCGAGGTGCACAATAACTACAGTAAATGTACCGACCGAAGCGTTTCTGTGTACGAACTCGTGTAAAAACCCAAACGGTTTTGTTTCTGGAGGGCCGGCGCCTCTCGGGCTGCGGTGGCGTCACATACCGGCCCAGAGAATCCACCTCGTCCTGCAGCTGCGTGTTCATCTTCTTCACGTACTCCAGCTGAGCCGCCAGGCGCTCCTTCTCCTCGTGGAGCTTCTCTCTCGCCGCTCGCTCGGCATAGAAATCCGAGGAGTAGACCTCCGCCTGCAGAAAGGACGACGCCGTCTCCACCATGAAGCATATTCACGGAGGTTCACTGAAGCCTGGAAGCGAGGGTTGCTCACCTGAGCCTGAAAGACGGAGATGGTCTCCAGATCCTTCTCCTTCAGCAGCATCTCTTGGGTCATCATGTCAATCTTGCTCTGCTTAGCAGCCAGCGCTTCTTCGGCCGTGGTCAGCCGGCGCTGCAGCTGCTCCACCAGCTCCTTCTCCACCAGCCGGGCCTGCAGCGTCAACAGTCATGTCACGTTAGGCTCCAGAGGCTTCATGAGTGCTGGAGACCATGGGGACTCTCTCAAACATGCCTCTCTCTTCTTCCTCTCCTCCTTCAGCTCGTTGTAGTCTTCGAACAGCTTGGTGTAAGCGTCTTTTAACTGGGCCAGGTTGGTCCTGTGCAGAGAGAACACGTGTGGGGATGGACTCGGACCGAGCGACCTCTGCCCTCCGCTTCAACCCCCCACCTCTCGTCCTCGGCTTTCTTCTGCTCCACCAGGTTCTGCGTCTGCACGCTGCCCAGCTGCAGCTTCAGCCGGTCGTTCTCCGACTGGACGGCTTGTTTCTCCAGCAGCTGAGCCTTCAGGGTGGCGGCATCCTGCTCCAGCTCCCGACACCTCCACAGGGGACGAACGCAGAGTCAGAACAGACTTCTGGAAAGGCAGCGTCACATGGAGCTGTGTCAAAGAAGCGTGTTTGTGCGGCGAACCTGTCCTGCAGGTTCTTCTTCATGCCTTCTGCATCGTCCAGCTTGCTCTGAGCTTGCTGCAGGTCTCTGAAGAGCGTCCTCACCTGGGACTTCAGGTTCTCCACCTCTGAGGCAGCCTGAACGACGTCATCACAACACAAACATCCTGAACTCAGGAGGAAACTTCCACAGGAAGAAGACGCTCACATAGTTTGATCTGTTTTTGTTTTTAAAGACCCGCTCCGATCATCTTCTGATCTATTCTAAAAAGGTCTTTTAATGTGGATTTTTAACTTTTTTGAGGCCAAATCAACAAACTGGTGTTGTTTTCCAGGACATAGGTTCTGCAGAGCGGCAGGTCAGGAGTTTGTTAGAATTTCACGGGACTGTCGGCATCAGAATGGAGCAGAGCAGAGCAGGGAGCTTTTTCAAATGGACTTTTTTTGCCCGCTTCTGCACCGTGATGTGAATAAAGAAATACTCTGAAATGCAATTTTGAGCTTAAATTTCTTTATATTTGTCCGCAACCATTAGAAAAATGACACAAGAACATAATAAAAACACAAGAACATAATAAAAACACTGTTTTCAGAGTGGGTCTTTGTAGACCACATCATTTTGATTTCCTTTTAGAAAATGTAAGGGTTGGAAAACTGCATATGATCTAGTGCAGGGGTGTCAAACTCATTTTGGTCCGGGGCCCAATTTCAACCCATCTGATCTCAAGTGGGCCGGACCAGTAGCGTAAAGGCAAAATAAAGCTTTATTCTTGTTTTTTTACCCAACTGGAAAACATGCCTCAACCAACATGGTAGCCTAATCATTTCTTATTACACATTCATTCACAGAGGCCAATGGATCTTAAATTAAATTAATTTTACTTTAAAAAATATTGGTTTATACAATTTTATACAGACTGAATATTTTAAATCTGACACTGAAACAATCCTGATAATAAATTCAAGAGGGGCTACAGAAAAAAATGAAACATCTTCCTAAAATGTAAACGTCCAAACAATGACAAAATTACACTAAATTAAACTTGCAAACATTTGTGAACATAAGAGTTTGGTGTTGACCTCCTTTCTCTCCTGAAACTTCACCCGTCCATAGATATCAGGATTCAAATCCTGTGCAGAAACACATTTACTGTCATTTAAGTGTGCAAAACACAATGAAATGTACATTATTATTATCATTCATTATTATTAGAATCTTTTCCTGGTTTCTGCCTGAATTTTGTGGCAACACCTAGATAGATAGATAGATAGACAACTTTATTTATCCATTTGGGAGGTTCCCGCATGGAAATTGACATCTCCATCGCATACAGCACTGGTTGGCATACATGTAGGAAAAGTAAAAAGGAAAAGGCAGCACAGTGACTAGAAAAAATTAGGAAGATTAGAAACAGTAAGAAACAATTTAAATATCTGCAAAAACAGTAAGAAACAATTTAAATATCAATTTAAATACCTGCCTTCTTCCTGACCTTTGATGGAGCGCCATCAGTGACCAAAATTACTTCATGTGACCAGTTCACTCCAACATTGTCCAGCACAGTAACTAGAGAGCTGACTATGTCATCAGTTGTTGTTGTGTCCATCAATTCAAGAAACTCCACTGTGACGTCTCTTCATCACCTCTAATAAATATGCACAGCTGTACATATCTGTGATGTTGGTGCTTTCATCAATAGTGACTGAAAATACAATAAATGACAGGATTCCTTTATATGGCTGCCCATGTTTCCTCAGAGATGTTGGATCTGATCGTAATTCTTGACAGACTCATGTTTAAGGTCGACTGCTTTTTGGGAACAAGACTTCTGCAGCCTTCAGCATTTTTCAATAAGTTCACCATCAGAAAATGGATTGGATGTTTGCTCCAACTTGTCTGCAATAAGGTAGCTAGGTGTCACTGCTCCATCACTGACGTCACGGCTGCAGTAAATCCAGATGGTTATTTATCGGTCCAGCTAATAGTTGCTAAATCTTTTTTTTTTCTTAACTGCAAATGGTGAAACTTTTCTTTGTGGAGAATCTCATAGTGGAGCTGAATGTTATATTCTTGGAGAACCTGTTGATGACATACCACGCATGCAGGTTTGCATTCAGCTCTGTGAACAAATAAAACACTTTCCATTTTCCTGGAAAGCTCAGGACTTCACTTCAACCTTTTTTTCTTTTTGACAACATTTTGGTCATTAGGGTGTCACTACTGATCATCCTTCAGTGGTGAACCAAACTGCTGCCTACCTAGACACAGAACTGTTAGGTTTAGTTTTTGGCACATGCAGAGTTATGTTGTTTCAACTGTTAAGCTTTTCCTTTGCTCCCCCTAGTGGCCTAATTGAGCATTTCGGTTATTTCTTTAAAAAATCATAACTCGCCACAGGAAAGGACTAGAAACTTGCTTTCTTTTTTAAACATCCTTGTGATTTTTACTCTTCATGTGTGGGCCGGAGTAAACCACCTGGTGGGCCGGACACGGCCTGCGGGCCGTATGTTTGACACCCCTGATCTAGTGCATGTTTTTTTTTTAAAGAAGTCTTAAAATGCTTTAACATGTACTGATATGTGAAAGACCCCCTGGAAATGAGGCAATGCCGTTAGGATAATGTGATCAAGTGCCATAGTCTGGTTTTTCAACGTTTGTGATCCATTTAAATATTTCTAAAGGGGCTGCAAGCTAGTGGGAGAGCAAGGAAACGGAGGGTTATCAGCAACGGGGAGAGGCGGGGCTAAAACAGTCCCACCCACAACTCAGAGGCAAATATCTAATGATCTCCTGCTGCTCTGCAGAAACTACGTCCTAAAAAACCAAACAGGTTTTTGGATTTTGGCTAAAAATGACTTAAGGGTGTTTTTTTTTTTATCCTTAAGCAGGAAAAAATAAAAGCACCTTCTCCTCTTTGGCGGAGTCGTCCTTCGGCTCGGTCTGGGAGGTCTGTGTGGACTCGGACACGGCACGCTTCCTTTCCTGCAGCTCGTTGAATCTGTTTATGAATGAAGGTTGTCATCGTGTCTGCGACAAAAGGTGTCAGCGGTCTGCTAGGGGGCGGGGCTGTCCTGCTCCTACCTGGCACCGGAGGCCTGCAGCTCCGCCTGCAGACGCTCGCAGCGCTGCGTCTCGTCCCTCAGGGACTGCAGCAGCTGGCTGACCGTCGCCTCCTCGTTGTCCAGTCGTGACGCGGTCATGCCCAGTTCCGGACATCTGCCGCGCTCTGCGCCGCGTGCTTCGTTCACGGCGTCCACGCCTCCGTCCTGAGGAGACAAAGGTTTTTGTCGAGCGCCTGACAAGACGAGAGCGGCCTGACGGGTTCGGGGCGAGCGTCCTCACCGTGACTCTGATGATCTCGATGAAGGAGTCGTCTCGGGAGTCCTGCTCTGCCTTCAGCTGCAGCTCAGAGTTCAGAGCCACCAGGTCGTTCTTCTCCGCCTGCAGGCGGGCGACCTGGACGCGCAGAGCCTCCACCTCTGCAGCCTGAGGTTCCCACAGCAGACGCTCGTGAACGCAGACTCACATCCAACGTGTGCAAAGATCGGGAAAACCTTCTCACCTGGCGTTCCCCTGGAGGCTCTCCAGCCTTCCCAACGTCTGCCAGCTTCCTGCTAAGCTCTTGGTTTTGGCCAACCACAGACTCCATGTTCCTCTGAGCCTCTTTCAGTTGGTTCTCCAGGAAGTCGCGGTCCTGCTTCTGCTTCTCACGCCACGCAGAGAGGCCTTCAAAGCGCTCCTTCATGGTCAGGTTGGTTTGACGCAGGGCTTCTGGGGGAAAAAAAAGACGCAGACTGAATGAGCTCCCAGAGGCCTCTCCCCCTTCAGGGACGTTTTGGAACGGTGACCTCACCTTTCAGGTCTCGGTTCTCCTGAATCAGGATGTTCATTTGCTGCAGAGTTTCCTCCAGCGTTCCAGGCTGACCAGAGGAGCGAGAGACGTCTCCATTCATCATGGAGCTTCCGGACGCCATGATGCTGCAGAGAGTGTCCTCCTTGAACAGAGAGGAAACGTGTTTTTAAGAAGTGGGCTTTACGTGCTGTTTTTTCCTCTGTGCATGGCCCTTCCTGTGTTCCGATGTCTCATCAAAGTGATCCATTTAAAGGACCTACAGTGGAACAAGACACTGTTTATTCAGACACCAACTGTCGAAGTTCTCTCACTCAAAAAGATGAGAGAGGCCTGGAATTTTCATCATAGGTAAACCTCAACTATGAGAGACTAAATGAGAAACAAAATCCAGAAAAGTCATATTGTCTGATTTTTAGAGAATTTATTTGTAAATTATGGTGGATAATAAGTATTTCGTCACCAACAAACAAGAAAGATTTCTGTCTCTCACAGACCTGAAACTTCTTCTGTAGAGGATCCTCTGTCCTCCACGGTTACCTGTCTTAATGGATCCTGTTTGAACTGGTTATCTATAGAAGGACACCCGTCCACAACCTCAAACAGTCTCACTCCAAACTCCACTATGGAGACCAAAGAGCTGTCTAAGGACACCAGAAACCAAATTGTTGACCTGAACCAGGCTGAGAGACTGAATCTGCTATAGTCTGCTTGTCTTGTTTGTTTGGAGAAAGAATGCTGAGTTGCATCCAAAGAACACCACACTTACCTCAGAGCATGGGGGTGGAAACATCATGGTTTGGGGCTGTTTTTCAGCAAAGGGACCAGGACGACTGATCCGTGTAAAGGAAAGAATGAATGGGGCCAGTTATCGTCAGCTTTTGAGGAAAAACCTCCCCTCAGCATTGAAGATGAACTGTGGCTGGGTCTTTCAGCAGGACAACCATCCCAAACACACAAAGGAGTGGCTTCTTAAGAAGCATTTCAAGGTCCTGGAGTGGCCTAGCCAGTCTCCAGACCTGAACCCTGTAGAAAACCTTTAGAGGGAGGTGAAAGTCTGTGTTGTCCAGCGACAGCCCCAAAGCATCACTGCTCTAGAGGAGATCTGCATGGAGGAATGGACCAAAATACCAGCAACAGTTTGTGAAAACCTTGTGAAGACTTACAGAAAACGTCTGACTGATGTCATTGCCCAACAAAGAGTATATGACAAAGTAATGAGTTGTTATTTTTGTTATTGACCAAAAATGTGTTTTCCACCATAATTTACAAACAAATTCGTTGAAAATCCAGAAAATGGGATTTTCTGGATTTTTTTCTCATTTAGTCTCTGATAGTTGAGGTTTACCTACGATGTAAATTACAGGCCTCTCTCACCTTTTTAAGGGAAGAACTTGCACAGTTGGTGGCTGACTGGACACTTGTTTGCCCCACTATCATGCAAAATGATTTTTTGAACTTTTAAGTGTATTATATGTACCTTCCTCACTATAAACAATCCCAAAGTGGTGTTTTGATCCGTTCACACATTTCTGAGTATTTCCTCTAAAAACCTGCTCTCTACGCACCAGCCCCTCCCAAACTAGCATTAATATTCCCCATCGTTTTATTTCTAAATAAAAGCAAACATTGGAGATGAGTATGAGTCTAAAAGGGGGCGTGGTCTTTCTGATTAGAGGTGACTTTAGGTGATACCAGGCGAATCCTTTCCTCCCAGCTGATTGGGCGTGTCCCAAGAACTGTCAGACTTGCCCCCGCCCCCTTTTGGAATGGCTATTTTTGAAGTTACGTCACAAGTAATCATGATGGCACCCCCCCTCCCGACCCCCACCACCAACAGCAGGTCACGTGACCACCTCAGTGGCTCTTCCCTCCCTGTGGTTCAGTCTGTCGCACATTTTTAACATGTTTCAACTGATAACGCACAAAGTTCGTTGTGAAGCAAATTGCAAAAGGGGTGACTCATCTGCGCATGCTCACAATAACAACCGTAACACTGCGTCATTAAAAAACAGAGCCTCGAGTCTTACATAAACGTTCATTCCAAGAAACTAAAGATAAACTAAATCATGATTTGATGGCCAAATAACTAAGATCAAAGGAGCTCCGACGCCAAATGACTGCGCGGCTTTTCACAATAAGGGTCGGCTCTACTTATCCTAACTTTGAGGTTTTCGCCGCGGGCCTGCTGCTGCTGCTGCTGATGATGTGACTAGTTCAGAAAAGTTCCCCGAAACCCAAACAAACGCAGACTCGAGCGGAACCAGCCCGCGTGAGCTTAGACGAAAACCGGTTCGGAGAGTTGGACTGACCTGCTGCCGCGTCCGAACCGAACAAAGGCTCTATGTTGGGTTTGAAGTCGACCTGAAGCCTCGGGATAGAAGGGCAAAACAGAACGAAACTGCCTCCTGAACCCTGGTGTACGCTTTAAACCACTGCGATGGTGAGAGAGGGCATTTCCGGTTCACGATTTCAAAGTAAAACCGAGGAAAATGTCTACTGGCTGAATGTTTTCAGGTGCAAATATTAGTCCTAAAGGCTGAATTTACGATTCAAGTAGAAATCCTCAATTATAGGCTAACTTTATGTGCCTAAATATGTGCCTAGTTAGTCAATTTCCACCCAATTTATTCACTGAGTAAAATTATAAATTATTCAAAAAGCTGAAAAGCTGGGCGTGGGTAAATGGATAGATGGTTTAATTGCTGGTCTTTGTTTGTTTAAATTGGCGAACAGCAACATCATGGTCATATTTTCTTGGCCAGCAAGAAAAGTCCATCCATCCATTTTCTTCTTTTCAGGGTCTTGGGGCTGCCAGAACCCGTCCTACTGTAACCCTGGAGAGGCCACCAGTCCTTCACGGTCCCATACATGCACACCTGGGGAGTCTTTATAGCGGGGGTGGGGGTCCAATTCCAAGGACTCCTGTTGGTTCACACCCCTACTTTAGAGTCACTAATCAATCTATGTAGCATGTTTTTGGACTGATGGAGGAAACTGGAAAAAACCCAATCATCTACGAGGAGAACACTTCCCCACCTCCATCCATGCTGTTTTTGCACACCTGACACGTTTATATCTGTACATATTTTGGATATTTGTACACTTTGGGTATATATTGACATTTTATATTATACTTTGTTTTTGCACTGTAGTGGTGACTGCGTTAATTTCTTTGTCCTGGTGGGCGGTGACAATAAAGGCTTGTCTTGTTTTGTCGACTCCACAGAGAAGAGTCCCAGCCGGGATTCAAACCGAGGCCTTCTCGCACTAACCACTGCTCCACTGCTCCACTCTGCAGCCCAAGCAGTAAAAAATAGTGGTGGAAATTGACATTTTCAGTTAACTAACCATCAAGTTACTTGAAAGTGAAACTACACACAATAAGATAAAGATTAACAAATCATTCAGAAAATTAGGAAAAAATAAAAGTCTGTTTCCATGTTTACATTAATTTCCTACTATAAGTAATTTAAACTTTTAATTTTAGGTAGTTTGTCACTATGATATGATTACCAAATGCCCCCATCGGCATTTTCTCTCATGTTCGGTTGTGTTACAAAAGAAAACATTTTTTGTTTTATTTTGTAGGCTCTGTTGGGTTACTTCCGGTCTAAACCTTGCTGAATTTGGCCCAGTTTGGAGGAATGTCTGTCTTCCGTTTCCAAGAGGTGACGTCATCTTCACAGGAACTGATTTGTGCAGCAGCGGCAGCGGCGCCTCCCCGTCCCTCCGCGGACCGCGCTCCATCCGGATGTTTTGTAAATCAGCGGAGGATTTTCGGGGCGGGGAATGTGCTCAAAGGTCAGCTGATAGCGGGAATTCCCTGCTGGAGGCACCTTCATAAAAACAGACGTGGAGATTCCCCGATCTGACGGACGGTAGGAAAATGTGTGACGGAATCATGTCATTTCTATGTTTTTTCTAAACCCTAAATCAATCCTCGACTGCATTAAAGAAAAAATAACCACTAGTAGGATATTTAAAAATGAAAGAATGCAATAAAAAAATCTTTTTTTAGCTATTGGTTTTCCATCCTCAATTTTTCAAAGTCTTTAACATTCTATTAGGGAAGTTTGCCCGATTTGTTTTAAAATATTTATGTCCGCGCAGTTACCCTTAATGTCCACTAGATGGCAGTGCAGTCCAAGAATTTAACGTCAGTTGACTCACGCAGATGAACCAGACGGTTCATGCGACCAGATCTAGAATATTAACTGTAGCCAAGTAAAAATATATATAAATATATTAAAAAAACTAAAATAATTAAATGTTTCATTCTGAAGGCTAAACAAAGAAACGTAGCTAAAAGTGAATTTCCATCCTGATGTCATGTGCCCCATTTTTATATGCATACGTATATTCTTTTGTAGAAATGCATAGAAAAATAAGGCTGCACAGTGGTGTAGTGGTTAACACTCTCACCTCACAGCTGGGTGGTGGTACAAACCCCATCTGGGTGCTTTCTGTGTGGAGTTTGCACGGTCTCCTTTGTGCATGTGTGAGTTTTCTCTGGGTTCCTCCCACAGTCCAAAAACATGCTGCATAGGTTAATTGGGGGATTGTAAATTGTTCCATAAGTGGGAATGTATGTGAGTGTGTGAGGTCGTGTGCCTCCATGCAGCCTGCGATGGACAGGTGAAGGGGTTACTCCGTCTCCGCCCTTCAGCAGCCGAACAGACTTCAGGAATTCTGTAAACCCCAAAACAGGAACTACACAAATTTGGAAAATGAATAGATACAACAATGAATCGTAAAAGTATAAACTCATAGCTTGAACTCACAACATGCTGTGTTTGTTGGCTGCTTTCTTCCTCTCATGGAAGAACTGCACACGTCCCACTGCATAACCCATCAGTTTGATCTGCTGCAGTCGGGTCGACGATGCAAACACAATCAGAATCAAGAAGGGTTCTTATCTAACAGCTACAACTGCAAGAAACAACAAAGCACTGGGTATTTTGTAATTGATTAGAGTTTGTTTAGCTACATTTTTATCTACTTTAGATGTTTTTCTATTTTAAATAGTATTGAAACTTTAAAAAGCATATTGTACAAATTACATTAACTTATTGTATCTCATCTTTTTTGCCCAAATTAGTCCTTCAAGTCACAATTATTTTGACTGAACAGTGCTTTTTAATCTTATAAACATGTTAAAATGAAAGATCCTTTTGAAATGATTTGCTTAGTATTTGAAACACTTCCTGGTGAATGTTTACTTTCTCATTTGAAGCATTTTTTAAAGGGTTTCACACTGAAAAGGTGTTGGAGTTGCACAGTCATGATAACCGTTCCTAATAGTCCATGCCACTATTTTACAGAGTAATTCATGGTTTCAATGTGGATCCCCTCCAAACCTAAGCTCAACGGAAGTTTCCGTGTGAAAGCAGCTTTTATTTTCAGTATAAATGTTCACTGCTGTGTGTTTTTCCGAAGGTTTTAATCTTCATCTTCAGTGGATTCCTGTCAAAGCCTCCAGCCCTCATGGAAGCCTTCGATAACACGTCAGAAGAAGAACAAGGCCCCCACAGGCACCTAAAGGATACTTCAAAGACCCATGAAAAGAAGTGACCCTGGAGCTAGAGATGACCCAGCTCCATCCCATAAACACGACAATACCTTCACTTTTCACCCTGGATAGACGTTTTTAGAAATCCACACTTGTATGATGGAAATTCTTCCCTAAACTCTCCTGTTCTCATAATTATCCTCCAATTCAGGGATGAACGAAGCTCCAGAGCCTCATCCTTCCATTATGACTCTTTAGCTTTGAAGAAAATGTGAAGAATTTGGATAAATAATGGGTTTGTGGCTTCGTTTTAGTCCATTTACTTCATGTTTAAAAATGTTTAGATGCCAGATAACTGGGCAGAAAACAATACTAAAAGGTTGGATCGGCTGTGAGAGCAGTTTATACTGAGAATCATCTCAAATCACATGTTCTGATGTTTTGCTGAACAACAATTGAATCGGTCAGTTCAAAAGGGGCCCAAGTCCAAGAGGTTGGTTTTTCCAGGAAATGGTTTTAATGTCATAGCTTACAGGGAGGCTACACCAGATGAGTCATACTTTACCCAGATTTAGCACCAGTTCATAGCTTACAAATGCTATAATATGAAGCACCTCACTTTTATAATTTCAGAGGTCTAGCAAACTAAAGTCTCTGGACTTCTTGAATTAAACAGGGGCGCTGCCATATTGGATAACTAGTGCTGCCATCTATGGGATAAAGCTAACCCCATACAAGAGAGGCCCAAGTCACAATAACCCTTGTGCTATCTTAGGCCGCCTTTACACTGCACGGTTCAAGTGACCCAATTCCGATTTTTTCCTCTCACGTGGCACGGATCGGATATGATCGGTGAATGTGTAAGCAGGACAAAAGTGCATGGATTCCGTTTTTCTCAGATCGGATACAGGCCTCTCTCATACGTGGAAATAAATCGGAAACAAATCGGATACGTGCATTTGCGTGTGCCATGTAAGCAGACAAATCGGATATTCCCCAGTAAATGCGAGTCGTACCTCAGTGACGTCAACTCAGGACACCACCAACTGAGATCACATGACTTAAGGTGCTTTTGTGCTGATTTTGCTGTCAGCGTGTTACCTTTCAGCCTCAGGCTTCAGACCGTAGTTGGAAACCGCTGTTATGTCCGGTCCGGACGCAAACGGTAACTAATGAAGCGGGACACCGTTGCTATGGAAAAGGCTAGAAGCCGTTTATTTCTTTGGGGGGCGTGTATGATGGGGACCATGTGTGTGTGTGTGAGCGCCTGCTTGCGTGTGTGTAAGGAGAAAGGGGGGTGTGAGCGCGGAGCAGGGGAGTGTCGGAGAACCGAAAATTAAAAATAAGGAGTCTCGCCCAAAAGTTTTGGAGTCTTTCTTAACCCACTCTGGAGGCTGAGGGTTCAGAACGGAAAAGAGAACCCCGAGGGAATCTCCTGTGTGTTTCTGACTACGGTCGGAAAAGAGAAGTCATCGCGCAGGAAAGGTTCAACACTTGGATCAAACTGTTAGTACAGCACATTCTCTGCAAACACTTCCTCATTCAAAACTCAGAGAAAGCCGAGCAGCCCCCCTTTTTACATCCCCGTGCATCCCCTCAGGAGCGCCCAAGGCAACGCCTCCTTCCGTCACCGCCTTGCCTCCATGACAACCGCAGTCACAAAAGTCCGAAGGAGGTCCGCGGAATGCGGAAATACTGCTACGTAGTCCTCAGAACGTCTACGTTTGATAGTTTGAGCATTGTATAGTGTAAATGCAAAAATCAGATACAGGTCACTTTTAAAAGATGATGTAAGCGGGTTGTCAAAAAAAATCGGATATAGTCAGAAAATCCGATATGAGCATCAAGACCTGCAGTGTAAAGGCGGCCTTTGATGACCCCCCCCTTCCATTGACGTGTTCTCCCTACCATGACAAAGGTTTGATTAAAGTGGAAAGATTTCATGTAATCCATGGACACCAGTGAAGATCAAAAATCATTGAAGAAAAAAGGTTCAGAGCTCTGTCTAGTGGGTCTAGATGACCCAACTCCCAACGTTAAAGGGCCTAAGATAGAACAAGGGTTAATGCATTTTAAATGTCAAGCATAGTCAATACATTCCAACAGACTTGGGACTTTTTCGGCACATAATCAGATAGCTTTTCCCTTGAAGACCGTGGAACATATTATATCTCTATTTCGAAAAATTGTGGACTTGGGCCCCTTTTGAACTAACCGATTCAATTGAATTTACACGTTTGCATTTTAAAAAAATGTTTAAATAATTGATTCTATACTGAGGTTGCCATGTTTACATTGAATAATAGAATGAGAAAAAAGAATGGCATTTCTTTTTGTTTTATTGTCCCCTTTGCTGTGTGAGACGTGAAAAGCTAACGGCGGGATCACTTCAAGATATTTCTGGATAGAGAGTTAAATAGAAATACGCAAATGTAGATGTATGCATATTAAATTTTTTGATTGAGTAAGGGACAGAAATAAAATAAGAGTTTTAGTCTTCAACTGCTCCCTTCCATTCACGTCGTTGTAAAGTTGTAAAATGTATGTTGTATTCATGTCTTCGTATTTTTGATGCTTGATGAAATAAATACATACACGACGAAAGAAAAGTCCTTGTTTGGCTTTCCTACATTTTCCTTCATGTCCATCTGCTGCTGCAGGAGGATCTTGTTTTATTTTGAAAGGAACAGGTATTTACTGCTGTCAAAAGTTGGTTCTATGTAGAAAAGTCTAACACTGATTACATTAAATCTTGCAAACATTTATAAACTACATTGTATAAATGGATGTCTTCATGGCCTCTAAACACAAAATAAATGGGATTTTTTCTGAACTTTGCAGCTCTTGCTGTTTTTTGGCCAGAGACAAACTACCCCAAATAGCTCATTTACATAAAAAAGGTTACAGACCCCAGCTCTGTCTGATTCTGACTTGGAAACTTGAAAAACAATGTGGTGTTGTTTAAAAGATACCTCGAATATGTATTACTGTCAACCTCTTCTTCGTGTGTGTGTAGGTGGGGTGTGTGTATATGTGCGCGTGTGTGTGTGTTTCAGCAGTTCTAAAGATGTACAACCAGAGACACAGAGAGCAGCCCACGTGGGAACCTAAAATTCCCGAGGTGGTTGTTTTAGTCCGTGAACGCAGCGCAGCTCGCTCACCGTGTCGCTCCAGCTGCAGGAGAGCCACGCAAACAGCGTCACGCGCGTTTCGGCACTGTGACTCTGAGAAAAGAATGAGGGACATAACGCACAGCATCCTGGGATTATTAGTTCAAAGTATCAGGATGTATTTTTGAAGCATCCTCGCGCGCCCAGGTGAGACGTCACGACCTGGACTTTTGAAGAGACGCACTTTTGTGGGAACTTCTTGATGAGACGCAATATTGGCTTTTTCAAACTGAAACCAAACAACTAAAAGAAAGAAAACATCACAAAGTTGAAGTGAGAAAATTACTGAAGGGATGTTTCCCACGGCTGTCCTCGCCACTGCGCTCTGCGTTTTTGCGCACTTGGAGACTTTTACGCGCGGCTGCCAGCTGCCATCCGAGTGGCGGCCGCTGAGCGAGGGCTGCCGGGCGGAGCTGGCGGAGATCATCGTGTACGCTCGGGTCTTGGCGATCCACCGGGAGCCTCTGGGGATCGGAACCAGCAGCCTGTTCAACTCGCTGCCCTTTGGGTTCGCGTATGGATACGAGGGCGCGGAGGACGGACTGCTGTACTCGGCGGAGGTGGAGCTGCTGTGCGACCAAGCATGGGGCAGCATGCTAGAGGTGCCCTCTGGATCCAGGCTGAACCTGACCGGGCTGGGCTACCTGTCCTGCCAGTCCCACACGGTCATGGAAAATGACTCCTACTTCTTTTTCCTCAGGTGAGAAGCACACTGGAGGTCCTTGAAAGGACCCTTGACCTTCTTTAAATTAAGATTTTTCCAGCAAAAAAGTACTTCCACAAATAAAAGTTGTTTTTAAAGAAGTAATTTGGGATTTAATTAAAAAGATTCCAGCTTCCTCCCTCCCCCCACCGCTTTCTTCACTCTCCTTCCCAGGATGGATGA
The DNA here is from genome assembly GCA_037389245.1 of Oryzias sinensis. Lineage (NCBI taxonomy): Eukaryota > Metazoa > Chordata > Actinopteri > Beloniformes > Adrianichthyidae > Oryzias > Oryzias sinensis. The sequence continues at coordinate 2,561,267 of CM074507.1, forward strand.
GAACTACAGCATCCTTCCTCATGGCGTCAACTTCCAAGATGCTATTTTCCCTGACACAGCAGAGAACCGGCGCACCTTTTCCAGCCTCTTCCAGTTTGCAAACTGCTCAGAAGGGGGGCAGCTGTTGCACTCCTTCAGTTCCGAGTGGGACATCCAGGAGGACAGCAGGGTGAGGCGCTAACCTTTGAAATCTTTAACAGAAAAAACGTTGAAAAGGAGTTCAAACTTACGTTGAAAATGCAGGCAGGATTCACTCAAACTATTGGTATTTGATAAATATTATCATGAGGAATTTTTGACTTTTTTGTTCAGGTTCAAAGGGCAAATGTCAGAGATCATTTCACAGCTTTAAAAGGAAGTGGTTTTCATGTGCACATCAGAACAGTTTCACTAATAGGCACTTAACTCCGCTGACCTGACACGACCGACCATTTTTATCACCGGTTCTTTCCCTGAGGACGGCTTGTCTCCTAACCGACAAGCTGAAACTGAAAAGAAAAAACTTGATCCTTACTCATCACTCTAGTCTAAATGGAGAAGTTCTATCAGTGTTTTTTTAACCTTTTTTGAGCCAAGGCGCGCTTTATTCTTGACAAAAATCTCACGGCACCCCAGCATCCAAACATTAAAAAAGGAGAAACTCTATAGTCTGTATTGAGGTTCAGTCTCTCCATGATCTGATGAGCATTTTTGTGATAATTGTGGCAGAAAAAGCTGGAAGTTGCAGCTGTTTTTTCTAAAAGATGTAATAAAAGTTAAGTTAGTTTTCAGTAACAGTTTTCAACTAAATTATTTGACATTTCACCCTGATAGTTGTTTTTCCCCTCTTTTATGTATTTTATGTAACCTCACAAAAAAACCAACATATTCTTTCTAAATAGTGATTTATTTATTTAATATTTATTTCAATGTTGGTGCAAAGGCAACTGTAATTTTTTTGAAGAATAAATGATCACAATATGTTTGATATATTTTACACAAAAAGACTAAAATTATATTTACGTTTTCTGCAGCTACACAAAAAGTGAACATGTTGAAGTTTTATTAGTTTTTCTTTTGTCTTAATCAAAAATGAAGTCTTTGAAAACTTTAACAAAAATGTTTTATTTCTTTTTAGATGATGAAATTGTTTAAATTTAGTTTAATTGTCTGTTGGCCACTTCACCTTCATCCTGTTTCTTAAATGTTGTTCTTACTTCTTCTTAAGTTTAACATCTAAAATAATTCAGACGTTCTTAGAAAAGTGTTTCAGTTGTAAAGATGACTTGGACCAAACTCTGGGATGTTTGGCTGTTAAGAAACACAAACCTGGAAGGAGAACTAAACTGTTGACCTCTGACCTCCGATGTCATCAAGAAGATTTAAAAACTGTTTGATGTGTGTTTGTTGTGGTTTAAGACGTTTAACAGGGAAGACTCATTGTACGCTGAGACGCTGTCACTTTAATTCAAAGCATCATGGGAGATGTAGTGATGGCAGACAGACTCTCTTCTCTGAGCTTCATTGTTTTGTTCACTTGTTCCACGGTCTGACACCAGATTCTGTGGAAAGCTACACCGCTAAAGACGAGCTTTAGCTGGTATTTTTGTTGGAACTGAGAGACTTTATGAGCAGAATCAGAACACGGAAGTGAAGACTTTAACCACTTCTGATTGGTCAGACTGATGACATGTGATTAAGCCTCAAGAATGATTGGTGGAGACAGTTAAAGGGGCGGGACTTTTCCTAATACAGCTGAAGCTGCAGCTAAGTCGTGGTACCGTCATCCTTATCAAAGTGTCCTTAATTGAATCAAATAAACACAAAGAAAAAAGTATTTTACAATCTTTCATATTCCAAACTGCTCAGTGTTTCATCAGGGTCTGTTTGGATGAACACAGAGCTGAAATCCTGGAGATGGGAAATGTTTTTAGATCAGTGAATGGATAATTTCCCACGGTTCACTAGTCACACCAGTTGAAAAACACTGCTATACATCATTTTTTACCAATGATTTCAGTAAAATATTAGTAAAAAAAACATTTTTCCATGAAACAATAAATGCATTTTTCACTATTAGGGTCGACTTCAAAATATCCATATTTATTTACAAACCTAATCACGCATTTGCAAATTAAGACGGTTCAAAGCAATATTTAGGATAAGATTTATGCTTAATGCCATTTCCTACATTTTGCGGATTTTCCACATTTGGCATTTCAGTTTTCGTAGATCCATGCGTGATATACGTCATTCCGAAGTGTTTCATGCCTTTTGCCATCGGTCGATGTGCGCAGACGTCTGTTTGGCCGACAGGTCTCTATGTGAATTCGGTTTGGAGCTGTTCAAAATGTTTGTTTGTTTACGATAATTGAAAGTTTTCATGTCCACATGACAACTTTTATCCTGCTTCTGCGATGGAATCAACCAGGATGCAGTAATTATGTTAATCCTACACAATTGTGCGTGATTTTTGTGAGATGCGTATGCAAATTTGTGTCTTTCCTCAACCGTTCCTCGTACGTCTAACAGACGGCGCACACAGGACAATGAAATGACCTGATTGACAGACAAATCATTAATGAATCGCATATGAACAGCGCAATAATCACACAGGGTTGATGATCTACGTTGATTTACGTGTTCTGTCCGTGGTTTATTCGTACTTCCTCTGCCGTTTTAACGTGGTTCATTCGTGATACATGTGTGAAAATTTCACGTATAAACTTTCTTTCACATATATTCAGGTGCGACCACTTTTTATCGTGTAACATGCGCATAAATGTACGTAGTGGCTGTGTGACATTTTCCCATTTATTTATTTGTTTGGAGGATAAGCCCCCCACCTCCTTTTAGAGGAGACAGCAAAACAAACAAGTACCGACAGGCACAGCTGAAAGCAAATTTTATATATATTAAAACCATGATAAAGAACTTAAAGTATAGAAGACGACACACACACACACATACACACACAGACATTCATTGCAAGTCTTAACAGTTAGTTCAAGGGGAAGGGAGTGATATGAAATTCAATCAAAAACAGTTACATGAGTGTTGAAGATTGAAGTCAAAGAGCGAACGGTTGGAGGAAGATTGTTCCAGTCAGATGGGGCTTTGTAGTAAAATGAATGTTTTGCGATTTATTTTTTTGAATCTTGAAACAACAACAAAAAATTGGATCTGCGTGGCACAAATTATAGGAAGACTGAAAAGGAATGAGATATTGTTTGAGATCCTCTGGGTACCTGAGACTGAAACATTTGAAGGTGTTTATTAGCCGGTGGAGTTGACGTCTGATACATTAGTGGTGAGTTCTAAACGGACAACGGAGAATAAACCTACACAAACTCTTATAAATAACATTCAGTGGTGAAGTGTTTTGACATATTATGTCAGTGAGTCAAGAGTCGGGATAATCAGATGTGAGAAAATGTTCTTCCTGACTGAAGAATTGATTGATAGATAAAGTAATTGGGGACACAGCCTTTAGATTTATTAATCCGAGTTCTGATGATTTCCCAAAAGCATCGTACATTTATCTGCCCTGAACAGATAAAATGGTTTGGGGTGGAAAATCCTGAATTCATTTATATTTCATTGAGTTTCTTTCAAGTCAAAATCTTGTGAATCAGACTTGATTCTAAAACAAGATCAGCAGCGCGTCCCAGCAGCTCTAGATTTCTATATCTATTTTTGATCTATTTGATTTGTCTTATGGGTTTTATGTTGAATGCTCTTTCTGAACGTACTCTGCATTTACCGGGCTTGGGACAGGCACAAGCAGGACGCTGGTTTGAGCCACAAATGGTTTGGTTTTTGTTTCTTTTGTCCATTTCTTTTTCTTTACAATTCTTTAGTATTCATATTATTTTGTTGTTATTTTTATTATGTATTTTGTTTTTTTTTAGTACTTATTTTTTTAATACATTTAGATTTTTGCTGGCTATCATGTTTGGAGGGGGCAGTCATGGCATTTGAGGGGGGGGGCATTTCTCCGCCATGTTTCCCAGCATTCATCAGTAGAACTTGGAGGTTTGTGTCTTTTTTTCTGAGTTTGTGTCTGATGTTGCCGTAAAACGCTTTCCAGAGGTTGTTTCGGTTTGGTTTTCAGGGCAAACGACGCTGATAAATAAACCAGCAGAGTGACGCGGGTTGCAGTGTTTGCGGGGCCGTCCGTCCCTTTGTGTGGGGTCAGGGGTCACACACAGAGTGGCCAAAGGCAGTCCTTCTACGAGCATTTACACGCACAGCGCTTATGCTGCAGGCAAAACAAAACAGAACAGATGTTTTCTTTTTCTTTTTTTTTGAGAGAATACAACATGTTTGGGAACATTTCCTGATTAACTTCACTATCTGATGTTCTTTTTTTTTCCTGGATGCATCGCTTCCTCTGTGCTCAGGACTTTTGAGATTCTTCTGATGGAGAATAAACAGAAAAACTCTCAAAAAGCCGGAGCTGGGGGTTGCTTTGCCCCTGGGTGCAGTTTCATGGGAACCAGATGCCCCACCGGAAAGACTGACAGGAGAGCTCCTCCACTGCAGTCTGCTGCCAAAAGCCTCAATTAGCCTCAGAACAAAGCTCTGCCTCACCAGCAGACAGACAGACGAGTCTCTGCTGAGCCTGAAACTCCTGAGAGTTTTTTTTTTTCCTGGAAGACGCTCATTAATTTTATTTTGTTATATTATAATACATTATGTTTTACTAACTTGTTGCTTAAATGGATATAGCATAAAGGTTTCTGACCACTGTCCAAATTTAAAAAGCGCAGCAAAAAGAGTCCGGCTGTAAATCCTCAACTGTCCCTGGTAAAGAAAAAATAAATAAATAGAAAAGTAAAGATAAATTAAAGCAGCAAGCGGCGTTGTATGGCCCACAGGCGCTACCCGCCCCCGTCGTCACCGCCTCACTGGCTGAGCAGCTGCTCCTCGCCTTCTAGCTTTACTATACTGGTCAGGGCTCCACGGGACAAATGGAGGAAAGATAAAAAATATTGGTTGACCTTATCGCCATAGCAACCATTGCATTTTTCGGTCACCTAAGGGTGTCGAACAAATCCATGTAAATTTTAGAAGCATTGGCAAAAGTAAAATTTTGAATTTCCTTGGTAACGGAGGATTTGTCCCGGATGAGCCAGCAGGAGGACACCCAGATGCGGGAGAGAACAACCAGCACATTTGTAACAGCGTCCAAAGGTTTGATTACAAAGACAAATTTAAACAGAGTACTAGAGGTCAGGGAACAGAACGAGCCGACGCTGAAGCAGAGCTCCTTAAATACACTGAGACTTGTTACTTACGGTAAGTCCAGGCAGCTGGGAGTCCACAGGAGAATGGGCGGAGTCACGGCCAGCCAGCACAGACGCAAAAGAAAAGACCGAAAACAACAAGCAGAACATGAAAGGTTTTTTTGTTAGCCACGCCCACAATCCTAATATATTCTTATTGTATGTCATCATTTTTTCCAGCTTGAACCGTGAATTATTTTCACAATATTCTGGTAAAAAATGTGCGAGCAAAGGGGGAACGCCACGTTTACGAGCTGGTCACGCTTATGCCATCAATTTTTAAATATAAATCCTTTCCAAATGATCCTCGAGGAGTTAGAAGGTGACAGAACGAACATCTGTAAAAACAAAAGTCAAGGTTCTTCCTGAGGTCAAAGGTCAGCAGAAATTTGTAAAGATACCTCAAACAAAAGTTGTCTTTTATTACTTTTATTATTTATTGTGGAAAAAATGTAAAAAAATTCCCAAATTTCACAGAGTTGCAGGAGTTTTTGAGTTAGTGGTGGGGCCAAATTTGTGAAGGCAGGGGACACCTTGCACAGGTCTCTAGAGGGCCACGTATCACACACACACATGCAGGCTCACTTTCACACCTAGGGACAATTAAGAGTAACCAATGAACCTATGAAGGGTGTTTTTGGACGGTGGGAGGAAGCTGGAGATCCTGGAGAAATCCCACGCATGCACGGGGAGAACATGCTAACTCCACATAGAAGCTGGGACTTGAACCAGGGACCTTCTTGCCGTGAGGCATTGGCGCTAACCACTGCTCCACTGTGCACCCTAGATTGGCACCTTCTTCACAAACCTCAGTTTAGCCACGCAAAAAAAAAACTATTTGTCTTCGTGTTATGAAGGAAGAAATGTATTGAACAGTCTATGAACTCAAAGCATCCAAAACGTATCATTAAGCTTTCTAAGCTTATTTTTTCTTATTCATGTCTTCAGCTGCACGGTGGTGTAGTGGTTAGTCCTGGTCCCGGGTTTGAATCCGAGCTGGTTTTGGTTGCACGTTTTCCTCGTGCATGTTTTGTTTTCTCCAGGAACTCCTATCGCAGTCCATCTACATGTTTCATGGGTCCACTGGTGAATCCAATTGTCCCGTAGGTGTGAGAGTGTATGTCAGGGGGGCCCAAATCCAGGCCTCGAGGGCCGACCACCTGTTGGTTTTCCAGAATCCCTGCCTCATCTGCTGCTGATTACCTGGATCAGGTGTGTTTAGCCAATAAGGATCTTTAATGGGAGGTTGGTTGGAAAACATGTAGGACACCTGCCCTTGAGGCCTGGATTTGGGGACCCCTGGTGTATGTGGTGGTGCGGCCTTGTGACAGACTGATGACCTCGCCAGAACAGTCGCTGGGATAGGCTCCAGTAACCCTGGAGCAAGTTTGGGAATAGAATGGATTTCATGTCTTTGACTGAAGAATAGATATAGTTTGTTTTGGTGGCGTGAAATAGTGGTGGTTGTTTTACTTTCTGTAGCTTGAATTGAAGGACTTTTTGAACAATTATGGCAGCAGCAGGGGGGCATCTCCAGCATTGTGTTTGCTGGTTGTGCGTCAGTGCTGGATGTGTGTTGTAATGTTCCTGAATTATCGCGAGACAGACAGATCGAGAGAGCGGGAAAGACAGAAGAGCAGGAGACGAGCAAGCTGGAAGATTGAATGAAAGGTGTGTCAAATAAAACAAGATAAAACTAAACTAAAGGACTGTTGATTTGGACAACAATGTGTCTCAGTGAGTTTTCCTTTGAGGAAAGAAGAGATTCTAGCAGGGAATAACAATTATGTCACAGCTTTAAAGTTTCATTTACACAAAAAGTGTCTAAAATTCCCCACAGAAAATAATATTGATCATAACAACAACAGCTTTTTGTTCACATTTCCAAGAGAATCACATTCTCAAAGATCCAGAAAGTGAGGCTTTTACCAGATAAAGAAGGCTTCTTCCTCTCTTTGTTGCAGCTGCTGTGCTCCTCGGTCCAGGTGGCGCTGTTCGAGGAGGAGGAGCGCAGCCAGAAGCTGCAGGAGCGCCTGGCTGCGCTGGAGAAGCGGAACCGGCAGCTGAAGGAGCGCGTCCGGAAGCTGAAGCGTTCCCTGAGGAACGCCCGCAAAGCTGCGCGGAAAGCGGAGCAGGAGGCCCAGGAGCTGCAAGGGAAACTGAACGCCGTGGACAGAAGGGCGGGGCGCTACCTCAATGCCGTCACACGGGAGGAGCCCGCCAACGGCGCCTTCACTAGTGCAGCGATACAGCAGAGGGCGCAGCTTTGAACCGGCACACAATCCACGACCACTAGGATTGAAATGTGGAACTACATTCATCAGATTTCTCAAATAAATCTTTTTTAAATAAAAAAAACATTTTTTATTCTTAACCTCAACTTCCCGGAATGACAAAAACACATTTGATGACCGTTTCGTAAATCAAATAGACACAAACCTGTGCAGTTGTGTTTTTGATGGACTGACCTGACAGTCAAATACTCTGAAAGAGCTCTCAACTTTTTATTATTATTTTTTTTACCATAAGCCAGAATTTTGGACCTTGATTCTTATTTGCTGGGTGAAAAACACAAAAGCCTCTGAAGGCATCAGGGGGGTATTCCAGAAAGCAGGTTATGCTAGCACTCACGGTAAGTTTGAGGCTAAGGAAGTTGATAACCTCAGCTTTCGGTTCCAGAAATGGAGGTATGTTTCAGGGTAGGTCAAGTTGCCATGGCAACTCATGCTCTGAACATAACCTGGTCTGGAGCAGGTTTAGTTGAAGCTTAGTTTGTTTACAGAGAAGTGAAGCAGCATGGCGTGTCCATTTGAAGATGATTTAGTGGATGAAGAAGCTCAGATAATACTTTTTCCACCGTGAGAGGGTGATTAGATCACATATGGATGTTGGAAAAATAAACTTTTTACTTTGATCTAACTTAATTATTTGCTTCAGTTAAGATAAATCATTTTTTGTTATGTCACCTTAAAAATAACACGTAGTTTTCAGACAATTATTTTCCTTTCGTTCAAATTCATTCAATTAAGTAGGTGTAACTTTGATGCTGCTGTTAGATCGGCACCGCAAGGGATTCTGGGATATCATTCCCTTTGCCTGTCTGGACGGATTTGGGTTTTGGGTTTTTCACAAAATGTGTTTAGTTGTATAGCTGTTTTACTGTGTTTCACCGTGTTTTGCCGAGCTATTTAGTCCTACTAAGCTTACGTCTCTGCACCACGAGTGAGAGTAAAAGAGAGGATGATGAGTTTATATAGCACCCCTACCACCTACATCTGTTATGACAGTGATGGAAAATTCTTTAATAAATTTTTGCACTCAGTGCATTTTCCCCCGTTCTTTTTATTCTTATAAAAATGAGCATATCTGCCGGCTCAAACTTAGACATATGAAAGTTCAAGAAATATAAGTAATTAAGATAGAAAAAAGATTAATAGAATAATGTGACATTTAGTTAGATAAATACGTAACTTTGAGTTGTATAAACAATTATTGAGTTTGAATAAATTTAACTAAATTATTTAAATTATTTCTCAGCCGTGTTACTTTTTTGATGGACTTATAATCTTTAACCACCGTCATTAATATCTCAGACTCCGTCTCAAGTGTCGCGCTTTCTTTTTTTTCACCACGCGTTTCCATGGTGACTCCAGAAATCGGCGATCTATTGAGAATGTCTTTATGTACTTGCCGTGCACGTGCGTTAACCCAGGGTTACCAAGTCGAGCGTAATTACGCCAACTCATATCCGGTCTTTTGGAACCGACATACCCCGAGTAAGCAAGTTCAGGCGGATTTCAGCCAGAGTTCAGGCTTAAAGTCAGGCTAGTTTAAACATGCTTCCTGGAATACCCCCCAGGTGTTTGCAGGGACTTCCTGCTTCACACAACCGTCAGCGAGTCGCTGTTTGCTGCAAGTTCACTGTTGTCATGTTCCTCCTCGAGGTTTGAATCCAGAATTTAACAATTCTGACTCTGAACTTGCACAGCAAAGTAACCCAAATGACTTTAAAGTCATTTGGGTTACTTTGCTGTGCAACTTCAGAGTCAGAATTGTGTCTAAAACACAGAGATCAATGGACTCATCCTTTGCATTTTAGACACATTAGCGCCCCCTACTACCTTGAGGTGCTTGCAAGTGAACCCTGGTGCGAGTCACTGAAGCGTGAACGCAGATGAACTCTTTTGGAGGATCGAGTAAAATGATGTTGTTGTTCAGCTTCTGGCACATCCCATGAGGGGTCGCCAACGCGATTCAGTGAAAGCTGATTCCCACAGGGGGTTTGGCAGGGATTGTTTTTTTTTTTACACCAGATGCTCTTCCTGTATTTTATCCGGGCTGGGGACCGGCACAGAGAGCCCCCTTATGGCAACATAGTTAGGCAGAAGCGTCTTGCTACAGGAGCGACACTGGATGAAGCTCTTGAGGAATATCATGTAAGTTCCTTTAAATATTGAAAACAATCCAAAAAAAGCACCAATGTCATCCCATCGTAGTGAAGAGTAGATGCTAGTCTGAAGTTAAAACAAAGAGAAAAAAAAAGAAAAGAAATCTATACACATTTAAACTCTGTGAGGTTTTCTCTTTCTGAACGTACTCTGCATTTTCCGGGCTTGGGACAGGCATATGCAGGACACTGGTTTGAGCTCTGTTGAGGCTGCTTTTATCGTTTTTATTTTTATTTTTATGTCTGCCTGTCCAGTTTTTTCTTTAGATTTTCTTTGTATTTTTTTTTTAATAATTATTCGTTTTTTTCTGTTTTCTTTTGTTTGGGTACTTCTTTCTTTAATACATTTAGATTTTTGCTGGCTATCATGTTTGGAGGGGGCAGTCATGGCATTTGAGGGGGGGCATTTCTCCCCGTGCCTGTTTCCCAGCATCCATCAGTTGAACTTGGAGGTTTGTTTCTTTTCTTTTGAGTTTGTGTTTGATATTGCAGTAAAACGCTTTCCAGAAGTTTTTTTCAGAGCGAACCTTTTTTCAATGGATTTGTGATCTTCACTGGTGTCCATGGGATTACATGAAATCTTTCCACTTTATCCACCTTGTCATGGTAGGAGAACACGCTAATGTAAGGGGGGGACTAGCTAAGATACTTACAAGGGATAAATAAAAGAGAAGTTGCAGGACAACTTACAAATAATAAAATTATTACAAGAATAAAAAAATGAAAATAATAAAATAAAATAAAAAAATAATTTCTAAACATTTAGGAAGTTTTAGACTCTGACTTGTAATTTAAATTATGTAGAAAGCCCAACACAAGTCAATAATATTAATAAATAATAACATTAAATAAATAATAAGTCAATACATTATTATAATAATAAATCAATAATAAGTCAACAATAATCCAAAAGTCAACAATAGATATACCCTAAAAAAACAAAGAAAAACAATATATTTACTGATTCATGTGAGTGATCAGTTTGTGTAACACAGATGTTATGGCGCCGTGTTTCAAGCGAACAGTCTGGCCTCTTATTAAAATCTGTTTCCACAAAATGTTCTGAACATAGCTAGATTGTATATCTAGTTGGTACCACAGTGATCCATCTGGGTTAGCTCTTTTTATTGCTAAGATCCACTTTTCCTTAAGTCTGAATCCATTGGAAACCTGCAAGAAAGTTCAGTCACTGAATCAGAAATGTATAAATCTATATTACTATACAGTAATAGCCTAGTCCTAGAATACTTTATATAGGTTTAACAAAAATAAAAATTTATTTATGTCAGCAGCAAATTATACGATATCATCACTACATGTTGATAACGGCCCTGCAGCATCATGCATGTCAACATGTGTACTAATAATGAAGCTCCTGCAGCATTAATAGAAACAACCACAGTCCTACCTGTGAAACGCTATGCCTTTCCTTGTGGACTAATTTCCAAGTGCTGAAACCTGCATAATGAATGGCATTGTGCAAAATATGTGTTTACATACATCCACTGCAGCAGTGACTTGACTCTACCAAGATGGCGGTGCTCTCCTCCCATGAGGAATCACTCATTGGGTGCAAAACCAGGATTAAGCATGGCCCCTTGCTCTACTGCCAAATATCTCTCCGCTGAAAGGGCCCAAATCTGGGTCTCCCTGTGCCGGTCCCCAGCCCATACAATAAAGGGTGGTGCTGTGGAAGGGCATCCGGCGTAAAAACCCACTGCCAAACCACCTGTGCGGATCAGTGAAAGCTGATTCCCTGAATGGAAATGCCGACGGGTAAACAACAACTTCATCAGGGGCATTTATGGACAAGTTCAAAACTGCAGGTGTGGTTCATTTCCATGGCAGACTTACATTGTGGCCTACCAATGTAAATGTGGATTAGAAAAGGGAGAACATTTGGGATTGGTGGCTTGATAAGCAGGAAAATGCCAACTGACTATGAAAATGCAATCATCAGAAAATCTCTGCATACTTATAGTCAATCTGATTGGTTTTAGGAACCAGAGAGAGAGAGAGAGACATTATGCTGCTATGTTAAACACAAACTAAAATATCAACATCAACATTGAACAAAATTCACCTAAATTGCCCGCTTGATATGACGCCTGGCTACTTGTTCACCTTTCCATGAAGCAGAGCGGTTCGCACAATGATTCGAGGCGTGTAGCAATCCAGCGCAGATCACGCGGTTGATGACGCATTTAAGCGCCAAATGCTTTTGGTCGAACCACGGTTCAGGGGTATTCCAGAAAGCAGGTTATGCTGGCTCTCAATGTAAGCCTTAGGCTACAGCGTTGATAACCTCAGCCTTCAGTTCCAGATATGGGAGGTATGTTTCAGGGTATGTCGGCTGCTACAGTAACTCATGTTTCCCCTGAACATAACCTGGTCTGGAGCAGGCTGAAGCTGAAGGTTAGTTTGTTTACAGAGAGGCATGGTACGCATAATCCATTTGAAGAAGATTTAGTGGATGAAGAAGCTCAGATAATACTTTTTCCACCGTGAGAGGTGGATAAGATCATGACATGGATGCTGGAAAATAAACTTCTTTTACTTTTGATCTAACTTAATTATTTGCTTCAGTTAAGATAAATATCTTTTTGTTTTGTTGTTTAGCTTAAAAACACGTTATTTTACTTTCATTGAAATTAATTCAATTAAGTTGGTGCTGCTGCTAGATCGGCACCGCAAGGGATTGTGGGATACCATTCCCTTTGCCTGTCTGGACGGATTTGGGTTTAAGTGTGGGTTTTTGACCAAATGTGTTTAGTTGTTTAGCTGTTTTACTGTGTTTTGTCTAGTTATTTTGTTCTACCACGCTAAGCTCTGCACCATGACTGAGAGGGAAAGAGAGGATGATGAGTTTATTTAGCACCACTAGCTCATGGATCCATACTGACAATGTTGAACATTGGTAAATGAATGTATGCATTCCATGTATATTCCTTCTTTCCTTTTGTTGTCATAAAAATGAGTATATCTGCTGCTCAAACTTAGACATATGAGAGTTCAACATCTATGGGCACCCAAGATGGAAAAGGAAATTGAATTGGAGTAATATGACATTTAGTTAGATAAATACATAAATTTGAGTTGTATAAACAATTATTAAGTTTTATAGACGTAAGAAATTAGGTTAAATAAATTTAACTCAATTACTTGTTACCAATAGAAGTAATTAATTTAAGTTGGCAAAATTGGATATCGTTATATATATATGCGTCACAATGAAAATGGAAATAAGATCAGAAACTCGTATGGCCATTTCTGTCTGTTCTTTTTCTCCAAGCAGAAATCCTTTCTTTGCTGATGATGCAGCCGCAGTTACTTTTTTGATGAACGATAATCTTCTACACGCCACTATTAAACTCCTCAGACTCCGCCTCTCACTAAAGTGTAGCGCCTCTTTTTTCACTACGCGTTTCCATGGTGACTCCGGAAATCGATTTATCCATTGAGAATGTCTTTATGTACTTGCTGTGCACGTGCATTAACCCAGGGTTACCAAGTCGAGCGTAATTACGCCAATTCATATCCGATCTTTTGGAACCGATACCCTGGTAAGTGTTCAGGCGGATTTCGCCAGAGTTCAGGGTTAAAGTCGTCTAGTTTAAACATGCTTTCCTGGAATACCTCCCAGGAAACCGAAATCAAAACATGACAGAACAAAACACAAAAGCAAAGAATCAAACCGTAAATAATCTACCTACAAACTGATAGAGCTCTAAATTAAAAAAGAAGAAAAATTAAAAACACACTTTCTCAAAAAAATTACTTCACAACTACAGGAGTCTCTCAGCTCGAGTTATTTTTGATATACAGATTACTAAGGCATTTTTTAAAACTGATTTATGGAGATTCCATTCTTCAGGTCGTCAGATAATAAATCTACCACGTTGACCCTTAAACAAAAATGCGATTCTTTATTGCATTAGTTCTGACCACTCATAAATCACAATCATTTTTAATTCCAACAAATTAGATTTTAGCAGGGGAACATTGTTTTTGAACTTTAAACATAAAAAGTCCAGTACTAAGATCAACTCAATCCAAACATTTAAGAGCCCTTAATTCTGGAAATACATGTAATGATACTTTCAAGTTTCTTGTTACTTTCAGAACCTCCAGTCGTTTGTTCTCCATAGCCCTTGTGTTATGTTGTGGGGTCCAGATGACCCCCCCCCCCCCTTCCATTGACGTATCCAAAGGTGGATAAAGGTGGAAAGATTTCATGTAATCCATGGACACCAGTGAAGATCACAAATCATTGAAGAAAAAAGGTTCAGCGCACTGTCTAGTGGGTCTAGATGACCCAACTCCCAATGTTAAAGTGCCTAGGATAGAACAAGGGCTAGGATCTCATGTGAGTTCTGTCTGCTGCATTTTGTCTACAGACATCTATAAAATACAAGTAAGATGGACATATGACAGGAACTGTTGTCTTTTTGGAGAGGTAATGACATGCGGTAATCCAGTCTCAGATCAAAATCCTCAGATTATTCTGTTTATGTGCTACTTGAAAGAAATCTGATGCCTTCATCAGTCATTGACATCAGTGTGCATCTGAACCCAATTGACTCGGCATTGAATGTTTCAAAAGGGATGAAAATGCTTTTTTAGAAAAGCTGTTTGGATTTTGTTTTCAAGTGATGAAAAAATGTGTTAAAAAACGCAAACAAAGATTTGTCATTTTAACTCTTACCTGATCATTTTTCTCCTGCATCTCTCATTAAACTTTCACTTTGAAACCAGGCAAACAAAAGGTTTTTTATGTCCCCGTTGACATTATTTTTGGGGCTTCTCTGCTCTTTATCCCCCAGGTACACACAGGTTTACTAATGTAGCTGCGGTCAGAGATACAATCGATAACATTTCTATTTTTATGGTATTCTCATGATTTAAGGCTATTTTATTTTGAAAATGTTGTCTTTTTTTCACAGTGAATACGAACATAAAGTGAATTGTCAATCTTTGACAAAAAATATGATCCAATACCTTTATTTTTCCACAACTTTTTTATTATTTTAATGTGGAATTTTTCGTATGGTTGAAAATGTGGCTTTTTTTGTTGTTTTTTATGACTTGAGGGCAATTTTGTATTTTCATATTACTATTATAAAAAAACAAACAGGTTTTCTGCTTGCAAAAGTTAAATGTGATGAGCCCTTTCAAGAGGATGAAATATTTGGAAAGACAGCTTTTTGGCTGTCTGACTGTAATGGACCGGCAAACTGGATAGGCTCCAGCAGCACCATGACCCTGAAAAAGAATAAGTGGGTTTGGAAAATAGACGGATGGACTCCCTTTCTGGAGCATTTTGTCAGTTAGACCAGAGTTCACATAATTGTAAAGGAACCTTTGACTATTGTATTTGATGTTACCGTGGTGACATCTGATCATTTCCACCTCTGTTTCTATTTGGTTTTTTTTTCTGGGGAAGTGTGTGTGTGGAAACAAGATCAAGCTGGTGTCTCCTGGTGTTCACATCTGTCGATCTGGATGTCACGGGGAATCGTCCGCCTCCTAACCGGCAAACGTGTGGAGATGCCACCCCCGTCTGAGGCGGAGAGTGTTATCTCTCTGCCTCAGACGTCTGCCTGTAATGACTTTATGGGATTCCCACTCAGTGTGCTGCTTTTTTAAAGACATAGCAGAGCTCTGCAGCGGGAAGACGGATGATGAAGAGGGTTGGATGAAGAAAATCACAAAGGAGAAGATGAGGAGGATTTATTTGCAGAATGTCAGAATAGACATCAGCGTTTGTTCTAACTCAGAATTTGTGTGTCTGATGTCAAAAATGTGGAGTTTTTACCGTTTGAGGAAATGAGGAATGCACTCAGACGCTCTACTTCACTTTGGGTGGGGATCTTTCCTGAGTGGGGGTCACGACTTAAACCCCAGGAGACTCCACCATGTGAAGCTGTGCTGATAAAAGACCAATGTGAGCAGAGCTTATCTGTGCTGGGCCAATATGGGCCTTTAGGCAGCTGACAGGGGCCATTGCAGTTTACAATAATAATATGGATCTAGAAAAAAGTCCAATTCATTTGGTTTTAAATTCGGGAAATACTTTGTGAGCTCATTAGCTTCATTAGAAACATGCTGCTCCCTCTTTTTAATTCTCCCCTCTCTATATGCCCCACTCTGCCCCCCTTTTTAACTGGCTGGACACACCTGATCCAGGTACCCACCCTACCTTTTAATTCCTACAAAGTTAAATAGAAATGAGCTTTAGTCAAGAAACGCCTTTCAACAACAGAGACGAGTTTCCTTATTTCATTTGTTTTGTTAAACATTTTTGGAGCAGGGCACCAGATTTAGGAATTTTAGAGTTAGACACAAAAAAAAAGCTGAATGCACTATATAGTGCACTTAGTAGTGAACTCAGATGAAGCATCTATTTTGCTATTCTTGAGTAAAATATGAACCTAAGGTAAAATATTAAAAAAGATTTTTTTTACTACACAAAAACTGTGGTATTTTAGTTGTGATGGATTTACTTTAGAAATACTGAACCTCAGGTTGCAAACAGATAATGATGACCGTGACTCTACAGCGAGAATGTCCTCCGTCCTGCAGCAGTAAAGGCATGAAGCGGACGTTCACAGCAGATCTGTGGTGAAATCGCTCACGGAGGTAAAGAAAGTCCCACAGAAACACGCCAGTGATGGACGAAGAGATATGATCATTCAGAATTTATTCCAGGAGACAAACATGGTCAGTCGCTTGGTGTCATGGTGACTCTGATATGTGCTCATGATTGTCGAAGGCATCTCATATACAAGCCGGTCAACTCATCATCATCATCATCATCGTAGCACAATGATGATGATGTGTCGGCCCCATCGGCCCTGATGGGAGTCTGTTTGCGAAGACATGCAGAGAGTAAATACAGCAGAAAGACTCAGCAGGCGCTGGACGAGGACACCCACGGGGGGAGGGGGGGGGGGCACGGCGAGCGGCACGCAGAGGAGTTTCAGTCCCAATTCTCAAAAGCATCCCATCGTTCACCATCAAGAGTTTGGAAGATCTTTGCTTTTAGCCCGCATGAATTCACGCTCAGGGACCTTTCAGCATCTCATTTGGATTCTATTTTTCTTTCAAATATTTTTTTTTTAATTGTGTAGATTTGGAGCAATAAATACGAAAAATATGAGGTATAAAGAGCAGCTGAAAGAGTGCAGTTAGTGTGAGTAGTAACCGAGTTAAGCTAATGGAAAGAGTGGACTAAACAAACTGGAAAATAAACTGGAGTTCTGTTACACACAGAGTTTTTAAAACAAATCAAAAACTAAGAAAGAAAGGGAATTTCCATATTTTAGTCACTTCTACCAGCTACACTGCAAAAACTGAATATTAAGTAAAAAGACCCTTGTTCCAAGAAAAAATGTCTTTTTTCTGCCTTGAAAGAAACAAAATCTTAGAAACAAAGTCTTTCAATAAAAATAACCGGAGTTTGAGAAAACATGATTTTTTTTCTTTGCTTGTTTAAAAAATCTGCCAGTTGGGTAACAGTGGTTAGTTTTATCTAATTTCCTGTTTTATTACCTTAAAGCATCTTTTTATTTACTGGCTTAGTAAATTTAATTTTCTTTATCCTTAAACAGCCAAAAAGCCAAAATGCTAAAAAAAAAAAATTAAAACTTTCTAAGACTTTTTCTGAAGGATTATTGCACTGAAATGTTATTTCATTCTTTGATTGACGCCTGAAGGTGGGGGGCATCGACATGGACCGCCATCCGACTGCAGAGATGGGTTATGGGATGCCAAAGAGAAGAGTGGAACTGAAGCTTAGCGGTTAGCCGTTTCCACCCGACCCCCGGAGAGCCTCTAAGGGAGTCACTAACATCATACAAGGGCATACAATATAATGGTGAAAGTTCATTTCAGAAGCACTTTTGTCCCTCAACATGCTCGTCTTTTTTTCAGTCTGACTGCAGCGTCTTCACTGTGAGAAGCAGTCAAAGGAGAAAACAACAGGTCCAGTGAGTTTCTGAGTCAATCACAGCTTTGGATGGCAAAAACCTAAGCCTGAGTTCAGTGGACGATCTTTCTCCTGGATGACGTGCAGGTGGAACACTGATGGCGTTTGGTTCTCCTTACAGCTGCGCAGTCACAGTTTCTGAAAGCGAACTGCAGTCGGGGAGTAAAGGGGAATTAAACGAGAGACATTCCTCAGATGCTACAATCAACTTCCCTCAACACACACATTCACTCAGCCACCCCATGACAGCAAAACATTCAGGAAACGTCCTGCAATCATTCATTCAGCTCCACTATCTATGTACACGCTGAAAACAGGCAGGATGCTCTCTTTTTCAGTAACAGACAGATGTAAAGGCAGAGGACCCTGAACTTAAATCCTTTACCTGCTTCAGATTTGCAAACATCAATAAAAAATAAAAAAGAACTGTTGGCTCACATAACAAATATTCCCCACAGAACTTCGGCGTCTGAAACAAACTCCGATTCAGTTTGTCTAACCACAGCTGCTAATGTTTTCCTCTTCTTGATCCGTCTTGAAGACGAAGCCTTACCAGGTTTACATGTGTACAAAAATGCATAGCAATCAGTGGAACGTACAGAGATAAAGGTGATCATTAGAACAAAGCCCTTACATGGTTACAGGTTCCCCTCAGTAAATGGACATGAAGTGATTTGGGTTTGTTTCCACGGTAAAAAATGGTTTTACTGAGGATTAGTTAAAAGATCTTAACTGTAAAGAAACAAATCAACTGATGTTCTTTTACAGTCATTGACACTATCTATGCAGCACGGTATCGTCACGTATCACCGTAAGAACACGAGTAGTTTTATTCTTCTCCTTTCCATATCAGGACTTCTGAGAGGGAATGAAACATTTAGTTATATATCAACACCTTAACCCTCTGTCACCCCCACACACCTTTGCTGACCCCAAGATGTCCTTCATCAGAACTCTGAAGTAGTTCTGTGGTATTTAGAACTCAAGTCTGCATTGTTTCCTTGAGGTGTTGTAGGGGTAAGGCTTCTACAGGTCATATCCTGTACATCCTGCAGATGCTGATGGACTGGGATCTGGGGAACAGCTAGGTCAAGTCCAGGCCCCAAACTGGTTGTTGTTCCGTGCCCTTTCTCTTCCTTTCCTGGCCAAGGTATTGTATCTGAAGGAGCCAAAGCCGTCAAGGAATTTGGATTTCGTTGAGTATTATGGTTTGCAACAGTAGCATTGGCCAACGAAAGGAGGTAAGGTTTCTCTGGAGGATGTTGGCCAAAGCATTAGTAAGCCTCTGCTGAGTATCGAACCCCCAGGTGGGGGCACACATGTGCCTGGCTATCGGTGTCAAAGAAAATATGAGGGATCAGACCAGGTCACCTTCCTTCATGTCTTAGGGGTCCAGCTGTGATATTCCAGCACCTTTATAGTGCTTCTGGCAGTGAACAGGTCTTCCTGCTGCTGAGACTCTTTTCTATCAGAACCAGGATTGGAGCTTCCGTGTCCGGACTGTCCATGAACCCAACCTTGACCAATGCTCAGCCTTTCCAAAGTGTCAACTAACCACAGTGACCAATTGGATCACTTTTAATCAGTTCTGACCACTGCAGACCATAAATACTTTTGCAGATCACTCTCAAGTACGTGTCTTTTTGTTTGTCTCGGAGATCACTGATGATGTTCTAAAGCACGAACTTCTACCACACTTCTATCGGTCCTAATAACCAGCAAAATACAGAATAGGAGACTTTTCAGATCACAACAAACACATTCCAAAACACATAGACCTCTGGTTCCTCTGGTTATCTGGGACTGCCCCCCCAGAAATGCTCCAAAACATATTCCTTTGGCCAAATCATGTGGCAAAACATAAAAACTGCAGCTTGGTAATATGGATCATTTGGGTCGTGACTAGCGGCTAACAGGAGTACACGCTGCCACTACTTTATCAGTGTCCATGTGTTGTATGGGAATGTCTTAAAGAGTTTCCTCGGATGTATGGATGATAGGGCTGCGTATCACAAATAATTTTCATAATCGACTCGATTTATTTGATGATATTTTTTCTTTTTTCGATTGTTTTGATCCATTTCATTCACTTGGAATTGATTCAATATTGAACTTACATAAATTACACATTTAGACATTTGTATAGAAATACAATAATCATTTATATATGTTTTAAGATATTTATATTAATCTGATACAGTTCACATACTGTAAAATGCATTTGTGAAATAATAAACCAATGGATTGTTAACACCATCAAGTGTTTCATGATTTCTGAAGAAGAGACGCTCCAACTAAAATGTCTCTCCTGATGACGTTTCAGTTTGGCCACTAGGTGGAGCTGGCGCTACAGCATCACACTTAATTCCAGAAGATTTGAGGAAAAAACTGTGCTTTAGACCAAAAATGGTTTCTTTTAATCAAATGTTTTCTTAGAAGAGGTTGGAAATTTTCTGCCTGTGATTCTAGAAAGCTGTTCATTTAGTCAGCAATGCATGTTTAGGTCGACCGAGCGTTAGCATTAGCCGTCCTATGGGAAATTCCATTATATGTTAGCATCAAGCTACTGTACTTTGGCTTTATCATTGTTTTCCGTTAGGTCACCGGAAAAGGAAAGGCGTAAAAGTTCAATTTCTACTTTTATGGATCAATCTTTGAACTATTAAGCTTGGATCGATTCAGATCCATTAATCGATTTTATCAACCCAGTCCTAATGGTTGACATAATCTCCTCCACTAACCAACGGTTATCTGGTATCGACTTGACCTGTCAGGACTCATGAGTTGGGATCTTCAACAAGGATTGATGTGGGATGTTTTCTAAATCTGAAGCAGCTCAGTACGACTTTTAAGCTGCATTTTAAATATTAGAAAAAAGTTCAAGCTAAAAAACTCTTAACCCTTTAATACCGGAGCTTTAACTCCATTGTTGACATTCTTTTGTCACCACAACTCTTTAAATCACTCATGCAATTAGCAGAAATCAGCGGATTCCGTCGTACGTTTACGTTACCAAAGTAAACCTTTACGTTCGGCTCTTCGTATCAGTGAGAGCCGATACGGAGAGCTGCTTTACTTTGACCCGAATCCCTTTGACCAATGTTTATCTTGTAAATGTTTAGGTTTCGCCTGAGACATCTGGGTGTTAAAGGGTTAAAGCAGTTTAAGAATGAGGACTGTTTGGTTAAAAAAAGAGTGTTTTTTTACGTTTGAGTCATCTTTAGGGCCCAGCAGGTGAAGCTAAAAACAAAACGGAGGTCGCAGAAAACTGAAATCCAACCTCTGAATAATTTCCTGGTTGCTTGTATGACAAAAGTATTTCAAAATAAAAGGATGAAATTGTACTTTCCTACCGACTAAACTGTTTCCTCCCAATTGTCTCCATCAGGAACTTTTAGATGAACCTTTAGATGAACATTCTCAAACCCAACTGGAGTCTTTGGCTACATTTCACAATAAAGGGATTAGAAAGCCTGCTTTTAATGAACTGGATTCTTCTGATGCGAGTGAGCAGATGCCCTGCAGAGTTCTGCCCTGCTCTCTGATGTGACCTTTCAGAATCAAGTCCATGAACCCAAAAGTCCCAAAACCTGACCGTCCACAGCCCTACTCCGCCTTTTCTGTTTGGACATTTCATTTGTCTTCAGTCTCAGATAGTGAACTGGGATGCCTTCTGGGGGGGGGGGGGGGGGGGGTTACGGCCAGCAGAGGCAGTGCTGGCCGGTGCAGCTGCAGATACCCTGAGGACCTCTGGAGTGGGTGCAGCTTTGCACAACTGGAAGGTTGGACCATGGCTTATCAGAGAGGAAAAGAATTCAGTTCTGGACGTTCGCACGGGTCACACGTGTTTAGCCGACCTCTTGCTGTGTACATTAACGCGTGTACGCATTAAATCCTATGGCATAGCTTACGGATTTGACCCACAACCATAAACCAGACGTTACATTCTCCATCCTAGAACGTTTTTACAGAAACATGGCGCTCTCTCCATGGCTGCATGTTTCTTAGGAACCTGTATGCGTATCCCTTAAAGGGCGATTGTTATAAACTTTATAAAGCAAATATTTGAAACGACAAGCCGCCCTCTCTCTGTGAAACATATGTACATGGCAGCTGACACACAGACCAATAAAGCGCTTCCTCGCCGCGTCACGTCAACAGTCATATGGTATCTTTAAAGCACTTTTTCAAGCACAGACAAACACAGAGAGAGGACAAACAACTCCATAGGGACACAGAAAATGTCTTAAAGGTGCTATGTGTAGCATTTTCATGAAGGAGAATCAATGTCAAAGAAGTTTGCAGTCAAAATGTGTGTAAACAAGTGTCGGCCTCGGTGTAGCATCTCTGTTTTAAAGATGGATTCAAATCAATGGGACCCAAATAAATGGGTTTACAGGTTACAAATGTTTTAAAGCGCATTTATGAAGAGGGCGTGGTATCACTGTGAAATGCTGATTCCATTAACAATGGAAAGTTCCTTTAAACACTAGCTTAGCTCGATTATGAAACACTTTTTTTGACCTTGGGTTATTGAAACTGTAACGCTATGTTCACACCGCCTTTGGAAACGCGCGTTGCAGCGACCGCTTTCAATGAAAAGTCTATGTAAACGCATGTACTGTATGTGCATGTGTTGGGCATTAACACACAAATTTTTAGGTCAATTTTTTTAGGCTCTTCGTACAAAACCCGCGGCCACTGCGCGCACTTTAAGCCAGTTGACCAATCAGGGTCTCAGATTTGGCAGTTACGTATGGATGGCGTCCTTTTCAATGCACGTAATTCCCGACCGGTGGAAAATCGATTATGAAGGAGTAATTAATACTATGACACCAAGTCTTTGATAAATCGTAATAGAGCTGAGAAAGAAAAAACCTGGAGCAAGGATCGCCAGATTTGCACTGCTTCGACATTTTGCATCAAGCTCCTCTGACTGCGAGTACATGCGCTAGTGTCAGGTAGCGACAGTCCAGTGTGAGCACCGTACGCCACCTGTATGCAATGAAAAACCCAGGTTCAGGACATTCTGGTACACATCCCCGATGTGTTCACGCCTACCTTGAATTTAGACGGCAAAGCTTTCCTTGATGCATACAAATAAGGTATGGCTTTAAAAGAAGTTCACCTATGTGTTTTTAAGAATCCATGTTGTTTTTTGTATAAATAAAACCATTAGTTTTTATACTCTATGATGCTGATCATGGCTTTTTAAATCTTAGATATAAATAAGGGTTCAAAAGAATCATTAAAAAACAAAATGGTTGTATGACGTTTGCTACGCTTTACACAAGCACCTTTAAAATAACAATTGCACAGAAATGAAAGAGTCCAGTTGTCAACAGCTTAATAGGAGCAGGAAAAAAGATTCAGGAGGCAGGGGGGCCGACACAGACTATGGGATGCCAGCAGGAGCAGCTGCAGCAGAGAGAAGGTGGATCTCCTGCCGCACGGCGCGGCATGTGCTCCTGATTGGCTTACGGTTTGATGCTTGACTTGGTGGGGCGAGGAAGTAAAGTCCTCTGCTCTTCTTCGAGCAGGGCGGGGCACTAGGTGGGTGTAGGGGGGGGCACATGTAAGAGAAGGATGTGGAGGACGAAGAAGGGCGCGGTCTTCCTCCGTCTCCTCCTCTCTCTGTTTCACAGTGCTGTGGCCTCCCAGCTGGCGCCCCGCGGGACCTGGCGTCACTTGGTCTCCGTTAGGACAGGGGCGGGGACAGCGGAGGGGCGGGGAAGGTTTAGCTCCACCCCCGCAGCGGGAGAAGAAGCAGCGGACGCCAGACTGCAGGGAGTCACGGGTGCCGGTGCGCCTGCGGAGAACAAGGAGGTAAACGGTTTTAGACAACAGCGGCGCGTTAGCTTAATGCTACGCTCATGTCAAACACGATTCGGATCACGTTTACGTCCTCTGCCTGTTGCTGCAAGATAAACTGGCTCCTGTCCAAAAGCGTGTTTTTGAACTTACTGCCCCCGCAGCGTGTGGGAGGAGCTACCATCAAACATTTTTTGTCTCATTGCTACATGGAAGACACGGATGAGGTTGTGAGATCAGGTTGATTTTGAAGAGTTCTACAAAAGTATCGGTAATCCAGTCTCCATGTTCCGTCTCCATGACACCATTTAGAGCAGTGTTTTTCAACCGGTGGTCAGGTGTGCCATGTGAAATGACCCATTAACTGATCTAAAAACATTTCCCATCTACAGGATATCAGCTCTGTGTTCATCCAAACAGACCCTGATAAAACACTGAGTAGTTAAGAATATGAAAGATCGTAAAATACTTTTTTCTTTGTGTTTATTTGATTATATTAAAGACATTTTGATAAGAATGAAGGTACCGCGATTTAGCCGCAGCTTCAGCTCTGTTTTCTGAAAAGCCCCGCCCCTTTAACTGTCTTCACCAATCATTCTTGGAGGATTAATCACATGCCATAAGTCTGACCAATCAGAAGTGGTTAATGTCTTCACTTCCTTGTTCTGACTCTGCTCATAAAGTCTCTCAGTTCCAACAAAAATACCAGCTAAAGCTCGTCTTTAGAGGTGTAGCTTTCCACAGAATCTGGTGTCAGACCGTGGAACAAGTGAACAAAACAATGAAGCTCAGAGAAGAGAGTCTGTCTGCCATCACTACATCTCCCATGATGCTTTGGGTTAAAATGACAACGTCGCAGCGTACAATGAGTCTTCCCTGTTAAATGTCTTGAAACCACAACGAACACACATCAAACAGTTTTTAAATCTTCTAACTTAACTTTTATTTCATCTTTCAGAAAAAACAGCTGCAGCTTCCAGCTTTTTCTGCCACAATTATCACAAAAATGCATGTGAGATTGCAGAGGGGCTGTAGATCAATACAGACTATGAGTTTCTTCTTTTTTTTTTATTTTTAGATGCCGGTGTGCCGGGGGATTTTTGTCAAGGTTAAAGTGTGCCGTGGCTCAAAAAAGATTGAAAAACACTAATTTAGAGGTTCTCCTGGTACAGTGAGCTCCACCGTCTACTAGAGGAGCTGTGACTGAAGGACGCCGCTTTCAGCGCTGCTTCCGTCTCTCTTTGTGTCTGACGACTTGCTGTCCCACACTGGTTTACAAATACAAATAATTCAAATAGGATAAAGTTCATGACGAGAATGAATGGCAACGATCAGATCCTCCTATCCTCCATGATGGTTTTGGACTTCAGCTGTTCTCTGCTAAAGCTGACTCTCTGATTGGTTGACATGGTCCAAATTCTTTGCCAAAGTTCAGTTTGTTGAACTCTGGTAACATTTAATTTTTGCCACGCCATGTCGCTCAAAAAGTGCTTCTGCACCGCAGGACCTCTGATCACACCTGTGCATTGACTCAACTTTGAAACTGGACGACCATGAAGCGCAAAAAACATGGATGTGAAGGTAGCTTAAAGGTTTGCTTTGGACTCATTTGTATTTAGAGTTCAAGATTTCCAGATTTACGGAAAGTTCAATCAGCAGTTCCATTATGTTATTCAAGTGAAACTGCTCTTTTTTTTGTGTTTTGATTTTTTACTCCTAATGCCAAAAGTTCAACAGATTCCTCAGAAATCCCTTTCTGAGACCACAGAAAAGGAAACCTCAGCATTAGGAGAGGAGAAATCCACCCTCTGTGAGGTCTGTAAACAAAAGCAAACATCTAAAACTGCGTTCACACCGGACACACCGGACGCAGGTCAATTTGGGCTTCAGGCGGGGCGTGCACGATTGGTCTACGAGGCGCGTCAACCTTGCTGTCGCCGGACTGATGCGCCTCGTCAAACCATCGGCCACGCGTCTCGATCAGTGGGCAGAAGAAAAATCCAATATGTCTGCTTGATGCGAGCATTTTTGTTCTAAAATTTCATTTCTTTTCTTAACCCGCTGGGGCTAAAAAAAATGCGGCTACAACGGCTAAGCCTTCTAGGGCTAGCTCGCTAAAGCTATGCGAGCTTGCACGGGTGGCTAGCAGGCCGGCAGACAGGGGGCCGCTGCGGGATGGGCCTCCTGGACCTTATGACATTTTTCTTATTTTCCTCTAGTTTGATTCTTGCTTTTCCTTTGTCCAGCGCAAACTAATGTAGGACAAAAAGTCATCAAACTGTGTCACAGAAACGGCGAAAGGTGGCAGTCATTCCGACCCAGCTTCATCATCTCACCGTACCGGGAGAGACTGAATGATCTCATGAACCCAGAAATGGAGACTTGATTACTAATGATAAGATCTGAGCAAAAAGCAGGATTGGATCGGACACCGGGAGGTTGATTGGTATAAAGCCTTCGTCACAAATGTCCTTACGGTTGGATAAGGGGTTTCTGCGGGTGAAAAAGGGGCAAACCTGTGTGGGGCACACAAAATATCCAATTCGCAGACCACTCGATGTTCATGCACATTTTTTCAGCTGTCATGCTGCAGGCGATAGGTGTTTGTATAATAAAGGATAAAGTGGGCGAGACGAAGGCATATTGTACAGATTTTTATTTTGGACACTAAATCCCAAAGACCGCACAAGTAGCCAGTGAGTGTTGTCCATGTGACAAGTGTGCGTTCCTTGTATAAAGCCTGATGTAGGAAGTTAGACACTCAGAGTGTACTTTGTGTCGAGAACCTACAGGCATTCACGTCTCATGTACCCGGCCCGGGACGTCCCTTAAGGTGGCTGTGTGAGCCTCAAGGGAACTTCCAGACACACCTGTGCTACCCTGAAGATCCTCCCTGTGACCCTCTACGAGCCCGGACAACCCAAAAACTCGCAGCATCCGTATGGGTCGACCCGTTTTCTCGCCGTCACGTCCACTCACATTCCTTGCGGGAAGCGGCTGTGTTGTTGTCTGCGGAGTTTTTAGTGGCGGTGCTGTTGGCTCTCTGCACCCCCTGGGCAGGGTTTTGGCTCTGGGCTGGTTGGTTCTGGCCGTTCTGGCTCGGGTTTTGGGCCGGCCTCTGCACCTGGGCTTGCCGTGAGGGGTTGGACCCGTCCATGCTGCTGTTCATGCTGCTGCCGAGCTGCAGTCGCCTCATGTGCCGCACCACAGCCGTGGCATTGAACGCTTGCTGCAGAGAAAAACAAAGCTGCTCAGAGGCCCTGTGGAGAAGTGTCTGTCCTGAGACTGGGATATTGAGGGTTTGAATCCACAAAGCCTTCCTGCTTGACACTCATCCACAGCATTAGGCTTGATGCTTAACCATTAACATCAAAGAAATGTTGACGTTCTATTAATCGTAGCTTTTCGACAAATTACCTAATGAACATAATTTGAACGGATTCTGAAGCTGAGTAAAGCAGCATTGTGCTAATATGCAGCACTGTGTTGCATATTGGTGCAAAGATGCTTTTTTCTGCATCAGAATCCTTGGAATTATGTCCATTTCGTAAACTGTTGAAGAGTTACGGTAGTTAAAAGAATGTCTCCAAATCTGAGGGCTGCATTTGAAGGCTGCTTGGGTCACAGCGCCGCGGCAAGTGTTGTCCAAATTTAACAACTGATTCAACTGAGGCCAACGAATACGGCCTTCTTTTTCCCAATTTCGAGGATTGGTCTGGCTTATCCTTCTATGCTGTCCAAATCCCAAGATGCATTGCGGCCAAACCCGGAGATTTTCTGACGACATCGGCAGACTGTGAAGCAGGACCCGGAGTAGGAGATAATCACACCTCCAAGATTCAAAGTTGGATCAAATAAGCAAGGAAAGTGTTGAACTTCATGCCCGGTTCACTACTCCTCTCTGTTAAGGACTCACGGTTGCTAGGCAACAGGACATTCGTCAAGGTAACGTCTGGAATTATCTCAAGGCTAGACTCGTCCGATTCACTGCCGTTAACGTCCGGCCCACCCGCTTCACAAAGGACCCGGCCAACATCACCCGCGTCCAGCCGTTGAAGGATGAAGCCCTCCAATTTGGAGACACCCAAAGTATTAGTTATTTGCTGTCGCTGGTGCCAGCTCCACTATTACAGGGTTAAACCCCAAAATAGTTCTGAAGCGTAAGTGAGACTGCAGGTCACTGGACTTTTCCTTGACGCTTAAGGCTCTATTAATGAACTTATGTCTCATATAAGGAAGCGAGACAACAGAGTCAGAGATGAGTCAGTCAGACTTTACTCACTGCGTTCACAGGAACTCTAGAACTCGTCAGTCACACGCTGGATGTTAGCAATGTAAGAAGTGTTAGCCACTTTAGCGTATTCACAACACCTTTAACTCCTAGCCCTGTTTGCAACACAAAAACAGACTGATACCGCTAAATCAATTGTTAGTGTGACTAGGCTAACTCCCAACATTGTTATTAACACATAAATAAAACCTTATCCCGACACCGCTACACATTAGCCACATAAGGAATGTTAGCATGGCATTTCATGGCTGCCATTAATTCTACGAGCACAAAGGTAAGAGATGAACAGAGTGGAACGCAAAGATAAACTGAGCGAGTGTATTCAGGAACAGAGTGGGCGTAAAGCGCTCTGACTGTGCGCTCGCTGGGTTTACGAGTTTATGAGTGTTCAAGGGGTGTGTTTGTCACTTGGGGGCAGCAACCTTTCTGGTTGATCTGATTGGCCGAAGTTTGCAGGTCAAATCCGGCAGGACGGGACTTTCATTTCTTAGAGGGTTTAATAGAAAAAAAAAAGGGGGATGTAACGCGGATTAAAACGTTAACCAACAGCCAAGAACAAGGTAAGAAAGTGCAGTTTTTCTCATGTGAAAATCCCCAAATAAAGCAGTAAAATGAAGATTCATTTTATACTGCATGGGTGAGATGCTGCTCCATTGTTAGCATTTGTTAGCCACATGCTAATACACGCTTCCTGTACTTTGAGTTGCGTAGTAGCTCTGTCCCGGGCTAACTAAAATGTATATTTACCTAATAAAGTGATTTTCACATGAGAAAAACTTGCAGCACAAAAAAACCCGCTGCACTTTCTTACCTTGGTCTTGGCCGTTCGTTACTGTTTTAATCCTCGTTACATCCGCCATTTTCTTTCTATTAAAGCCTCTAAAGGTTCTTGAATACAGCCGCTCAGTTTATCTTTGCGCTCGTTCAATTAATGGCAGCCATGAAACGCCATATGTTAGCCGCCTTAGTGAATTTACAATTCCATGTAACTCACACCCGTGCTTGCAACACGGAAATTCACAGTCCGACTCCGCCACATGTTAGCCGCGCTAGCATATCCACAATAACACCCAACCTTGTTTGCAACTTGTAAAAAAACAGACTGACATTTTGGCAGAGCACCGTGTACCTCTGGAAAGTACTTCAAAAATCAATCCATATAAGTCGTTTTCTGAAAAAAATGTAGGCTTTTAATGTAACCCTAACCATTATAGTGCAAATAGTACTGCACCTTTTGTGTTTTAGTTTGTTAAAATTCCACATAAAACATTTGAAAGTGATCCTGGAGTTGCAGAAAGGAGAACATAGTTTGCAGACTCGTTTCTCTGACTTAGATGCAAAAGTTCATACTCTTAAGTTAAGTTTATACTCTGGGGATCATTTCTGACGGAAAAGAAAATCGTCGGGCTTCTGTTTCTAAACTATTCTTTTATCTCCAAACATAAAAGCATATCTGCATGTGATCAACTTGGCAAAAAGCCGAGAACAAACTGCAGTCCACAAATCTCACCCTCCACTTGCTCTTGGCAAAATTCTTTCTGATCTGCCGGCTAACGGACTCGTGGATGTTCTTGCACAAAGCGGTATCCCCAGCGATCCTACAAGAAGGGGGGAAAAAAATCATTGCAGAAAAACACACAAAGAATTCTCTTTTAACACGCCACATCTTCAGTCGATGTCTCTCTTTTTTTAATGTCTGTGCCGCCTTTGATTTGGGCTACGCTTCTCACCAGGGGTGTCTGAGGGCCTGCTCACAGGTGAATCTCTTGGCTGGGTCTTTCTCCATCAGGCAGCTGATGAAATCCTTGGCTAACAAAAGTAAAAAAAAAAAAAAGACGTTAACACTGAAACAGAGGGAGAGAAACGCTTCACACAGAAAATGATGGATGTCGCTTGTAATGTTACCAGCAATAGCTAAGACAAGAAAAGCTCAAATCCAACACGACCCTCTTCTTTTCCTTGTTCGTGATCAATATGCGGAAAAGTAAGCTTTGAAATGAAAAGGTGTCCTACTCTCTTTCTGTCTGACGTTGTGGGTTTTCTCAAAAGTTTATCTCACAGATTTTATTGCTTTACTCGGACACACATGTGCATAAATGCTCAGCACATATGGTCGCAGGCTGCCTTGGAGACGTGTTTAGTGATCCGAACAATGAGAACCCAGACAAAAGGTCAGGAATGTCAGGTGTGCGAGGACCAGATGGTAACCGGTCAATGAAAAACAGCAGGTTTGTCAGAAACAGGTGAGGAGAAATGGCAAACACTGAACGACGGGTGAAAAGTAACCCCAAAGACTAAAGACTAAAGGTGAGAAACATGGAGAATTAAGCTCAGCAGGGGTCAAATAAATAAATAAAAGTACAACATTGTGAAATAAACAAAAAGGAAGGAAGTTTGTAGACCATGGGGAATAAAAAACACAGACACTATAAAGTAAGGCAATTAGAAGCTGTACATGCCCTGAGATCAGGGAAAGAAAGTAAGAACACCGAAGGCTCACCGGAGTCGGATATGTCATCCCAGTACGGGGCGTCGAACTCGTAGTCGGCTTTGAGGATCTGCTCAAACAGCTTGGAATCGTTCTCATCGTAGAACGGAGGATAACCACACAACCTGCAGAACAGAAGTGCTCGGTCAGCAACCCGCTCCTCCAGCCAACATCTTTCAATCTCCCTTATTCTAGCGTAAGTTGAAGAGTGTCGTATTTTTATTCAACATGAATCATGAACAAATTCACAGAAAAAAAATACCAATCTAGTTTCCTTTAACATGAGTCTACTTGATAGGAACTGAATCAAAGTGCAATCTTTTTGCAGAACGCTCTAAGTGGTTAAATGCATTGGTGACTGTTTCTTAAGGTGAAGGGAAGCTTCTCTGCCATCAGAGGGTCAGAACGCGGCGGCAGCAGAGGAAACCATTTCTCTCTCTGGACCCCTTCTGCTGCGCTCTGGAGGTCCTGGAAAATGTTTGAAGACCCTCTGCTCATCCACCGTTCCCTTTACTGCCCTGGTGTAGCACCTTCAGGGCTTTGAAAGCAGACCCAACAGACTTACAAACAACTTTTATCTCCAAGTCTTTCCCCTCTATGACCTCGTCGCTGTTATTTCCATCTTCATCGCTTTACCAGATACTTTTTCACAGGTTAAGAGCAGTTGCTGCCTTTTATTTTAAAATTGCTTTTTGACTTGTTTTTACTATGTACAAGCACTAAGTCTCATAAAAACTGCATTTCTATTCTCACTACTTCCCCTAAAGAAATTTTGATTGCTTCAATATTAGTCTTTTTTTTGTTTTCATTGTGAAAAGTAAAAAATAATCACGACATGTGGGGAGGCGAGCGACACAAAAGATTGTGACCAGCGGTCTCTTTCAAACTCCATTTAGATTAGATTCCTTTTCAACAGAAATTTTTTGGAAAATATCCACAGGTCTTCTTTGAAATTGTTTAAATTCCTTAGTTTTTATGGTAACTTCTGTTTTTCCTACAGGTTCGTTATTTATTGTGAATACTGTAAACATATATTTAAGTTGGAGATTTAGCCTGAACAGCCAAGAATCCCATTTTTTTAGAATGTGCTTCCTAAACGTTGAGCTGTGTTGACCTGGTACACATAAGCTGTACTCCCCCGCGGTTGACTTGATCCAAGGGCGTATTCCAGAAAGCATGTTCAAACTACTACCTGACTTTAACCCTGAACTCTGGCTGAAATCCACCTGAACTTGCTTACTCTGGGTATGTTGGTTCCAACAGACCGGATATGAGTTGGCGTAATTACACTCCACTTGGTAACCCTGGGTTAATGCACGTGCACAGCAAGTACATAAAGACATTCTCAATGGATCGCCGATTTCCGGAGTCACCATGGAAACGCGTGGTGAAAAAAAGAGAGCGCTACACTTTAGTGAGACGGAGTCTGAGATTTTAATGACGGCGTATGAAGATTATACGACCATAAAAAAGTAACACGGCTGCATCATCAGCAAAAGAAAGAGTTTCTGCTTGGAGAAAAAGAACAAACAAAGTAAACGCACGAGTTTCTGATCTTATTTCTATTTTCCTTGTGACGTATAAATATATATATAACTTATCCAATTTTGCCAACTTAAATTAATTACTTCTATTTGTAACAAGTAATTTAACTAAATTTGTTCAATCTAATTTCTTACGTCTATAAAACTCAATAATTGTTTATACAACTCAAATTTACATATTTATCTAACTAAATGTCATATTACTCCAATTCAATTAATATTTTTTCCATCTTAATTTATTATAATTCTTGAACTCTCATATGTCTAAGTTTGAGCCGGCAGATATACTTATTTGTATAACAATAAAAGAACGATACTACATGTACAGAGTACATAAAATGATTTAGGAATATTCCGACACTATCATTACGCCACTTGAATGTAGTGGTGCTATATAATCTCATCATTCTCTCCCTCCCTCTCACTCATGGTGCAGAGATTTAAGCATAGTAGGACAAAATAACTCTGCATACACAGTAAAACAGCTAAACAACTAAACACATTTGGTCAAAAACCCACACTTAAACCCAAATCCGTCCAGACAGGCAAAGGGAATGATATCCCACAATCCCTTGCAGCACCAAAGTTACACCTACTTAATTGAATTAATTTGAATGAAAGTAAAATAAATGTCTGAAAACTATGTTATTTTTAAACTGACTTACCAAAAAAAAAGATTTATCTTAACTGAAGCAAATAATTAAGTTTGATCAAAGTAAAAAAGTTTATCTTTCCAACATCCATATGTGGTCTTATCACCCTCTCACGGGGGAAAAAGTATTATCTGAGCTTCTTCATCCACTAAATCATCTTCAAATGGACACGCCATGCTGCTTCACCTCTCTGAAAACAAACTAACCTTCAACTAAACCTGCTTCAGACCAGGTTATGTTCAGAGCATAAGTTGCTATGGCAACCTGACCTACCCTGAAACATACCTCCATTTTTGGAACAGAAAGCTGAGGTTATCCACTTCCTTAGCCTCAAACTTACCGTGGGAGCTAGCATAACCTGCTTTCTGGAATACCCCCCTGATTGGGCCTTTTGTTTCTGACTGCCTCTGTGTTCTGCAGGTCATCTGTCACTCCTTCTGGATGGTTTCCCATCCCCTACCTGCTGCTCTCTGTGGAGGAATGCTCCGCTGCCTGCACTTTGTAATCAAGCTTATTCAAGTCCTCGGTGTCGGTGCGTCTCTGTTAGCGCTGTGGTTTTCCTGCTCAGACGACACAGAGGTCTGCTTGCCCTTTGGTTTCTTGACTTTGCTTAGTTCATATTTTTGTCTTTTTGCAGTTTTCCCTCTTGCGAGGAGATTTGTTTTCCTTTTCCCACCTTGTGGCATTTTCTATTGCTTATTCAATCTTTTCTTGGCGCATTCTCACTACATAGTGCACTATATATAGGGCGTTTGCCATTTTGTAGTGCTGTCCAAATCTACAAGTCCAAAATTGAGTGCCCTAGAAATTTCCCAGAAGTCTCATTGAAAAAACCAGTGTGCAACGATGCTCACTAGACCGGCCAATATAGGCCACAATGCATTGCGTTGCCAAAGAAATGTATTTAAATGTATTTTTTTAATCAACCATCAACGTTTTTATCTTCAGAAGACAGTGGATCATAGACAATCCTCTCAAAACGCTCATATTGATTAGATTTTCACTTCCTGTAATCGATGATGTCATATCCGCTGTAAAAAAAAATGTAGTGAGCATGGTGTCCGAATTGCTTTTAAAATTCAGAGCACTACATAATGCTGCACTATCTAGTTTTTTAGTAGTTAGGGGTTGAGGAGGGAATTCGGACACAGCCACAGATTCTCTCGAGAATCAAGCGGTAGGGGTGTGGTCTTCCAACAAGCTCACTCCTGATTGGTGAGTGTGGCTGCCATAGAAATGTTGACTCAGAATGACTCACACTAATCCCTGCTTACGGATCAAACATGCAAACATCTGTATCGCGCAATTGATGCAATTCCAACAGATTCTGAAAGCTGAGAAAAGCAGCTTTGCACTGATATGTAACGCTTTGAAATATATCATATATGCAAATTAGCACAAAGCTGCTTTTTGAATCTGTTGTATCAATTGCTCAAATGGTTAAGGAGTAACGTTAATTCAAAGATTGTCAACAATGAAGATGCAGCTTTGGTGTTAAGGGGTTCAAATGGGAGCAAGAGGGACAAAATGAGAATTTCGGCCTATTGCAACCTGCCCCCAGTGGTTCATGGAGGAACATTTGGTAATTCCATCCGGAATGTGAAGATGAAGGTTAAATCAACACCTAACGTCCGATGTTTACAATCAGCACACAGTGTTCAACAAAAGAAAAAGGTAATTTTTAAAACTAGAACAAGATTTGTTTGAATATTGGTTCTGATGTTGTGGCAATTGCAGTACCCGTGGAGACAGATATTAAAAGCAGGCAAAGTTTTGCAGAGCACAAATTTAATACCAACACAAAAAACAACTGGGATTTTTGATCTAAGTGAGCAGAAGCTGGCAGTTTCTTGTTAGGACGAGCTGCCAGCTTCCAGAGTGAATGAAAAGAGATCCATTTCAGTTTAATTCTTCATAATGAGCTGCAACTCCAGCAAAAACATCGTCTGCAGCTCATTATCAAAGGTTGAATGTACCAGGAGTTATGCAAAAAAACCTGCTTAAAATACCGTTCTCCATCGATACACATTTGAAAACAGGAATAAGGTAAAACGTCTGGAAGATAAAGGTTTCCTCCTGCGGTGAGAGGCGACAGGCTTTGTGGGTTTTTTTCCCCTGTAGGACCTGGCTGCTTCTCTGCTGACCAGACAAATACACACAAAAGGAGGGAGCGACACAGTGAGCAGCAGTCCTCCTCTTCTGAACGCACACAAACACCCACCAAGGTTACCGAGTGATTATCATGGCTGATTACCTGATGTGATCTTTCCACCTGAGAAGCAGCTGAAAGCTAACAAGGGTTGAATCCAGGCGCTAATTGTGCTTGTTCTCAGCAGGGAGTTGCTCTTTCTGTCCCTACACACACGCAACGCAACACTAAACACACACACACACCACGCCATGTTGACACAGATAGCTGCGTGTCTGACGACTGCATCTGACCTCTGACCTGCAGCATGTTCAGGAGATGTATATTAACTAGACTGAAGATCTCTGGCATCATCCATAGGAAACAGGAACCCTTAGGGCAAGGGGGGGGGGGGTGATTCCAGGCCTCGAGGGCCACTGTGTCTGCATGATTTCCAGATATTCTTGCCCTACTCCAGGCTGATTACCTGGTTCAGGTGTGTCCAGCCAATCAGAACATACCAGAGCAGGGTATGTTGGAAAACATGCAGGAATGTGGCCCTCACTGCCCACCTCTGCCTTAGGGTCTACTCAGACTGGACACATTTGGTTCTCTTAAAGTGAACCAGAAATTGTTTCCCCTGATTATCCAGAACCAATTTTCAGTCTGAACACACCCAAGTGGACCCTGGTGGACCAGGAACCGCTCTCTGACCCATCTTTCAAGGCGGTCTCGGTTCGTTTCCAATCGGACTGAACCCAAATGGCCACACCGTAGCCAGTGGTCTCCTGTGTATCGTTACGCGGCACACACCCGACGATGCTGTGACGTCATCCTAAAGCTACCTCGTCATTCCTTATCAGAATTCTCTTAAAAACAATAACATAACACACCAACGAGACACAGCAACTCATTGAAATGGGGTTGGATGAATGCAGACTCACAAAAAAGACTTTTAACGTGACACAAGTAGCTTCTTACTGTTTTCCCGACAATCTATATGTCAGAAACCCTTATCAGCGTATATTCAAAGCTGTCTTCTTGCCAGTAATCCTCCACCGGACCAAAGAAAGTGAGTAAAAAGTGTTGAGCCACATGTGTCAAACTCAAGACTTGAGTTTGCCACATGTGGCCCCCGGGCCAAATGTGGCCCACCATGCCGTTTCATGTGGCCCGCGAGAGCATAAAAGTTTTTAATTTCTTAAAATAAAAATTGGTGTGTCTTTATTCATATCTAGGGGGAATTGGACTTGAAATATCAGAATGGGCAACTATACATTAGGACGTAAACACTGTCCATATAACCTAACCTGACAGAATCAAATTTAAAAGGATTTATGGTAAAGTAACAAGCAAACATGTGTTTTCTATGCAACTGTAATCGTCACTTTAAAAAGTTATTTTCATTACATTTAGTTACATGTATACGTTATATCTGGCCCTTTGAGGACAGCCGCTATGCTGATGTGGCCCTCAGTGAAAATGGCTTTGACACCCCTGCCTTGAGCCCTCCTAATTCCTGACCAATGAGTGAAGAGATCTTTAGTCACGTGGTTTTGTTTACAAGCTTAGTTCCGGACCAGGAGGGTCCGCTTGACGGCGGTCTGAATACGGACCTAAAGAAGGTTCAAGACTTAAACAGGTCCAAATTAAGCGGACTCTGTCTGGACCGAATGATTTTTCCAGTCTGAAAACACCCTTAGTCACAACTGCCCTTCGGGTGGATACGGGCTGTCTGGGGGCAGAAAATAGGTAAACTGTGCAAGGCATGCTGGTCTTACGCACACTTGTATATCTCGTGCACCCTCTGTGTGCGTGGCACTGGGTCAGAAAGGGGCCAGATCTCGCCCCCTTACTAATGACTAAGGTGCGGTGTAAGAGCACTGCACGTCATAAGTGCATGTAACTTACATTATCGTTGAAAATACTTCACGATACACAAGCCTCAAGGGAACTGCAAGACACAACTGCACTCCCGTTGAAGGAAAAGGAGGCCCAACCAAGTAGCCTATTAAGTGCATAAAATGAATGTAGTTTTCAGAAGTCCCACGTTTGTGGTAAAAAATCTGTGTTTAAACAGGATATGAAAGTATTTGAATTTTGATTTCATTAAAAAAATGAATTTGGTTTGTTGCAAGTCTTGAGTTGTCCAGAGTTTGTGTACTTTATGTTATATACTAACTAAAAGAAAGCAAGAACTTAAATGGCTGTGCTGTTTTTGTCTATAGAACCTATTTTCTTTATAAATAACACAAATAAAAAGAGTTAAAATGTGAAACACACCGATTTCTCTAGTCAAAACGGGGACAAAGGCCATTTTCCTATTTGATATAAAGTCATAAAATGTCCACAGCCTTAAATAGAATTCAACTCCAAGAAAAAAAGCGAGGGAAAAAAATCTGAAACAGTCTGTGTTGCCCACACAGTCATCACAGGGGGTCCAATCAGCCTTACTGAGGGAAAATATGTGCAAATATAGACAGCATGGGTGAACCACGGGTGAGCACAGCTTGGGTTTAATGCTAGCCAACCTGAGCTGACCCAGCACTATTTGCTGTGGATCCACGTGTGTCATTGAGGCTGATCAAAAGGTTCCGTTAATCTGATGTTTTCTGCTTCATCTAAGCAGACATTTTGCTCTCTGGTGAAGAAGAATTGATCGGAAAAAAAGAAAGGTCAGGCTGGTACTTACAGGATGTAGGCGATCACTCCAATGGACCAGCAGTCCACTGCTTTGCTGTAGGGCTTCTGAGCCAGGACCTCTGGAGCTGAAAGACAACACACAACAAATCTATAAAGAATTCAAAGTGACCTGTTCATAAATAAATGTAGTTGAATCGCTTTGCTCTTTCCCCGACTTCAGCTTGCAAAAAAAAGGTGTGTGAAACCATAAAAGGTTTAATGAGACCGTTCGGAAGAAAAAAAAACCATTCAGATGTTTATATGCAGCTTAATCAAAATCACACGTGGGCTCAGTTTACGGTGGGAAATTTAGACTTTCGGATTCCCACGACTCTATGGGCGTAGCTACCTTCAGCATCGGTTTTTCTGCTCTTGGTGTTTGTGAAGAGGCTGTCCTGGTCTGAACCTCTTCAGCTGCTCTACACCACCAGCTCTAATAGAAGGGAGTTCCTTTTTTTCTTGATTCTGATTTGTGTCTGTTTGTGCACTCATTGTCTGGTGTTGGGTTCATTGTCAACTGTCCCGGTCTTTCTATCAGAAACACTGTGACAGACTTGATCACCTTTAAGCTACCCTAAAGATTAAGGTCTTGCTTTTGTCAAAGACAAATAAAAACAGAAACAGATCATCTCTGATATCCCCTGTTGGATATTCAAAGGCAATAGGAAGCCTAAATTAGGGTGTGTACCTCCAAAAACTGTGTGGCACAAAGGGATGTTTGAACCTCTGTTGGATCCACCATGGGTGACCCATGGGTGAACTGCTGACTGTACCCTCAGTCGGAGTCTGACACCAGCCTCCAGTAGTTTCTTTTGAGGAACAGCAATATTTGGTACTTCTAGATCACCTGTGGACATTTTCAGCACCTTACGCTATAGGTACAGTGTGCAATGGTAGGCACCTGAGGATGTTGCTCCCCCCACCCACAGTCCAGGGGGTGTAAATAAGATGTGATGTGCCGGCTTCCTGTTGTTGAATCAGGTAACTCGCAGAGCTGCTTTACTTGGCTGGAGTTTGGGTCATGACAGATGCTGTAAATCCTGTTTGACTGAGGGTTTGTTGTATTGACCTGGGGGGAGGTTATGCAACACACCAGTGTCGTTGATTGGTGCCCTACTGTCCTCTTTTTTCAGTCTGGCTAAATAATCAGGTGTGATAGCGCATTAATTCTTTTCTACCTGTTTGTCTTCTTCGCCGTTGTTCTATATCTCTTCCCCAAGCTTACATCCCTTCCTGTTTGCTGTGCTTCTTTGACTTTCCTAATGCAGTGCATTTGATTGTGAACCTTCTGGCATGTTTGACGTTATTTGTGGCATCATTTCGGTCGTCTGGTATTGTTGTGCCATAGAAACAGCCTGGGGAAAAGTGTTTGTAACCTGCATTGTTTTTTTACTTGGTGCAACAAATGCAAGGTTTTGAAATGACTCTTGAACTGACTCTAAGAGTCACTCAAAAGTTAATTATAATAGCTTAAATATATAACAGCTGTGCAATCCCTTGGGCTGTCTGCAGGCAAACACCTGTACAGGCCAAGCAACATGAAATATCAAGGTTGTAGACCGCTCAGTGAGGTGGTATGGAGAAAGTGTTCATGCACCTTGTTTTCGACGGGCATGCTACGAGGGGCAGGTCGTAGCAACAACATCTAAGGGTAAGTACAGGTGAAGTAAGTGAGATGCAGGCATATTGTTCTGATTTTTCATATTTTACACCCCTCAAAACCTGCGCACCTGCAAGGGGCCCGCTAGTGCTGTTCATGTGATAAGTGCGTGGTCCGTGGCTGCAGCCTGACTATTAGTAGTGAAGAAATTAGACAATCAGATCATAGTTTGTTTGGGCATCCTACCGGCATCCTACGGACACTTGCATATCACCTGCACACCCCAACCAGGCAGAATTTGCACGCGGTCAGTAAGGAGCCAACACTCCACCTCACTGATGACAAGAGTGCAGCGGAAAAAAAAACACCATACGGCAACACCTATACGTCATGAGAACGTGTAACTGACACTATCCTTACAAATACTTTACCTTAGCCTACCACACACACGACAATGGTACGTCCTGTTTTCAGGATGACCTCAAGATTGCTGTACAAGCCACAGGGGAACTGCAAGACACACCTGCACTCCCTTTAAAGCCTTAGGTACAACTGCCCTTACAGGTGGATATGGGCTGTCTGTGGGGGGAAAATGGCCATGCTTTGGGCGTCTAGTCATAGCAAACACTTAAGCAGGACGTAAGGGCAATGGTGAAGTAGGTGAGACACTTGTGTGTTGTATTTTACTCCCCCCCCCACCCCCTGAATCCTCCTGCACATGAATCCTGTGAGAGTTGTTCACGTGAAAGATTTGCGCTACTCAAGCGTCCCTTGCATAGAAATGAGGAAATTACACAGACTGTAGTTTGTGTGGTCATCCTACAGGTGTCTTTTGCATCACCTGCACACTCGTTCATGCAGCATTCGTGCACGGTCATTAAGGAGGCAGTGCACGCACCCTAGTAACGACGGGAGTGCTGCATAAAGGGCAGCGTACAACAGCATCACCAATATGTCATAGGTGCGTGCAACATACAACCATTTCACGATATACTTAGCGAATTTACTGCAGCTATTTATACCTCCTTCATGTTAAGACATGAGTCTTTGGTGGAAACAGCCCTCGGCCCGGCAAAACTCCGCTGGAGACCAAGAAATGAGGGGTCAGGATGAAGGACTTAGACTGGAGATGGATGGATAAAAAAAGTAAACAGAGACATATGTAGAAAGACTGTAGGGAGGGAGGGACAGGATGAAATCCAACGATTTTAAAGTCTGCAAGAAGCACTGTTTTTTTTAAAAAAGATATTGTTTGAGTGAGTGTGCATGTCTCTGTGCTTGAATCCCATTTCAGACGGATTACAGTAAAGTCTACCAGTTTGGGGGGTGTATAAAAATGATGGTAATCATAAAGCCTTGCTGGGTTTGTGTAACCCCACACATGATTGAACATTCAACACTGCATGTGTGAACTTGGGATGACTGACCATGTGAACATCAAACACACAGAGGCAGTGCAGTGAACAAAGGAAATATAAATGTCGTCACATGGTAGCAACATGTGCTTTGATGCATTCTTCTGACTGTGCAGCGATCCATAAACCGTCCATGTGAGCTCCCACAAGCTGGTGGCTAATTTGTAAACAGTGGAAAGAAGCTGAGATTCATTGAAAGCATTTTTAGTAACAAAGAAAGGGAAAGAAGAGGAGCTTTTGTAGCATCTCAAGACAGAGATCCCTTTCATTTCACAGTGAAGGATGGTAGATGTGGTC
This sequence comes from Oryzias sinensis, assembly GCA_037389245.1. Classification (NCBI taxonomy): domain Eukaryota; kingdom Metazoa; phylum Chordata; class Actinopteri; order Beloniformes; family Adrianichthyidae; genus Oryzias; species Oryzias sinensis. Next base: position 2,601,877 of record CM074507.1, read on the forward strand.
ATGGTGAAGTGGATCTGACACTAAATGGGCAGACGGTTGGTTGTAATTGCGGCAGGTTTATTAGCTCAGCTAAAGGTCCACAAATCAGGGTCAGGCAGGGGTCAATAACAAGCATGAGAGCATCAGAGAAGAAACAGGGGTAGTAAGGATCCAGGTGGAAGGCAAATGGAGTCAAAGACAAAAGAGGGTCAGGAGACAAAAGAACAGGCCTGGATGTAACACCCAGTAATGCAGGCAGAGTGGCACAAACAATCCTTCTTCACACTGAGTGAGGCTCAGTACAGTGCTTAAGTACACTGTGAGTTATTGCAAATGAAAGTCAGGTGTGTGGCATCCAGAAACTGTGCGCTGGGGTTGGTGGGAGATGAAGCATATTCAGGACTCTAGAGATAATAATAATAATAATAATGGATTTGATTTATCTGGTGCTCAAAGTGCTTACAATTCCCTCCTCATTCATACTTGGTGATGGTAACTACTGTTGTAGCCTCAGCTGCCCTGGGGCAGACGGACAGAGGCGATGATTCCCGCCGGTGATCTGACAGGATCACAGTAGAGCTGGGGCGGGCAAACCTTTTGACTCACGGGATACGAAAGGTTCTAAAATATGACAGAGGGGCCGGACCAGGAGTAGATGGATGGGATGTTTCTGTATTCAATCTCATGAGAGAAAAAAACATGTTATAATACGTTAAACATGTGTTTTCATTTAAACTGTTAATTTACAAACAGCATAATAACAAAACACTGTTCTGAGTCTCATTGTTCATCCATCCAGTTTGATGGCTGTTTGTTTATTTAACAATGAATGCTGGCCTCTATTTTATTTTATTGCTATATTTATTCTAGTTGATTGCTATTTTCCATATCCATCCATCTTGTATTGAATTCTTTCAGGGGGTCACAGGGTTGCTGGGGCCTATCCCATCCACTGTCCAGCAAAGTTCCCCAGTCCATCACAGGGCAACACAGAGACAGACAGCCACACACACCCATGTTTACACCTAAAGGGCAACTCAGACTCACCCATAGACCTGTGATGCAGAGCTTTTGTACTGTGGGAGGAAGCCAGAGTGATCAGAGAAAACCCATAAATGCATGTGGAGACTCCACAGCTGGAATTTGAACCAGGCTTTCTCGCTGTGAAGTGAAAGTGCTAACCACTACACCAATGTACAACACCAGAAATGACATGCAAAGGCATAAGAAACTTTATTTTGGTTATCGATGGGTCAGTATCTCGAAGGGTAAAATGCAAAAGTGAAGTTATGCTGCGTTCATGTGGTCTTTTCCGACTGGGAAAAAGTCACTTCAGTGCAGAACGTCAGACATCGTATGAATACAGCTCAATGCCGCACCTCAATGAAAAGCCAGTGCATCTAGAGTCTATATGGAAACACAATAAATGCAGGGAGATAGAACATTAGCAAGGCTTATCCAAATCATTTGTTTCATTTTGGTCAGATTGAGAAGCCTCTGGCCCCCAGTCCAAAGTTTGCCCACCCCTGAATTAGAGAATAAGGAAGCAGACTGACTCGGATCCGGCGGCAATCAAACAGATCAAACGCTCTTCTAAAATCAAGATGAGTGTGAAGAAAGGAAGGGTTGTCATTGGAAACCAACATCCGAGGCTGTGCGTCCGAGTCCGAATGATGCAACTGGACAATATGTAAATGCATCGAACAGAAAAGCGTTCAAATCTCTCAAGAGAGTCATTGGCAACTAGATTCTCTGTTTTTTAAATGGTTTCATGCCGTTTATTCTATTATGTTTTATGAATGTATAATGTTCTGTTTATTTTTCTGCGTGTTTAGCACTTAAATGAAATATTTTTTAATTTGAGATTAGAAGGAAAAACTAAAAGACAATGATAGAAGTACAAGTCAGCAGAAGTTTAAAAAGGGTGTAGATTTAAACAAATGCGTTATAATTATTCCTTTACGTCCATAACAAAAGCCAAAATTAAAGGTAACATGAATTTTAAGTTTACTCATGACAAATCCACACTTTTACCGTAAGTATACCGTTTCATTTTACACGCGGGATACACCAAGAGGAAGACTTTCACGTCCTTTACATCCTGAACTTCAATGAAGCTGACATTTTGTTGAGGGACAGGAATGGATTTTCCTTCAGTATTCACTATCTTATGAGGTCTGCCTCGTGTGTTCTGCTTGTAATGTCAGTTTTACATGTTATTTAAAGATAACATCCCAATGTACAACATCAAATTATGTATTGAATATAAAAGGGGTGTGGAAGGAAATTCTTCCAGATGATGTCATTTGCAATACTACTACAGTACATGTAGAGTTTTTAAAAGCAACATATCAGCATTTTCTTTTTTCTTTATATTTCAAAATATTTGATGTTTAAAGATTGAATTTGGAACTGTACGTGTTTCTGAGTATGAATTTGCAGCAGCTTCTCTTAACTTATCCATCATCTGTATTCTAAACTCTTCTGTGGTTTAGGGGCTGCTGGAGCCTATCCTAGCCCGGCCATTTGCTCTTGGCTCAGCTTCCTAAAATGATCTTGGTTCGATTAAGTTGTCTTCTTTTCACCAGCAAGTGCTCTTTAACCCTGACATTTGGACGTTTTTGTTCGGTAAAAGGTCAAACAGGAAACCAGGAAGCAGAACGCAGTTTTGCTTTCTTCAGCATCGACTCTGGAAGATTCACACGTCCTACTGCTGTGCTGCTTAGAAGCAATAACACAGCAATTTCTATAAATGCTGCAGAAGTCACTTTTTGAACCTTAGGTTGGAAAAATATTTTCTGGTTTCCAACAGATTTTAGAGCAGGTTGCAGTGAATGCAGTCTATTTTTCTCCCATAAGCCCAGCTGTGACGGTTCTGCTCATTAATGGAGTATGTTTTATGGACAAACCTGCACAGAAAGCTGTTTTTTAGATACGTAGGTACAGGCCAGGAGTCTGCTGAAAAACTGTTACTGTCATGGGGAGGGAAAATATAGAATCTAAGTCCACGTTTAGAGCAGGCACACTGACTAAAATGAATCATAATCTACTTATTTCAACTTATTTATTTAATTCCAAGCAAATTACCAAATGTGTCTTTTTCAAAAGCAGTCTGTAATAAGAACAATTTCTGGTTGGCCATGTCAAGAGGTATTACACCACATTAAAAGTATAAAATCTGGTTATTCTAGTTTTCTTGATAGTTAAATACCTTTAAAACAGCCTTATTTGGCATTAAAAATACATTTCACATTACATGTTGTATTTAAAAAAGAAACCCCCCACTATACAAGCCTTCTGTACCGCTATGGGCCATTTGCATCATCTGCCCAACAGATGAACAGGAAAAAGGGGCTCAGGGAAGTTGAACAATCTGATTGGAAAAAAACAGCACTGAGCATGGAATGACCTCTGGAGCTAATAAAAAAAAAGGTGAACAAAATATCATTACCCCTCTGTATATTAAAGAAAAACACATTTTCAATCCTATGTAGGGGCAATATTGTTTCTGTCACAGCTTGTTTCAGTCATTTTGGTTTTAAGAGGATTCTGTTGAACTACAACACAAAAAATAAACATGTTCCTTAATATTTGTCGGTTTACAGTTTTTTAAATGACCATTATTGGATCACTTCAATTCTATATAACACCTTTTTGTCCAATTGAGCAAAAGGGAACAGACAGAAGATTCTCTCACAGACGGTCAGGGCGATAACTTTGGTTTGTGACTTTACGGTTGAAACTGCCTTTTGGAATCCAGCGCTCCATCGCTCTTCGTGGGAGTTTCGCCCCAAAAATAACCCAGGATAGTTGAAATCTGCGACGTAGGATGTTTTAAGGCTATAAAACACAGTTTTGTCTTTTGTTTAAACTCTCAAAGTTCCAACCTTTATAGAAAAATAACTCCAGTATTATAGAATAAATACAAAGATCTGATCGCTATTGAAGAATTGTGTAAATGTGGTACACTGAACACATTCGGTACAGGAGACACTACGCAAAGGAGATTGATTGACAAGGTCAACAGCCAATCAGGATACAGAACACAATGCACCGATGAAATAAAAGGCACTGAAATAATCTGTGAAAAACGAGACCGTGCAAGCATGAAGAATGGTACTCAACAATGGTTTTCAGGTAACCAAAGCTGGCCTTACCCACGTATCCCGGGGTGCCACAGGCTGTGGACATGACGTCGCCGCTGCCTTCCATCTTAGACAGACCAAAGTCACTGATCATAATCTTGGATTCATCTTGAGGGTTAAAATACAACAGGTTCTCAGGCTGCAGGGAAAGAGGAAACACGTAAAAAAACAGTTTCATGAAATGTGATTCCTGGTAGAAATGCACAATAAATAGCAAATTTATCGTTATCTTGAATTCAAGCTGTGCAGTAATTCATATCGCAAAAGACGGCAAAAATCCCAATAAATGGTTACTTTAAATGTGCTAAAACAATCTTATGGCAGCTTGAACTATTAAATAAACCCACTTATGCACTTGACCAATCGGATGAAGCCCTTTATGTTAGACGCTCGCCGCCCTGGTGGCCTAGATTCATTAGGGCTGCACGATATAAGGACAACTTGTGATATTAGTGATTAATATTGCGATAACGATATAATTTGCGGTATGTAAACAAAAAGCAAAACAACCAAACACATTATTCCCATTTCATTGCAACAGTTTAAAAATTATAATCCAAATGACCCTCGTCGACATAGGAGGCAAACATCTAACATAATAGGCCTCCATCTGATTGGTCAACAACGTGAAAGGGTCCATCCGATTGGTCAAATGCATTAAGAGACTCGTTAAATGCTTCAAGTTGCCATAAGAGTGTTTTAGCACATTTGCGGCAACCATTTATTGCAATTTTCGCTGTCATTTACGATATGCATATTGCTCAGCTAGATATTGCGTCTAACGATACATTTACGGTATATTGTGCAGGTCTAATTTGGATTATAATTAATCTTATTTCAATTAAACTACAGTGAAATTGAAATGTTTTGCTATTTGTTCAAATACAGTATTGCAAGTTCTATTGTCATCGCAATATTGAACACTAATATTGCACATTGTGAGTTATCCTCATTATCGTGCTGCCCTAATTCCTGGTTTAGAAAGTTAAATCAAAGAAATCCTGAGACATTAGGACCGAGATAACAGTTTCTGTCTTTCTACATTTTAAACTGAGCTGCTCTATAGACCTCTGTTACTAATCATCGCTCTCCAGCAGCTGGCGCACACCACAGTGACCCATAATGCACTGCAGAAGTCAAGCCACCGCCTTTACTGCAGCAGTTACTCACTGGCTGTCAGGTGAGAACAAACCACTCGAGTGGACTGATAACCAACGGGCAGAGCTGTTGTGAGTCTTTTAGTGCGTCTCTGGATGGATGCTGACTTTTACCTTCAGGTCTCGGTGCACAATGCCCAGCTTGTGCAGGTAGTTTACAGCGTCCAGAACCTGACGGATCAGCGTGCTCGCATCCTTCTCTGTGTAAAATCCTTTTTCCACAATTCGGTCAAACAGTTCTCCTCCAGAAACCCTGCAGATGAGGACAGGAAGTGTGCAGTCAAAATCCATACCAACGTTCCTGTTTGCATACTTCAGGCAGGCTGGGCCGAGGCTTTATGGGTTACGATTTCCAGTAATTTATGAGCTGTAGAGATTTCCAGCCACAGGTGTGTGGAAGCTGAGAGCCATGTGTGACCCGGCACACTCACATGACCGGGATTCAAACGGGAGTACAGGTGCTGCTTCAGATTTAGATTGATGTCAAGCACAAATGCATTGCAATCGGATTGACCGGCAAAAAACGAGTATGAATTACATGAGAGAGAGTGAACTTAGATTTGTAGTCTGAATAAATAACTGAGCAGAAGAAACTTGATATAATCCAACGCCCGTCCAGTTATGGTTTTATCCCCGTAAAATACTTACAGATGATATAATTTGAATATGTATACATATACAAAGACTGTACATAAAAGCAAACATTGGTATTTATAGATTTGATTTGAAGCACTTTTACAAAAGTGCTGCAAGACAAATAAAAAATGAGTAAAACAAGAACAGACCCCCCCCCCAAATAATAAAAAAAAGCACACCTAAAAACTTTGTTTCTTTTGCTTCTTTAGTAAAAACTGACAAAATAAAGGAAAGAAATAAAATTGTCATTTGTTCCTTCCAGGAAGTGAGGGATTAACAAATTAGTGAAAAATCATTTATATAATATAAAATAGATTTCATATTATTGTCAGAGGGCCCCATGTCAGTCAGTCAGTCAGTCAGTCAGTCAGTCAGTCAGTCAGTCAGTCAGTCAGTCAGTCACTCAGTCACTCAGTCACTCAGTCACTCAGTCACTCAGTCACTCACTCACTCACTCACTCACTCACTCACTCACTCACTCACTCACTCACTCACTCACTCACTCACTCACTCACTCGAACCCAGTGAAAACCCACACACAGAACTCCACACAGAAAAACTCAACTGGGATTTGAACTCTAACCATCTCGTGAGAGCGCTAACCACTACACCAGCATGCAGCTCTGTTTTAAGTCTGCAGACACAGCTGATAAACAACTAAAACAGGAAGCAAACCAATAATGAATCAAATGTACGCTTCAAGCAGAGGATTCCTGAAACTACTATGTGGCTACTGTGTATTCAGTAGTACCTGCACAGGTACTACTGAATACACAGAATACAGTTTATGAAGATGTAAAGTGGCTCATTAGTGAAGGCAGAACCACAGCTCCCCCTGCTGGAAGATTTCCTTCAAATCCGTTCACAATATTGTATTGTTTGCTTGTAGGATGACAGCTATTAGAATATTAATCACACAAAGTGATACAGGGAAATGTTTCACGTATTGTTTATATTTGGCTGGAAAGAAAACTTTTGACTTTTTCCATGAACATAACAGATCAAAGGTAAGAAACCAAACAATTTGACGGTTTATTAATTTTGACGGTTTTTCACAATCTTTTATCCACTTCTTTTACAAATTGGGCGTCTTTACTTTACTCTCTGAGACCGTCCTTTTATAACTAAACATGTGACTGTCCCATTGTCTGCAGATTTTCCACCATTTTAAAGAGATCAGATAAAAAACACAAAAAAGTAGGTTATTTTTCATTGTTAATAGTGTTGACATGAGTCTTTAATGCAGAAAGACAATGATGTTGAGTGAATTTATTCTGCCCAATCTTAGAAAGAAAATGATCGAATCAACCAAAAGCAAGGTTAAAGCAAAATAACAAATATTTTTAAAAGGGGAGAAATTTTGTTCAGTCAAGAGAAAAAGAAAAAGAAAAGCAGCGGGTGGCATTGTATGGCCTGCAGGCACCCCCGGCCTCGCCCCACCACCGCCTCCAACCTCTACACGCTCTCACCCTTGCTGCCCGCCATCCCCCACCCACCTTTGACCCGACCCCACTTGCTGAGCAACCACTACACACATCTGACTCCCTCTTCTCTGTCTGTGAGGCTAACTGAGCTGTATGTGGCTAAACGTGCTAGCATTGCCATCAGCATCGTGGGATATTTTCTACACTAACATTGCCTAGAATCTTTTGAAAACAAAAAGTAAGAATTTGGTTGGTAGAAAATTGAAGTAGTGCATGACGACGTCTGTTATTTCTAAATTCTTAGTTTGAGTTGCTGGATTGTTTAGATCCATGTAACAATGATGATAGTTTCAAGGTTCTACTGAGATTTGAACTCAGACTACTGGATTCAGAGTCCAGAGTGCTAACCACTACACCATAGAACCCTATGTCCACTTACATCCTTTCAGGCTTCAAGAAAATAAATTCTAACAAAATGAAAAATATTTAATTAATAAGGCGTATTTTGTACACTAACTAAAAGGTAAAGATATCTTTTAAACAGAGAAAAAAAGATTTTTTGTGCTAGAGAACAGAAAACTGAAATTAAGTACGATCATGTCAGTTATTTTGAGTCCATTTGTTTGGGTTACTGTATTTATAGTACCCCCCAGGGAGGTGTCCAGGAGGCATCCAGACCAGATGCATGAGACACCTCAAAAGGCTCTTCTCGATGTGAAGGAGCAAAGGAGCAGAGGCTCTACTCCGAGTTCTCTCAGACTTGGTGGTGCTGACCCTCATCCCAGCTGCTTAACACTCTTCCATAAAACCACCCAAATGGATGCTGGAGGTTCTGGCTCTAAGAAGGATCATGCAAGTAGGGATGATTTCCTTTCCTTTCCAGTCCCACAGCATTCAGAGACTTGAGGGACTTGGGGACTTCATCCACTCCTGCTGCTTTGCCACAGAGGAGCTCGTCGACGACCTCGGTGACTTCATCCTGGCTGATCTGGTCTTCTTCATTCAGTAGAGGGTCTGGTACGATGGGTTGGGGGGGATAGGCAAACACTTCCAGGTGAGTAGAAGTGAGGATGAATTGGAGGGACTAGTAGCCATGAAAAATCTAACAGTGTGTTGTGAAGTCTAAAGTAAAGCAGCAAAAGAGGAAAGATAAAGGTGACTTAGATGTAACAATTTCCATCCAGATTTTCTGAACCGCTCTTAGTCCGGCTTGTCACCTAGGACCTGTTTGCAATGGGAGACCCTAACAAGAGGGTTAACCCAATACAGCACAGCTTCTAGGATCACTCAAGCCCTCAAACCCCTCCTGCAGTGGAGTGGCGGTTCCACCAGGAGGATTATCATTTATTTATTTTATTTTTATTTCAAGCATTATTTTATAGTCAATACATTAAAAAATAACACAGATTTATCAAAGAGTCATCTAGAAATGATGAAATGCATAAATAAAAATAATAAACAGACTAACAAAGACATACTTAAGTCACATTTGCTTCATTAAATATAGTGATCATTAACTTCAAAAGTCAAGTAGATCTTGATTTATAGCTTGGAAAGGAGAAGGAAGAATCAAGTTGATATAATCCCACCTCTACTGAATTACATCATTTGATAGTTTTGCATTGTTTTCATTATCCAGTTCTGATCAGATAGTTTCTTTTCTAGTAACAAAATCTATGTTCTAATTATGTATGTATGTTTGTTTGTGCTTTTTCCTGCTTTGCTTTAGCAGCTTGATGTATTTCAACAGTTTACTCTATGGAATCAACTTTCTCTTTCCCTCTGATCCTAGCTTGAACTCTCTGTCCATAGTTCTGTTTGCTCAAGCGTCTTCTTGTCGTCCAATCATCTTCCAAGCTCAGGATTTCTTCTCTTCTAGATGTGCATCTTTCTCAAACAGCTGTTTTTAAAGTGCGGCTATTCTTTTTCTATATCATGGACATTTTCTTTTGATGTCTTGTGGTCACTGGCAGCCAGTATAGTAATGCTCTGCATCCACCCACCCTTATTCTGAACCCGCTTTATCCCTTCTGGGGTCTTGAGGATGCTGGGCCTGTCCAGCTACTGTTAGATACAACAGCGTTTGTCTTTCTACATTCTAGATGGTTCTGCCGGCCCTCCTCCGCCCCATTCTCCACCTGGACCAATATTCTAACGTGTTCTGGCCTTCAACCACCATCAGCGTCTAGCCTCTGGGTTTTATTCATCTATTGTCCGAGCTTATCCCACCAGAATAAAGACATCATCTGCCCAAAGCCTGACACTTCAAAGACTATGGACTATTTCAGGGACATTTTTCTATTACACACACATCTTTATTATTTACATTCCTTGAATCTCTAATCAAACTTTGCTATGTATAGCACTTTTCCATTTGACCTAAATCAAAATGCTAAACGTATTAGAAACATTTCCACATTTAAAAACTAAAATGTCCCCCACTCACACACACCACTCAGAGACTTTATTGTGTGCGTAGTGAAATGTTTTTGTGTGTTTGTGTGTGTGTGTGTTTGTGGGGTTAAAAAAAGGGTTGAAAAAGTAAAAAAAAAGAACTGAAGAAGAACTGAATGTTAGAAAAACCTATTCCACCTGACTACCTCTTCAATAAAGACTTTTAATGTTCAGACATTTATTATAATTGTGATAAATTATAATTTTTATTTTCTTTGAATATGTTATTTTTAGGTTGTGATGCTTCATTGAAGTAGTAACAGCCTTTGACTCTAGATTTGTTTGGCTAGATCCTCTATAATTCAGTCGACTAAAATGATACTAAGACTAACAGAATCAACAGGACTAAATTGTGACTAAAACTAAACCTTATCTTAATTTAAAGACTATTCCTACAACTAAATTAAACTCTCTGTCACATTAACCCTGGTTTCTTTTGTCTCTGTGATTTCTGTGGGCGTGGCTTAAAAAGCTTTTGGCGGCACCCACAGTGATGGTTCTGTGCTTTGGTCTGTTCAGGCAGTGACTTCTGGTTCTTCCCTGTCCTCTGTGTCTGACTCCATTGTTCGGAACAGGCTCTGATGGTGATGGGAGGCTGACTTCTTCCTGAGAAATCCTGAGGTCTTGAGCTTCACCAGTGTCAGAAAGTCTGGGATGTGTGCAGCCGTTTCCAAAGCCTCTGTTTTAGATTACATGTCAGTTTACGTGTTTTGTAGTACTATTTTACCAGTCTGGTGATGTTATAGTGTGTCCAGTTCTCCCTTTCCATGTTTAGACCACTAATGATGATGTTTAAGTATCTGACTAATCAGTGGGCCTGCCATTTCCCAGCCTCTCTCACCTGTTACTTTACCTATTGATCTTTTGTGTGTTTCAACTACAGTGGGACTAGCTAGTTTGTGTTAATGTGTTGTCCTAGCAGTTTGGATCTCTTCATATCTTGTGTTCTTGCAGATCTTTCTCTGCATCCTCTTCCAGAGTTTCAGTCTTTGTGCCAGTTGCAGATTGTAAAGGGTCTTTTCCTGCAGCTCTTTCTTCAGCAGTGCCAGTTTGTTCAATGCTTGGATATGAGCCTCTTTCTCTCTCCTCACATTCTGGCTGCTTTGCTTCAGCAGCTTCAGTGAGATCCTTCAGTTCTTCTGTCAGAGTGACCACTTTACGTTCACACTGGGTCCTAAACTTGACCTCTTTCACCAGCTTGATGTTTTTCACATTGAGTCTATGAAGCTTATCCCCGCGATCCCTCCGGGCTTCACGTTTTTCCTCCTTCAGTTTAGAAAGATATGCGTCTTTCTCCATCAGCTGATTTCTCAGCTCGGTTATCTCTTTTTTAATGTCCTCTACATTCTCCTTAGATGCCTGGTCCTCACTGGCAGCCACATTTTCATGATTATTCTGGTTGTCTGGTATTTCCAGTTGAGGACTTTGATTGGCTGACTGAGGGTCGGTGCTTTCTGAACAGAGTTCAACTGGATATGGGGGGTTCCTTCTCTGGGGTGGGGAACACAATTGAAGGGGACATGGGGGTTTTTGTCATCCCCATCTAGAGTTCCGCTAGGGGCATGGACTGGTGCATGTGGGATTCGCATGCCAGGATATTCGGGTTGAGCGGAACCGCGGTGAGACTCTGCCCAAAGTGAGGATTCCGTGAGGCCGGTAGAATCACAGTTTGGGTTAGTCGTGAGTTTTCTCTGATTTCAGACATTTTCCAAACAATCTTTAGATCCTTGCAGAGCTGATCTCTTTGAATCTCAAAGTTAATTCTGACGCAGAAAACATGACTCCTGTTGTGAACTTCACATTAAGGATGTCATATGACCGTTACAACATCATGGCGTGCAATATGATGTCATAGCGTGACATATGACATGACTAAATATTGTCCCTTTGATCCAGCGTTATGACATCGTGTCTTGACAATGATGTCATCATGGCGCTAATGAGATTTATTGTATGTCATGGCGTCGTGTAACCACAAAACACTCAATGCACACAAAGTCTACGGTGGTGTGTGTGAAATTGAGGAGCATTCAATACTTCCGAATAAGTTTTTCTAACATTCAGTTCTTCAGTTCTTTTTCTTTACTTTTTCAACCCCTTTTTACACCCCCACACACACACACACACAAAAACACTCACTACGCACACACAAAGTCTCTGAGTGGTGTGTGTGAGTGAGAGACATTTTTGGATTTTAAATGTGGAAAAATATTTCTAATGTTTAGCATTTTGATTTGGAGTCAAATGGAAAAGTCGATACATATAAAGTTTGATTAGAGATCTGGGAATGTAAATAATAAAGATGTGTGTGTAATAGAAAAATGTTCATAAATGATTACAGTCTTTAGGCGGTCAGGCTTTGACCAGATGATGTACTTTATTCTGGTAGGATAAGCTCGGACAATGAATAAAACCCAGAGGTTAGGCGCTGATGGTGGTTGAAGGCCAGAACACGTTAGAATATTGGTCAGGTGGAGAATATGAAGGCGGAGGAGGGCACGGCAGAACCATCTAGAATGTAGAAAAGCGTTGCTGCTCAACAGTAGCTGGGACAGGCTCCAGCATCCTCAAGACCCCAGAAGGGATAAAGCGGGTTCAGAATATGGGTGGGTGGATGAAAACCAGAGTTATCATTTACATTTGGCTGCCAGTGACCACAAGACATCAAAAGAAAATGTACATGATATAGAAAAAAAGAATAGCTGACTTTAAAAACAGCTGTTTGAGAAAGATGCACATCTGGAAGAGAAGTACTTTAGGCCATGGATGATTGGACTGATTAAGAGAAGGCGCTCTTTGACCAAAACAGAACTATGGACAGAGAGTTCAAGTTCGGATCGGAAGTGGAAAGAAAGTTGGGATCCTTACAGAGAAACTGTTGGAAATAAATCAAGATTCTAAAGCAAAGCAGAAAGAAGCACAAACACACACACACACACACACAAACACACACACACACACAGATAATTAAAACATAAATTTTGTTACTAGAAAAGAAACTATCTGATCAGAAGCGGATTATGAAAACAATGCAAAACTATCAAATAATTACAGTATAGTAGAGAGGTAGGATTATATAAACTTGCTTCTTCCTCCTCCTTTCAAGCAATAAATCAAGATCTACTTGACTTTAGTTAATGATCACTATATTTAATGCAGCAAATGTGACTTAAGTATGTCTTTGTTAGTTTGTGTTATTTTTTATTGTAATAACTACAAATAATGCTTGAAATAAAATAAATAAATAATCCCCTCCGTGAACCGCCACCTTGCAGTGATGGAAAGGATGTGAGAGACTTGAGTCTAGAAGCTGTGCTGTATTGAGTTCACTTCCTCGCATTTTGGGTCTCCCCATTGCAAACAGGGTCCCTAACAAGCCGGACTAAGAGCGGTTCAGAAAATCTGGATGGAAATTGTTACATCTAAGTCACCTTTATCTTTCCTCTTTTGCTGCTTTACTTTAGACTTCACAACACACTGTTAGATTTTTCATGGCTACTAGTCCCTCCAATTCATCCTCACTTCTACTCACCTGGAAGTGTTTGCCTATCCCCCCCAACCCATCGTACCAGACCCTCTACTGAATGAAGACCAGATCAGCCAGGATGAAGTCACCGAGGTCGTCGACGAGCTCCTCTGTGGCAAAGCAGCAGGAGTGGATGAAGTCCTCAAGTCCCTCAAGTCTCTGAATGCTGTGGGACTGTCTTGGTTGACACGTCTCTACAGCATTGCATGGAAGTGGGGAAAAGTAGTATTGGACAGACAGACAGACAGGAGTGGTGGTTCCCCTCTTTGAGGGGGGGGGCAGATGGTGAGTCCTTACTACTGGGGAGTCACTCTCTTAAGTCTATATGGCAAAGTCTATGCTATGGAAGCGATGCTGTAGCATAATTAAAAATAAAAGTCAAAACCAGAAATGCTATTTCATTTTTAAAAAGTTCTCTGGTAAATGTGTAGCAAACTTCATATAGAAATGTCTAATTTGACAGTTAAAATGGATTAACAGAAATGCTTTTTCATTCTCAAAATGTAACTGCATCAAATGACTTAAAAGTAAAATAAAAACAATACTTTAAATTGCTTTTTCATTTCTACTTCCGCTTATTCTGTGTCATAATTAAAACAAAAATGCAAAGAGGGGATTGCATTTTCATTTTCACATCCACCCTGCGAACATTGTCAAATTATTCAATTCGAAAAAGTATTTCCAGAGGGGAGGCGGGGTGATGACGTCAGTGCTTTCTCCGTGTGTCCGGCTGCTAACAGACACATGCTAAGAGCAATGTTGGGGAGGAGAGAAGAATGTGAGGGTGGAAGAGAGTAAAAGGAAGAAGGTGAAAAGGTTAGGATACAAGCACTAGTTGAATAAGTTAATTCAAGTGTAAATAAGTAATAAGTTCATAAGAGACAGATCCTACCTAGCCAGACCAGCCAGACCAGGAGAGGGAGGAGGCCCCCAGGCCAAGGCCCCGAGCATCCGCACCCAGGCAGCCGGGAGGAGGGACCGCCCACCCCTTGACCAGGCACAGAGGGCCCCCCTACAGGGGCCCCCAGTGCCAGAGGCTCGCCCAGACAGTGTCCGGCCCCCAGGCCACAAGACAGGGCAGCAAGCGACCTGTGAGGCGGCGTGGCAGCCATGGGGGCCACCGGACACCGGACACCGAAGAGACAAAGAGGCCAGGGACTGACCAGGGCCCCCCAGGACCATGGGCCGTCCACCACCCGACCCGAGGCGTCCGTCTCCATAGTAGCCCAGGCAGCATGACCTAACAGCAGGGATCGCCCCGCACCCAGCCACCCCCGCAACCCTACAACCCCTACACACAGCCCGCCACAATGTCGAGCCCCCCTCTGGCAACCCTCTCAGTGCCCTCCCCTCTCTGTGATGGGGAGAAAGCCAGAAGGGTCCCCAGCAAACCAACCCCAGGTCAATCCCTACCCATGCACTCCACTTTTATACTCATCATCTGGTTACCCTCCCCACCGCCCGCATGCTTTTCATTTCTACTTCCAACATTCTGTGTCATAATTAAAAAACAAAAATGCAAAGGGATTGCATTTTCATTTTTCACATCCACCCTCTCACGAACATTGTCACATTATTCAATTTGAAAAAGTATTTCCATAGGAAGCGAGGCGATCAACGTCAGTGCTTTCTCCGTGTCCGGTAACTAACAGACACATGTTAGGAGCAGTGTAGCTTTGTGTTAGCGGCAGAGAAGATGATTGTTCACAGCTTCTCAGGACTACGTAGCAGCATTTCCGCCTTCTGCGGACACACAACATCATGAAAACTCCCCCCCGGACCAGCAGCTGCCTTACCGCATAGCGGGTAGCGCTGTTCGATGACAACTGGAGTCCATCAACAGCTGACAGATTTCACGTGCTAGCGCTTGCTGGGTGGACCAACCGCACTCAAGCGCAACAACAGAACAACAAGATCCGATCCAGGAACAACAGATCCGATCCAGGAACAACAGATCCCGATCCAGGAACAGCAATCCGATCGAGGAACAGCAGCCAATCGATCTAGAAGTAACCGATCCGATCTAGAAACAACAGATCGATCCAGGAACAGCAGATCCGATCCAGAAACAACAGATCCGATCCAGAAACAACAGATCAGATCCAGAAACAACAGATCCGATCCAGAAACAACGAATCCGATCCGGAACAACAGATCTGATCCGAAACAACAGATCGATCCAGGAACAGCAGATCCGATCCAGGAACAACGAATCCCGATCCAGGAACAACAGATCCGATCCAGAAACAACAGATCCGATCCAGAAACAACAGATCCGATCCAGAAACAACAGATCCGATCCAGAAACAGCAGATCCGATCCGGGAACAACAGATTAATCCAGAAACAACAGATCCGATCCGGGAACAGCAGGTCAATCCAGGAACAACAGATCCGATCCAGGAACAGATCGATCCAGGAACAACAGATCCGATCCAGAAACAACAGATCAGATCCAGGAACAACAGATCCGATCCAGAAACAACAGATCCGATCTAGGAACAACAGATCCGATCCAGAAACAACAGATCCGATCCAGAAACAACAGATCCAATCCAGGAACAACAGTGGTTCCATCCTGGTTGTGTCGAGTATTGGGGCCGAGGTGGATTTTCCTGCTTTGTACAGTTAATTGTGTTACTTCCTTTTGTCCTCTCATTTCAGATGTCTTGACTCCTCCTGTACCACAGTAATTCTCCCTCAGTGTTATTACCTGTCCTCCCTGTTGTGTTCACCTGTTAGTAATTGTTTAAAAGCTCCTCCTGTTTAATAGTCTGTGTCTCCCTTGCATTCGTTGCTGAATTGTTTTGTGTTTGTATAGAGCTACAGGCATCTTACCTTTATGTCCAGTCTGTTTCCTAATAAAAGGAACTTTTAATTCTGGATCTTTTTGCATCCTGCATATTGCAGCCCCACGGATCCTGACACGTTGTTGAACATTGGACCAGCTCTAGAGCCTCTGTATGGACAATAAGGTCCTTGCAGTCAGTGATGCTGCTGCAGGCCATAATAATGAAAATAAGGTTTTAAGACATCCTTTACAGCATGAAAAAGTCAGGTTAATAAACTCATATTTTAAGTTGTGGGACTTCATGACCCACATAGAGACCTATAGGACTGGTGGTGGGTGAGTGAGCGAGGGAGCTATTGGTTCTTAGAACCAGAAGCTACTTCCTATTTGGAATGCCAGCAGGGAAGAGGAGTCACTCTGTAAAGTTTCCATATACCGTGTGTTGCGACAGTATTCAGAACTTGAACTTTTCAACAAGTAGCTGGATATTTACAATAATTACAGTCAGGTTTATAAGTAATTTAAATCCAAAAGGGGGGCGGGGCCTGTCCACACACACCCAAATGTCACAAACATGTCTGTGGGCTCAAAAAAGGCCTACATACAAAACATGTCAACATGTACACAATACAACTAATGTTCACACACTGCATACTTATGCATTCAGACCGACCCATGTGAAATATTTCATTTAATCACTCAAACTATTTGTGCAAAGGAGAGATAGCACCTGTTCTATCCACCTGGTTTAGTTTTGTTTAAGGGTAGCTGTACGGGTGAACCGCCATTTTCTTTAGTACTCCTTTTCTCCTGTTTATGTTAGTCCAGGAAGGTTAGTGTTTGTCTTTGTTTTCCCTTTTCTTTTGGTACAGGTAAGAAAACAGATTTCACTCAGGTGGGTTTTTGTTTGTTATTATGGCCTTGGTTCACCCTGAAGTCTTTTTTGCTTCCTTTTAGTTCTTGATGGTTGTGATTTTTTCCATTTGTAAATAAATGTGTTATATTTGTTTGGAGACAATTCTTTTGGTGTTCATTTTAATTTGGTGATGAAACATTTAACTTTTAGGTTAGGCTCCTCTAGGGCCCCTAGACGTAAAAAGGGGCATAACATCTGGTCAGATGAAACCAAAATCCAACATTTAGGCAACAATGAGAGAAATGAGAAAGCAACACAGCTCATCACCCTGAACACCATCCCCACTGTCAAACATGGTGGAGGCAGCATCATGGTTTGGGCATGCCTTTTCTTCAGCAGGGACAGGGAGAATATTCAAATTTGACAATTCCACTTCATGATTGTGTCCCACTTGATTCTTCACAAAGAGAATTACAGTTTTATATCTTTATGTTTGCAGCCTGAAATGTGTAAATGGTTGGAAGGGTTCAAGGAGGCTGAATACTTTCGCGAGGTCCTGTATAGTCAGTGTTACCCACCCACAACCCAAGGAACAAGATCGTCTCTGTGATAAACTCTCTGTGGAGTGCACAGTGTCGGGATTGACGGTTTGCTGGTAAGCCCCGCCCCATTCTTCAGCTGATTACTCTCCAGCTTCACTGTTAGATGGCCTCACATTTGACTCCTATATACAGATGAGTGCATGGTCTAGACATTCTCTAGATGGCATCCAGGTGCTTTTGCTGCAAAGCAAGTCCAGGTTATTATACTCCCACCACTGTGCTTGACAGTTGTTCAAGCACACGAATATTGAGATGGAACGTCACTTTGACATCGCGATAGAGAACTCTCCTAAAATACCCGGAAATAACCGTAGAAGAACTGGAATTTCGTTGTAAACAAACAACGGAAGGTTTGAAGATCCGCCTCCGTTAAGCTACAAACCGTCCCAAAGCGGTCTCTGCTTGAACACTACCTGTCTCCTACTTGGCTACAAAGCTCACGCCAGAAGCGGCCAGGCGGACTGCGGTCCGAAGCCTCCCCCGGAGCGCACCTGGTACCAAAGAACCCTTCCCTGCCTGCAAACACAAAGCTACAAGTCCGGCCGCTCTGCTCGGAAACACGGTTTGCTCTGTTTGCGTTCCGAAGCCTCCTCTGGAGCGCCACACCATCTATGCATGGCATAAGCCAGCGCAGTAGTGACGCATAATCGGAATAAACCATTTACATGCACCACGATTGGATCAACAATCGGAATAATCCACTTATCTCGATCAAAAAAGAAATTATGATACGAATGAGTCTGATGGGGAAAGTATTCCCTAGCGATGTTTACGTAGAGGCATTTTATTCTGATCAGGCGTTCATTCCGGTTACTTTTATCCATGTAAAAGGCTACAGAGTGCTATGATAGGGTGGTGCTAATTTTCATCCCCAAATTGTTCAGCTGACCTCGGGGTGATACGCACTTTTAGAAAAAAATGGCAGCTAAACTGAGACTTTTTCTTTTTTTTACAAAAGAACAATAACTCCTAAATTTGTTAGGAAGGGACTTCACAATACATCTCCCCTTTTCTTCTATGATCATTGCTGACAGATTTATTCGTCATCTTCTCTGAGGTGGAAAACTATACCTTCTGTTCAGAGGGGCAAACCGCTTGCCCTGTGTGTGTTTGTGGTGCGTCGCCACGGCAACAGATCAGATTAGAAGCCGCGGAAGTTAAACTAATCAAGTTTCTGGGAAAAAAAGATAGGGATGAGAATGAATTGCTAATCCTTTCTGCCTCCCCTTCAAAGAGGACTTCAGAGGCGGGCAATGTCAGGGAATGACAGCATACGCAGCAAAAGGGGGGGGATCAGCCACCAGGCTGCACGGTTGCATAAGTGTTTGCGTAAGGAGACCGTGGCAATCAGACAGGAGCACCCACACCAGCTCGAACCACACAGGAACATCCAAAACGATGACTGGAGCATGAAAACACACAGACACTAAAAGCCAATGTACACATTTTCTCATTATTTCAGGACTCTGAACGACAGACTGAATGTGTTCATGTCCCAACAAGCTGCGCATCACCGTCCTGTGCACATTCTCACCTGTAAAATGATGAAGACTCTGCACCACCAGCTGTTTGTGAGCTGAAACCTTCGTCGACTTTGTCCCGTCAGGGTATTTCCGGTCTAGAACTCACACCTGTCTTATAGGACCAGTTAAAGCTGCAGACAGCCCAGATGTGAAATGATTTCCACGTCCAGATCAGAGCAGGTTTTTGTCTCCTGTCAGGTAGGATGGTGAAATCCTTCACTTATCAACCTTTACTAAACACTTTCTGCTCAACATGTCTCGATGTTTCTTCTTAATCCGATTTGTTTAGCAAATACAGGAGTGCTGCAGAGTGGGTGAAACCTCCGTCTCATTGCTCCATTCGTATGTCTCTGCTGTCATACGTCCCAATCTGGGAGCTGTGAAAAACTCCCATTGCTCTCTTGACGGGATGGTTGTGTTTTACAGCTGACAGCAGGCCTTTATTACTGTGAGCTGTTTGAACAGGCTGTACAGTATGGCACAGATGAAGCTCCATTACATTTCTCCAATGACCACAGAGCACACAGAAAATCTGACCACAGCTCCTCAGAGGCTGCAGTCAGTAGGCGCATAACAGGGACAAAAGCGCCGCGCTGCGATGAAACCTCCCGTTGCTTCCTTTGATATGAAGCCTTTTTCCACTTCAAACACACACACAGTGATTCCAGAGACAACGCATGTGCAAACATAGTTTACTGGACTCATCATAATTATCTTAACCATGATGAATGCAACTGAATGGCTTTTGGGAAACAAACTCAATCTGGACTAATCCCATCATTTCCCATGGGGCTTTTCTCTGCTGCCGTTTCACCTACACTTCCATCGACTGGACAAAAAAGCCTTTAATACCGGTGATATCAGTGGCCAGGAAACAGAATTCGCTTGCCGCGTAACTCCAACGGATTCTGCGGCTGCTGTTGTCTGCGTCAGAATTTTAGTGTGAAATGGGTTCAATGGCATAAACATGACAAAACACGTTTGAAAATGCAAAAGACGGTAAGCTAAAAAAAAAAGATGCATTGAAATGGTGAATATCCATAATAATCTTAGAAATCTAAACCATTCTATAAAGATACAACCCGAAGTCAAACAAACTCTGAAAACAACTCATTTAACTTTGGGAAAGACCAAAAACTAATCAGAACTTCACAAATCATGGGCCGGTTCAGCAGAAGCTTCACCGTTTCACATGGAGTGGTTTGTGAAAATTTTTTCACAGCGGATTCCTTCTATTTTAACCCTGCGTTTCCAAAGCACAGGGCGCCCCAGGCAGGCAGCAGTAGCTCATCGTAGCTCATTGGGACCCTGGGAAATGTACCCAGGTTTCCTGGAAACCTCAGATGGCTGGGTGTCGGACCAACTGAGCCATCCAGCCACTTCAGATACTCAGACTGCATGTGGTTTTTCAAAATAGAAAAGGAGTTGATGATTTAGGATCTTTATGCACAGGTATATTTTACAAACCAACCAACTGAATGATTGTTACATGACTGACATGTTTGAGTTTGTTACAGCCTTGGTGTTGCATTCATGGACATCAATGTTCCATGGGTCAGACCTGAACAATACTATTGAAACTTATTGGCTCAATATTTAATGTCTGCCAACAAAAATTTCTTTCTAACTGCAATAGTGCAAAAAAAACCACACATTCAAAGACTACATTTGAATTTTACTTTAGACCTGCGTGCGCGGTTGAAAAGATAACAACACTTTTTGGTAGTACAGTTGGTCCCTCTCTATGTTCACCTTTTGTGGTCTTGCAGTTTAGCTGGTTTTGCACATACATGTTTAGATTTCTTTCTATGTGTGCATTACTCGGGTTGATGCCGACATCTGGTGAAAATTTCGTGTCAATAGCTCGATTAGAAATATGTTTTATGAGAGAAATGTTGACGTGTTCAATACTTATTTTCCCCGATGTAACTCCATTAATGAAGGATCAAACTGCCCAAGTGAATAAAGAAAAATAATAAAACTGAGCTAGAAAGAACATGTATGACACATGTTACATTTTACAAAAAAAAGGCTGCACACAGCCTTGCATCCAACTGATGGTTTGATGACAACAATTTGTCTGCATGCACATAAGACCTGCAAACATTGAATAAATACAGCAGCTACACATAAATAATATGTATTCAACTAAATACAATTTTTACTTGAAGAAATCAAAAACCTTTTATGCTCTTGCGGCCCACATAGAATGACATGGCAGGCCAGATTTGGCCCCCGAGCCTCGAGTTTGACACGTGTTCGAGCATGTCTCCGATAATTGGAAAACTTTGGTATCTTTTCCCCGTTAATCTATCACTTTTCTCATAAATTTACGACTTAAAGGTCGTAATTTAAAAAAAAAAAAAGACAAGATGTCACTATGTGGAGAGCTGGGTAAATTTATATTTTTAATACAAACGTATAGTTGTAAGAAATTATGTTATCTGTTAAAAACCGCTATCTTGTCGAGATGTCACATGGCTCTAACTGTTGTTGTGCAAAAGGCCAAGCAGAGGGTTCATAAATCCAGACCACACTGGAAGTGATGGATGTGGGTGGTGTGAAACAGGCGATACTGTGGGGAATGAATCTGTTAGTTGTGTGTTAGATTCTGACAGCTTGACAAGTATGTGCTGATGTGTGCTGTTGTAGGTCATGTTTTCAAGCCAGTCTGCAATCTGATGGATTCTTTAGCATTTACCTTGCATGATTGTCAAAAGAAAATAGATGTAAGAAGTACACAGGACTTTTATCGGTAAATAAAAATTACAAGCAGACTATTTTTATATTCAAAAAAAAAAAAGAGAGTAGGAAGGTGTCATTTCGGAGCTTAATATTTAAGTTTTAATGACAAATGTGTTTTCTTGGTTCAATACACTTGATTGTATGTGAATTCATTTTTTAAATCTGTGATTATAAACTTCTCCTCCAGTAGAGCTTTTAAATTTAAAAGAAACTGTCCCAGAGCCTATTGAGCATCAGCAGTGTTGACATATTGAATTGCAGCTACTTCCCATTCATACATACGTGGAGCCTCTAAAGCTCACTGTGGCAGTTCTCAAGGTTACTGCTAAATGACATTATCCGGGATCGTCCTCGTTAAAGCTTTGCTTTACCTTTAAACACACTGATAACGGCTCTAAAACAGATGAGGAAAAAGCAGGATGACAGGAAATAAAACAGAAATGAGGTGAGAAGAGGGAGGATAGACAGCAGAGAGCAGATGATGTGAAACAATTTCTGAGCGTTTCTTTATTCAAATGGTGAATCAGGAGCAGACAAGGAAATGTTTGAGCCTATCTGTGTCATAGAATCGGCAGGCACATCTGCAGGGTGTTTGCTTTAAAAGAAAATAGTGAGATGATGGGAATTCATTTGCCAGAGAAGTGGATGATCTCTGGCATAGCGTGGTAAACACAATGATCAGCAGCTTCCTGGGATCAACTGTTAGTTTGAACACTGCAACAACAGCTCAAGAAAGAATTAAGGCCTCTGGAGTTCGGCTACAAGACATTTTAGGTGATGATAAGTGCCAGCGGAGGAAATGTAGATAACGTTCATTTATTCTCGCTCTGGTATCAGTGGTACCACTGCAACACCAAAATGTGTTATGGTGTTGTGAGGTGATGCTGGGATAAGAAGGCATTTCATATTCAACAGTGATGTGAATGTTTTTGTTTTAAGGAGAGGATGAATGACCTGCTGGTCCAATAAGGCTAATTTTGTATCTTTAATTGATTTTTATTTTGAGAATTTTTTTAAATCTGATGAAAAAGAATAAATGATGCATATTTTTTTAGATATTGAAGCATTTATTATTTTACATAAAAGCTCTTTGATTGCTTTCCGGTCCTCCCTCTCACCCAAGCAATGCTATTATTCTGAGGAACTGCAGATGTTTCATTGACACTTAAATTCTACGCGTCACATGATGTCTGCTGTCACTTCCAACATACAGTAACCCCTTAAAAGTACAATAGAGCTTCAAAAGTCAACTTTTCCCATTCAAATCAGAATCTTCTTCACCTGCATCTCTACATCCAGCTCCTATAGAACCACACTTTAGAAAGAACTACATGGAGTTTTGGAGACATGGTGGTTTTAACATGCATTTTTCTCATGATGGAGGGAGTGTATAAAGACACTAAGCCAATTTATTACATATGCATTTCTGAGGATTTCCCTTTTTTTAACTAATTGTAAGTCAGGAGGAATTGAAAAACGATTGTTTTTCTTACTTAAAAAGCTACGATTGGCAGGCCTCAAGCTCCCTGCTCTGCTCCATTCTGATGCATTCACTTGCAGACTAAAGGATCCATTTAATTGGGGCTGGGTTGATCCGTCAACATCAAACTGAATTGATCAATGCTTAATAGGTCAATAGTCGATCTATAAAAGTAGAGATCGATCTTGTATGCCGTTGCTTTTCTGGTGATCAAACTCTGGTGTTTCATGGCTGCCATTAATTGAGCGAGCGTGGAGATAAACTGAGCGAATGGATTCAGGAACAGGCTGAGCGTAAAGGTTTCTATATTAAGCAATGAGAAAGGAATTCATTTTATGCCGTTGAGATGATGCTCCATTGTTAGCATTTGTTAACAACACGCTAGTACACGCTTCTAGTACTTTGAGTTCCGTAGTAGCTCCATCTCAAGCTAACTAAATGTATATTAACCTAATATCACTAGAGAAAAACTTACAGGACAAAAAATAGCTACTTTCCTACCTTGATCTTTAGTGGAATTTGGTTGTGTGTGATTTAATTCACGCCTCATTACGTTTTTTTACTGTACAGCCTCTAAAAATAGAAAGTCCCACCACGCTGCCTCGCCAGATTTGTCCTGCAAATTTCGGCCAATCAGATCAGCCCGAAAGGTTACCGCCCCCCTGAACACTTTTTTTTCATGTTTTTATTTTTTTATTAGAACTTTAAAGATGACACACACATTCACATAACTTCTTTTTTCGCCCCCCTGAACACTGCTCAGTCATAACAACAGTAAAGCCAGTCTGCTAGCTTGATGCCTAACAAGTTTCCCATAGGAATGACTAATGCTAACATTCAGTCGACGTAAACATGCATTGCTGACTGAACGAACAGCTTTATAGACTCAAAGGCAGGAATTTTCCATACCCTTCTAGGAAAACATTTTATTAAAAAGTAACCATTTGTGGTCTAAAGCACCGTTTCTTTCTCAGCTCTTCTGGAATTAAGTGTGATGCTATAGCACCAGCTCCACCTAGTGGCCAAACTGAAACGTCATCAGGAGAGACATTTTAGTTGGAGCTTCTGCTCTTGGCGTTAATCTCATTGGTTTTTGTTATTTCACTAATACATTGGAGCAAAGGTGAACTGAGTAACATGAGTAATATGAATATGGTAAAAACATACATAGATTATTAAGGTATTTCTGTACAACTGGGATTCTGGTGAATCAAATTGGATTAATCTACAAAATTATTAGCGTTGGAATTCGCCTTCCCCTGACATTATTAATGTTTTGCTGACATCTGGCTCGAACTGAACGGATAAATAGCTCCAATAAAACTGGCTGCATTTGTTATACTGCTAATGTTAGGTTAGGAGTAGTGATGGGCGTTAGGGAAAGCACTTAATAAAAGAAGACCTAACCCAACCACCCATTACTTGGAGGGCAAATTCTAATGAACTCTCGCCGCTCTGCAGAATCTATGTCCTAAAGAACAACCCCAGTTTCTTTTTTTTGAATTTAAAAAGCGGCATAATTAAATGCATCTTCTACGATGAGGTGGGACTTTCTGTTTCTGTAAACTCAAAAAAACAGCAGAGGGAGCACTTACAGCTGCATGATCAGGTAGAGGTGGTCTGGGCTCTCATAGATGTCCTCCAGAGCCATAATGTTCTCATGCTTGATCCTGCAAAGGCAAAAAGACCGACCGTCAGCAAACCATTTGCTTTTTTACACGTAGCATTGATCTAAGACGCGCTGCATCTCCATGAAGAATTTCATCATTTTCACAACTTAGAAAAAAACTAACCAAAGGATCTGCGATTATTTCAGACAATGCTGCACGGGGAATAACACAATGTAAAGCAGGTACTGCAACCAGAGGAACACATAACCGTCCAATACAATAAAGGAAATGCATGGTAAGATGACACAGTTATAACATCCAAAAGGAAATAAAAGAGTATCAAATGAAACGAGCATGTTTGTGGAGTAGGATTTTATCTGTTTTAAGGATCCGCAGCAGCATTTTAGATAGTCATTTAAGAAAAAGAGAACAAATCCAATAATTTCAATAAAACAAAGCCAATTCAAAGATTCAGACCCCAAAAATATATCCAAAAGCCACAAAACAGACTAAAATGAAAACCTTTTCTACTAACAGAGCGGTGTAAATGACATAAAAAGCTGTTTTTGAACATTTCCCCATTTGATCCAGTTTTTGACTGTTTTTCGTATAAATGTTCGTTTGCATCATTTGTCTTTTCATTGAAATCTAATCAGCATGACTATGAAAGCTTCCAGGCTCTAAATTAAATTTTCTGATGAAAATGGAGCTTTTGGTGTTTTTAACATGTATTTTGGGGATTTTTGTTGGTGGATAACCTTACCAAGAAAACAAGATTAAAGTATTAGAGTATTTCTCAACTCAAATGAATCAGTAGCAGATGCAAAAATGCTGTTGTGGTTGTGACGTAGAGGCGACTATGGCAAGCAACAGACTCCGCGCTCCGCTCCATTCTGATGCACCCACCTGCAGACACACAGATCCATGGACGTCTTTGTTTTCCTCCATCTGAGCTGGAATCTGGATCTAAACTGCACGGCTGGATAGCTCGGTATTGCACCCCTAATGTTAGGTTGGAGGGTGTGAGGCGCGAGAGCGTGTGAACAGATGATCAGTAAAAATGCACCAAGAACACGCTAAAACCCCCAGAACAGGATTTCCGTCTCCCGCGTCTACACTAGGAAATGAATTGGGCCTAAAGTAGCCGACCTGGCCAGGCCGACCAATCAACCTTTCGATTGCAGGCGAGCTCGAACCAAAACGAAATTTCATTTTATCCCATAGTATTTTACGGCAGAAAAAGCGCCAAAAATAATAATAATAAAATTTAAAATAATCTACGTGTTTATGATCACTTGATAAATGCTGCATTTACTGTGAAATAATGCTGGAACACACAGAATAAGAGGCCAGACAAAGAGAGTGAAGATCTTCATTACGAATACTGCCTTGGCGCTTCCTGTTTAGTAGTACTTATATAGCAATGACCTTACAGCGCCTTCTCTGTTTTAACTAAATTATTAATTTATAACAAGTATTCCTTAGTTTAGTATCCACACATCGTTTTAGTGTACGTTTTTATAAAGATATATTTGTTAAAAAAGTCAGTGAGAGAAGCCTGGCCCGACCCAAACGTAATGATTGTCATTTTAGTCCCCGACCTTAGATTCGGGCCGGGGGTTCTGACTTCGGAATAGAGGTTAGATACACCTCAGTCTACAGTTGAGGTCGTTACAACAGAAATGAATTTTTTTTTCCGTTTACAGCAAAAACACTGTAGGAATAAAAATAAAAAGCTCAATTTGCATTTCCCTTCCATCACATCTTCACGTCCGCCGCTCATCCTTTCACATTTCAGTCAGACAACTCATGCAGTAAAATATTTATTTTCGCATTCTTTCGCTTGGCAGGCTCCGTACAATTCCATGAGATAAGATCTCCATAAACCGTTTGGGTAATAACTACCCCTAATGGAGCTCACAGGTGGAAGGAGGGGCGACGAACGCAGCGCTTGCGGTAAGAAAGAGAGTGAACAACTGCACACCTGGACTTAAATAGGATGCTGAACAGGTGAGCTGATAGACTGAGAGTAACCGGTAAAAACACTGCCTGGAGTATCTGCCTGAAAGGCAGCCAAGGTAAGCTCATGTCGTAGTAACAACAACTGGCGACATTGGGGATGTGGCAGCACGATTAAATTTGTGCGCCGGTTGTGTGGTTAGCCAACATCTGCCCTGCAGACGGATTCCCCCCGGTGTTCCTCACATACACACACACACGAGCGCAGCAGGTGCACAGGTGAGCATCTAACAGCTATGACAGAGCGAGCAAACCATCTCATGCATGACTCACAGCCTCGCTAACACACCGGCATAGGTTTCAAAGGGAGAAAGTGTGTGTTTGAGCTCTGCCCGGGATAATGAAGAGCAGGAAGCCTACAGTCGGAGTGTAATGACACCGTCGGAGAGCTGATGTGACAGCTACTTTTCCAACTGACAAAAGGAAGTGTCATTTCTCATACACTTCCTTCCACAATACATGAATTAACATCAGACCTCCAGTGTCAGCATGTCAGCACTGGAAAATCCCTGCTTATAATGCATATGATGGTACTGTCCTAAAGTAAGCAAACATGACGGACAAACAGGTGTAACAGCTGCTGGAACACATCCAGTGATGCTGTTGTAGGGTGATAAAAACCTAATGGTTTACTTCGGCACCAACAAAAATCGGCCAATTCAGTAAGCTATTTTTTTTGAGAGGCGTAGCTGCCATGTTGGAGACAGGCTAAGTCGATGCATGAGGATCGATCCCAAAAGCGGTCTGGCTATTGTTTACTATGGCAACCACTCTCACCAATCAAGAGTAAGCTTATGCCAAGTCACAACCTTTTTCACTTGAAAGCAGGCTTGGGAGAATTGTTTATTCTAAATGTTTTTGAGCGTTTGACATGGGGAGACCAGCAGGCAACACATGTGCACTCCATTGAGGAGCATCTGATAAATAATAAAGGAGAAAATGTTTAAAAATGGATTATTAGAACATTAAAAAAAGGTATGAGACCAAAACTGGTTTTCTGACTAATAGAATGACTGAGTAACTGCCTTTTATTTCTCTATAAGTCTATGGGACTTTGGCTTCTTGGAACCATGCAGGTACTTCATGTTTGGAATGCCAGGGGGAAGTCACTCAGTCCAGTTCTCTTATACAATCAATGTGTGGGATTTAAAATAAAACAATTAGGCAAGTCTGAAAAGGACTGGCGACCGGTCCATGGCCTACCCAGCCTTTGCCCAGCAGTGGCTAGGATAGGCTCCAGCAACCCCTGACCATTTTTCTACTTTTTTTTCTCACCAGAAGGTGTGAAAACTGTCTTTTTGCATGCTTTCCTCATTGTAGCATTCATTCATTTTCTCATACAGCAGAGCTATCGTCTCTTACGGTCCTGAAGGGGTTGAGACTGTCAGTCCTCAGTGATGTTCTTCATCGCTTTCATTTAAAAGCCCATTTTTCTAAATGAATGTCAGCCTCTTTACCTCATGTTATAGTGTTGCGCTGCACACCCAGGTCAGCTCAATTATTGCATTAATTAGCAAAACAGTTGGCTCTGTGCACGCCACAACAATGCATTGCTACAGGGCGCGTAAACCCAGCTGTTATTTCTAACTTTGTCACATGTTTGTAGGTACATAGAGTTCTTCATTTAAGCTCAACCTCCCATTCCCCTGTGGACGCCTCCTCTGCCAGTACCAGTACCTCCATAAGCTCATGTGCTGTGTGTTTCAGTCCTGTTGATAGCATCCCGTTTGAAAACTATCCAGAGATTTCATGGTGAGTCCAGAAAGCGACATCAAAGTTTAACCGATCCTCATAGCTGAAGTCTCATCTAGCCATTACATTTAGATTTTCAATTGGTTATAGTGTTGAATTGAAGCCAGGCCAAAAAACAATAACAACATCATGAATTGCAGTTCATGCGTTTTAGTTTAAATTATTATGTGAATTCTTTTTTGGTTTTATTAAGATTTTTTTGTTAATTTTAAGACTCAGTCCTTATTTTTTGTTAGTTTATCTACCAAGACTTGCACAGAAAAAGCTGACATTTCCTTTCATTGGGACTATTTTAGCGCACGTCATTTTAACCAACAACAAAAGGGAGTGAAAGGCAAACAGGAGCATTTTAATGACCGTTACAGTTTTCTACATAAAGTCTTCATTATTTTGTTCAGACTCCTTGGCAATCGGCAGATTTTGAGTGAGACCTCCTTCCACCAGCAAGGGCATTGAAGATGAAATGTGGCTGGGTCTTTCAGCATGACAACCATCCCAAACACACGTTGCCCGGGTAACGAAGGAGCGGCTTTTCAAGGTCCTGGAGTGGCCTAACCAGTCTCAGATCTCAACCTAGCAAAAGCAACTTTGGGAGGGAGTTGAAAGCCGAGTTACCCAGCAAAAAGCCCCCAAAAACATCACTGCTCTAGAGGAGATCTGCATGGAGGAATGGGCCAAAATACCAACAACAGTTTGGGAAAACCTTGTGAAGCCTTACAGAAAATGTTTGACTGACAACAAATGGTATATGACAAAGAATTGAAGTTTTGTTATTGACCAAAACACTTATTTTCCTGCAAATTTACAAATAAATTCCTAAATAAAAATGTTCTCATTTTTGTCACACAGTTGAGGTTAACCTATGATGTAAGTTACAGGCCTCTCTCATTTTTTTTAAGGAGGACTTGCACAGTTGGTATTTGACCCTGAATGCTTGTTTGCTCTGCTGTATGATTAATTTTTTTTTTTTTAAGGTGTGTCCTTAACACTGGTCCAAATAAAAGCTGGGTTGCGTATTATAAATAAAGCACAAGTGGGCAGCACAGACTGGCTAAATAAAGCTACACACTCGAGTGCAACACACATCGAAGGCATGTGACATGAGTCAACACACACATGAACACAAACGCACATATGTGCCGCAGCCACATCACCTCTGCTTGATCTGTGTTACTGCAGCTTCCCCATTCGCCAGCATTTTCCTAACAAGCTGCAATTACACTTCACGTTTGGACCGGCACATTCTGCAGCTAAACACAGACATCTTCTGTGACTGTGAAGCCTCCAGGATGTGCTTCTGGTACCTCGGAGAGAGCCTGGCGTACACGTTCCAGACGTTTTCAGAGCACTGGGAAAGGTGGTTTTGTCTATCATGGCTGGGGTTCTCAGATCTGTCATGAATCCAGTGTTTTTCAACCTTTTTTGAGCCAAGGCATACTTTTCTTGACAAAAATCTCGCGGCACACCGGCATCCAAAAATTAAAAAAGTAGAAACTCTATAGTCTGTATTGATCTAAAGTCCTATGATCTAATGTGCATTTTTGTGATAATTGTGGCGAAAAAGCTGAATTGCAGTTTTTTTTCTAAAAAGTTGTAATAACAGTTACAGTTAGTTTTCAGTAATAGTTTTTAAACTAAATTATTTGACATTTTACCTGATAGTTGTTTTCCTCTTTATATAACCTCAAAAAACAAACTATTTATTAATATATGTAATATTATATTAATAGTGATTTATTTTTAAATATTTATTTTAATGTTAATGCAAAGGCAACTGTTTTTTTGAACAATTATATGATCAAAATGTTTGATACATTTTACTTAAAAAAACTAACATTACCGTAAATTCGAGGTTATAAGCGCACCGATTACAAGCTGCACCCTCATTTCGTGCTGAGCTACCTTCGTACATACATAGCAGCATCAGTATTACCGGCCGCACACATCACATGGCGCCTGTCACAGCATGTAAAGATCTCCCAGACTGAATGCCGCTTTTTAACCTCACTGTTCAGGAGGAGTCAACGTGCCTCAGCTCATGTATTGAACCTTTAACCCATCTGACAAACAACATACCTCCTCCTGTTCTAAGTTCTCAGTTATGGTTTTTGTGTGTGTGTGTTTAGTTTTTTTACTTATTGACAATTGAGGGTATCATACATAAAATTACAAACAGTTACCATATAGTCAACATTACATCCTCAGTTATGATGAGGGAAATTTGCATCCGCCAATCCCCATTTCCCATGAGTCTTAGGGGGCTTAAGGCGGGAGCTATTCCTAGTCACCACCTGTTGTATCGTGTTTAAAAGAATGAGCAAGGAGCAGCGGTATTGGTAGAGCAGGGCTCAGGCGCTCTCCTTCCGCTTGTGTCGCCCAACAGCATTATAGTAGTAACAGGGCTAGTTAAAAAAACACACCAGTAAAATAAAGCAGCGGGCGACTGGCCAGCGCCTCGTGACTTTCCCGATACTTCTGTGCCCAGCTGCTGGTGGAGCCGGAGGCCCGGGTCGTGTCTATAATATTATATGCGTTTGTGGATGCCGGGCGAAGAGGATGCGTTATTCGTCTTCAAGACCTTCAGACTGCCATCTGTCATGACTCTATGTGAGCGAGCAGCAGGGAGAACATCATCTCGTAAATTGGAGCTGCTAATAGATGGGCTGATGTTACTATGACTCTGAGTGAATTCTCTCTCCTGAACTCTTTTGTTCTCTCTCCGGGTTAGGGGTTAAGATTTAACCCTGTAAGCGCCAGGAAAAAAAGTAGCAGCTTATAGTCCGGAATTTACGGTACATTTATATTTTCTGCAGCTACACAAAAAGTGAACATGTTGAAGTTTTATTAGTCAAAGTCGAAGTCTTTGAAAACTTTAACAAAAAATATTTTATTTCTTTTATATGATTAAATTGTTTAAACTTAGTTTAATTGTGTCTGTTGAACACTTCACATTAATCCTGTTTTTAAATGTTGTTATTATTTCTTCTTAAGTTTAACATCTAAAATAATCCAGACATTATTATAAAAGTGTTTCAGTTAGAAAGATGACTTGGACCAAACTCTGGGATGTTTGGCTGTTAAGAAACACAAACCTGGAAGGAGAACTAAACTGTTGACCTCTGACCTCCGATGTCATCAAGATTTAAAAACTGTTTTATGTGTGTTCTTAGTGGTTTCAAGACGTTTAACAGGGAAGACTCATTGTGGCACTGAGACGCTGTCACTTCAACCCAATGCATCATGGGAGATGTAGTGATGCCAGACAGACTCTCTTCTCTGAGCTTCATTGTTTTGTTTGATTTCCCGCGAGGTCTGACACGGACTCTGTTAAAACTACACCGCTAAAAGACGAAGCTTCCAAGCTGGTATTTTTTTATTTGGAACTGAGAGACTTTATAGGCAGAAAGAATCTGAACAAAGTGAAGACTTTAACCACTTCTGATTGGTCAAACTGATGACATGTAATTAAGCCTCCAAGAATGATTGGTGGAGACAGTTAAAGGGGCAGGACTTTTCTGTAGAGCTGAAGCTGCGGCTAAATCGGTACCGTCATTCTTATCAAAATGTCTTTAAAAAGTCAAATAAACACAAAAGAAAAAAAAAAGTATTTTATGATCTTTCATATTCTAACTACTCAGTGTTTTATCAGCGCCTGTTTGGATGAACACAGAGCTGATATCCTGGAGATGGAAAATGTTTTTAGATCAGTGAAAATGGGTCATTTCCCACGTCACACCTGACCATCTCACCATTACTGGTTGAAAAAACACTGCATTAATCTAAAAGCTGTGGACTGCTAAAGCCATATTGAACCAGCACTGATGCAGAACCGCAGCCAGGAACCATGAAATGTCAGGTTCTGTCTGCAAAACATGACCTATGTGCTCTGCAGGTTCCCCAGTGACAACAAAAAGCCCCATCAAAGATTAACGCAGCCAGAGGTCGGCTCCGCCCACTGCTAATGCTCTGCAGCTGCTTAGCGCCGTATGTGAGGAAAGGTGGGGTGCCAATCGTGACTTGGGCTTTTTTTTTCTGCTCTGAAGACAGAAGAGTGAGGCGTGCTGCGGTTGCCCTATTAACAGGAAATGGGGTGAGCGATGTCTCCTGCTTCCTCAACCTGATGATCTCGTTCTCGATGCTGCTCTCCTTCCCCTTCAGGGCCTTCTTGGGGATGCACTTCACCGCAAACATCCGGCCGCTCAACTTCTCCTGGGCCAGAACCACTTGAGCAGGAAGGCATAAACACACACACAGACCAGCAGACTTCATGGCGGCAAAAACACAACAGCTACAGCTCTCATTACAAAAGAAAACATTAAAAGAAATCAACTTATGGCTCTGAAAAGCCACATGCCTAAAATGTTACAGTAACACTAAACATAAGAGAATCTCTTTATTCGTGTTAGTTTTCTGCATAATAAAGCAGTACTCAGATAAAAAGAAAAGGAAATATTATGCAATACTTTGCATTATTAAGTATTTTTAAGCATTAGCGACTTATAAAGTGTTACAAAAAGCACTACATTTTAGAAGAAAAAAATCTAGCAAAGGATAATCATCATTTCCTATTTCTGTTTCATTTAAAAAATGACAGCCCTCTACCAGCAACTCGTGCAGTTGAGTTTTTGTTAGGTATGTGCTAAATAAAGAGTTTTTTTCTTTGTTTCTGAACCGAAATCAGGGCTTCTAAAATGTAAACTACTGTTGTTTTGTGTGTGTCAAAAAACAAATTGATTTGATGCTGAATGAGACAGGAAAGTAATGTTAAGAAGCCCAATGTTTTAGTATACAAACTAATCTGACTGCAGAGAGCGGCCATTGGCCAATTCATTAACGCATTAATCAGTTTATTAATTAACACATTAATTAGTAAAAAAATATTTTTTTATTAACTAAATTAAAAAATGTTAAAAATAAAATGACTTAACAATTTCGAAGAATTTTAAAAGAAACTAAAAGGAATACAAAGCAGAGACCAATGTACTAAAATGAGGTTGCAGGCATCAAAATGTGTCTATCAGCCCGGCCCCATTTTTTCATTACTCTTGACCCTGTCGATGGGTGGATCTTTCCAAACTATGTTACCTGATTAAAAGAACTTTCTCATCACATAAAAAGATTTAAAACCATTAGAAAAGCAGAAATATGTTCAAGACCCACTCAGATAAAAATGATGTTTTTGGTGTCAGGATGTTCTTGGGGCCCTCTCTCCTAGGCCCATGGGGAACAACTTCACCAGCAGGGGCACATTCAACACTTCCTGCTTGCCCAGCGCTGCTCTGGAAAGACAGAAGAAATCTTTTGTTCTTCGTCCCATCAGGCAATACAACTCTCTGGCTGAGCATCTTAAAAGTTATTTCTTGTCATTTTTATTTGTATTTCATGTTTTCCCCACAGTTTTAAAATCATTAATCTATTAATCTTTTAGTCTGTGCTATTTTTGTTGTGTGTATTAATTGTGTTTTATGGGTGTGAGCAGATGCCATTATTAAATATCCTTTGGGATAGTAAAAGACCTTTTCTATTCCTATTCTATTGATGGAGGACATATAAAGAAAATTATGGTTTACAATTGCAGTTCTAAGTATTTCCTTAAATTTGTGTAGATCAGAAGCAGATTCAAAAAAAACTCCACTAGAAAAAGAGCATATTTGTGATGTAAAGCATATGCTGGCCACCATCTCCCGCTCTGCTCCATTCTGATGCATTCACTGTCAGACAAATAGATCCATGAACGTCTTTGATTTCCTCGTCTGAGCTGGAATCTGGGTCCATGGATAGCTCCAATATTGCTCCGCCATTTTGCTAATGTTAGGTTGGGGGTGTGAGGGGGCTTTAAGCTAGCGGGAGAGCGTGTAACCAGATGGACGATGGGAAGTGTGGGCGGGCTTAGTCCACGCCAACAGTCCCGTCCAGAACTCGGAAGTGAATTTCTAACGAACCAGCTTTCTCACTTTTTTGCAGAAAGCTATGTCTAGAAAAATGTCACATGCTTTGATTTGGCTTCATGGCATCATTGCAGTGGGTCTTTAAATCCAAAAGGGCTCACATACCACGTCAGGATTTACAGCAGGGGACTATTGAGATAATCAGGACCCAAACCCAAAGCCTTTTATATCAGACTGATTAACCCCAATGGTTGAGCGCATAAAGTTGAGTTAGCTCGTTTTGTACACTAGTGCAGTGTTTTTGCAACCAATTATTGTGCACGTGAAAGTACCCTCAAATGGTGATCTAAAACATTATCATCTCCAGGATATCAGCTCTTTGTTCATCCAAACAGGCCCTGATAAAACACTGAGTAGTTAGAATATGAAAGATCATAAAATACTTTTTTCTTTGTATTTCTTTGATTCTATTAAAGACATTTTGATAAAATATAATCAAGTAATTAAAAAGGTCGGCTGGTTTTCATCTCCCACTGTGTTCATTGGGTTAAAGTGACAGCGTCTTGGCAATGAGTCTCTCCTCTTAACGTCTTAAAACAACAACATAAATCAAACAGTTTTTGAATCTTTTAGCTTAACTTTTATTACATCTTTCAGAAAAAAACAGCTGCAGCTTCAGCTTTTCTGCCACAATTATCACAAAAATGCACGTGAGATTGTGGAGGGACTGTAGATCAATACAGACTATCAGCTTTTTATTTGATTTTTTAATTTTTGGATGCCGGTGTGACGCAGGATTTTTATCAAAGTTAAAGTGTGCCGTGGATCAAGAAGGTTGGAAAAACACTGCACTAGTGTAAGGTGTGAGCTTTAGGCTCTTTCTGCAAGTATCTTCAGTGAGAGATCTGGATGTGTTAAATATGTGTGCTTCCTTGCAGAAAACCCTGGAGCCGTTCAGAGTGCAAGCTGTCCGTCAGCCGTGAGGATGCCCGTTCTTCAAAACGCCAACAGAGCAGAGTGCTCACGCAAGAAGCGAACTTGTCGCCGTCTTTTACTTTCCACAATTCTAATGCCCTTCGGCGAGACTCTTGCTCCCGTCTCACCCTCCACCCCCTTCCCCCTGTCAGTCTCTTTTAGCCTCTCACCTCACGCTCTGCAAATCTCTCAGAGTGACAGGCGATCATGCTGCCTGTTGCCCCTGGTGATCGAGTCAGACCGTCTGGAAAGCAACAAGATTACTTCAATTGACTCCCGCGCTCACAACAATCGCATGGGCCGACAACGGCCGTTGGGGATTGGCTGACGTCAAAGCTTAACCAAACAAGTGGCGCGTGCTGTTAGTGTTGCTGCTTCAATCAGTTTCATGTACAGAGGCAGCAGCGCACACGCCTGCGGGTTCTCATTCACGGGCTTCAGACCGCTACGAATGGGTTCCACGCAGACTTTCACGGCTGTAAGGTGTTATTGCACGTCCAAGGAAGTCCGTTTAGTTTGGCACCCTTACGTTTAATCAGAATGATCACTGTAGTGAATTACAGTTTATTTCAAATGAAAAATTACATTCATACATAAAGTTCAACCAATGTGTCATTTTAGGTGTTATTCTTCCTAATAATCAGTCCAAACATTTCTGAATCCACAGGAATCCTTCGGCCGACATGGGATTACTGGAGCCTATCCCAGTAACTCTTGGATGAAGTTTAAATTTTACCCAAACCAGGACACACATCCACACATCAAACAGTTACCAATTAACCAATGGAAACCCATGCATGCACTGGGATTTGAACCAGGGCCTTCTTACTGTGAGGCGAGAGTGCCAACAACTGAACCATCATGCAGCTCCTCCAAAAAATATGTGTTTAGAAGCTATGGCCCAGCGTTTAAACAATGTAAAGTAATTCAATTTTGTAGAAAGTCATTCTCCGGATTCGCCTTACGCTTTAATTACTTTGACCTTGTTGTGTTTTATCCTTTTTTACAAGTGATTATTATTCACGTCCCCTATTAAACTCATGAACCAGCCCATACAGGCTTATGTTTGGCTTGAATTGATCCAAAATCTGTTTTTTTAAGCACATGACTCAAAGAAATTGTTGCAACACTTATAAGATTATGTTTGTGCCCAAAGAAAAGATCTAAAAGGCTAGAAAGGCAGTGAAGTCTCTTAAATTTAAAACCACGGTTTAGGAGCTGACTCTACCGACTCGGTCATCAGTGATCTCTATATATAGACGAATGATTTCGATTTAGATTGTCAAACTCGTGGCCACCGGGGTTTCATTATTTTAGCCTCTTGATATAGTACCTGATCAATGTTAAGGCTTGCCACTACACCACTGCAAATCTGATGCATTGCCAAAGTGTTTGCTTCTTGAAAGGCACAGGAAAGATCAAAAAGTGGAAGTTGAATCTACTTACTGATGAACACTGTGCAATCTTTTGGATCTTTTCTGTTCAGAGCCTTGATGCTGAACCTTGATGACCTCGTGTCCAAAATGAGACGTCAAGTTTTTCAGACAAGTGAGCCTTCAGCAGAGAAGTAAACTGGAGCCTTTTTTTTAAATAAAGGTTTCTTTTTTTAGTGTTGAAAATTCCATTCTGATACATAAAGAACGAAGACAATTGCTTTTGGCTGTTCTTGGATTGTAAAAAAATATCTCGTCAGTCAAATACTAATCCAGAAAAACGAAGCTTTCGTAGTTTCAATTTCAAGTATCAACATCTATGCATCACAAAGTGAAATTAGGTTTTAATAATTAAGACATTGCTCTTCATTAATAATTCACTAATTATCATTTTAAAAAAAATAATTACAAGCAGATCTTCAACAGTTTTGTCTAAATGGGTGTATTTTACTTAACAGTGAAAATCAATGTATTTTCAGTTAGATTCTGAAATTGTTCTACTTAAAAGGAAGTGTTTGGTCTGTAATGGTAATCAGATACACTTCAACAGTGAGAGACAGAATGTAAAAAAAAAACCTCATAAATCATTTGTTTGATATTTTCAGAACATATTGTATAATAGAGAAGAAAAGACGTATTTATCTCCTTCAAAAAAGCAAAAGATTCATTCATTTTTAGACCTGTTCCTTCTTCAAGAAGCTCTTCTATCCTCCACTCGTTGCTTGCATTAGTGTAACCTGTCTGAACTGCTTATCTGTAGAAAAGACACCTGTCCAAACCCATGAACATTTAGACTGCACCTCTCCACCAGGGCCAAGACCAAAGACCTGTCAAAGGACACAAGAAACAAGATTGCTCACCTGAACCAGAATGGAATAAACCAATCTACAATAATCAAGCAGTTTGGGAAGATCAGCTATTTGGAGCCATTATTAGAAAATGGAAGAAACTGGTCACTGACAACACAGGGGCTGCATGCAAAGATCTCACTTGGTGGAATAACAATGATCAAGAGAATCCTGAGGAAACAGTCAGGAATTACAGGGAGCAACTGGTCAATGACCTGAAGAGAGCTGGGACCGCAGTACAAAGGTTACTTTAGTAACCATGACCACTACATGAATATGGTTTCCAAATCTCCAGTACTCCAAAAGTCTCAGCAAGCACGGCACATGTCGGGCGGTCTACAGTTTTCAAGACCATCTGGATGATGATCAGAGGAGAATGGGGAGAAAGTCATGTTCAGATGGGGTGTGCGCCGGCAGAGTCTGTAATATCCCACGATGATACGTATCCCAATACACATCCGCGATCGTCATTATCAATGCACATCCCACGATACGATACGTATCCCAATGCACAACCCATGATACGATACATATCCTGATACGCGTCCCACGATAAGAAATGTATCCCGATGTTGTACTAGAACACATTTTCTTATTTCTTTATTAAGTATGACTTAGAAAAAAACTCTACCTGAATATCAATACGTCTTCTATTGTAAGAAACTTGTAAAATTCAGTTTATTAATGATCACTGAGCATGCACAGCTGTTATCTAGCCATATGATTTGCTTTTACCCAAACAAATTCATTGTGGCTTTATTTTGGTAACTTTAAATGTATAAAAGCAACAGTCAATATTGTCTGATTCCACGACAAAATATATTTCAGTGTAAGAATAAAAACATGAAGATGCCTTAACCAATAAGGTTCTAAAAGTAGGATTGAGCAAATTCTGTTCTGTTTATTTTCAATATTGGCAATGTAAAACTTCTCCAGCACTTTTAAACGGTTCAGCAGCCAGAACGGTGCTTCAAAAATCAATCAAATCAAACAAATCAAACAAAAAACAATTCTTTCCAGAAACAATAAAGTGATGATGATGAGGCAGCATGACGGGATGAAGGAGACGCTTTAATGTAGCAAGATGCTTTATTTCCGTGACAGTCTGCTCTGCAGCTCCACTTTCTCACATGTGGAACTAAACAGGATTTCACCGCTCATCGCCACGACGATGGTCTTTCTTCAGAGCGTTGGACACATCACTCTGATCCATCAGAACCCCATTCAATGACCTTTCCAGGGAGGTTCCTGCAGGGCATTGCTTTGCCGACAGCATTATGGCTCTGTGCATTAGCCTATTAGCAGCTGTGCAGCTGCAGAGCTTCACTCGTTCTTATCCAAGTCCGCTAAAAAGCACAGCAAACCGCATTTTTACATGTTGCTAGCAGCAACATGGCACAAAGTTTCAGTTGGGTACCCATCCGTGTTGTCAACAGCAGAGACAGAAAAGCTAGCTTCTCTAGAGATGCCTGTTGTTTTTGCTTTCAAGTAATAAGAGCTGCTCAAAAAGGATCAATGTGCTCTGCTGCTCACTGCTGGTCAGAGGTTGAAGTGGAAAACAAGAGTCAGTCAGACGCTGAAGGACGCTCATTAAAAATTAATAAATATAATCCTGGCAGCATTTGGAATCCATAAGTGTATCCCCACATGAACTATCGTGATATCAATCAAATCAAATCAAACTTTATTTATAAAGCACTTTTCATATAAAAATATAACACAAAGTGCTTTACATTAAAACACAACAAAATATAAAAACAAGCATTGACGATTTAAAAATGAATAAAAATAAATAAATAAATAGGGCCCCCCTCCCCGTACCTAGCCCCCCACCCATTTCACACATCCCACCCCCTAACTGATGGCAATGGACAATGACAAATAGGCTGAGCACAAAAACAGGATGCTGGAAACGCTAATAATTGGAACCCCCCCTCCGTGAACAGCCGCATAGACAGCCAAATGCAGCATCACAGGCAGGGACCGCTCCACCACAGCTAAGTGGTGATGCAGGTCCCCATCTAGAGCCGCAGTGGCTGAACAGCAGCCGACAATGAGGGAGAGGATCCAACTGAGGCAGCACCAGAAATAAAAATGAATAAAAATGAGAATAAACAAGTAAACATTAAAATAAGGTTAATTAAAATATATCCCCGAAACGATTTTTCTAACACCCCTAGATGAGACCAAGATGGAACTCTTCAGCATGAACAGCAATCGTCGTGTATGAAGGGGGAAGACTGCAGTCAGGCTTCAGCATGGGGGTGGAAACATTATGGTTTGGGGCTCCTTGTTTTGCAAAGGCGACAGGATGACTGATCTGTATTAAAAAATAAATGATGACTCTGTGGAGGGAGCTGAAAGTCCATGTTTTCCAGCAACAGCCCAGAACCATCACAGCTTTAGAGACAATCTGTTTGGAAAATAGCAGCTACAGTGTGGAAACCTGCAGAAATGTTTGACCACTATCATTGACAACCAGGGTTACATAACAAAAAGAGAGGTGAACCTTTACTTTAGAACTTTCCTTTATGATGAACATTACAGACCAAAATCTTTTTTTCTTCTGTGGAACAACAAACCTAATTGCCAAAATAAAATCAAAACAGTGGTAGAGAGAACCTATTGGAAAAAACTGGATTCAGCTTCAGACACGCAGCGGCATCGCCACAACAACAACAACAGCAGGAGAGCAGTATACTCCACTTCACATGATATCAACCAGAAATTCATTTGCCTGCAACCCAAATGCACACACTGCAGAGCAGGCAGGAGGAACCTCTAGCAAACATCTGCCAGCTGATTCCAATAAGCCTTTTGTGTTTGACAGCCTGGAAGTCCCCGCTCGCCGTGATGCGTGGCAACGGCGCTTACATTTCCTCCGTTTGAACCCGCATACCTGTCAGTCGAGCGCCGCTGCCTCCATCAGCGCGCCGAACAGGAATGGATGGGCTCCAACTGCGAGTCTGTGTTTCTCAAACAGGAGCATTTCCAGCCCGTCTTTCACTGGAGAGCGCAGGGCAAGAAAGAGATAGAGGGGGAGCGACGGCGAGGTGACGGTGACACATTGAACAGGCAGCTGACAGCAGCCATCAGGAGTCGTCAATGTCAAACTGAAAGAATGTTTCAGTCATCAGTTTCTCTGGTGCACTGAAAAAAAACTACAAACCATGAGGAAGAACATTGTATCTGTTTTTTAGCTAACCAACAGAGAATCTAGAGAAAAAGAATGTTCTGTCTGTGAGATGTTACAACAGAAGAACATGAAAGCTCACAGCATGTTGACAACCCATCCCTTCATCCATTTCTCAAGCCTGCTAAATCCCTTTCAGGTCACAGGGTTGCTGGAGCCAATCCCATTTACTGATGGGTGAAGGCAGGCTACACCCTGGACAGGTTGTCAGTCGGGCGTAGGGATGCGAACCAAAATCCAGCTGGGAAAGTGTAACTTTGAGCCTTTGGTATATTGCTACTACAACAGCCTACATGACAGGCGAAACTTTTTACAGCTGAGATGTTACCGACGACTTCTAAATAAGACGCTTTTTGACATTCTGTAACTCTTTGACTGTTTATGCAATCAACGTGAATCCGCTGATTCTGATGCGGGGAAAAGCAGCTTTTAGTATCGACGTTGCCCCGTTATGCAGCACATAGGGCTGCACGATATGAGGAAAACTTGCGATATACGATATTAGTGATCAATATTGCAATAACGATATAATTTGCGGTAAAAAAACAAATAGAAAAATAAACAAAAACATCATTCCCATTTCATTGCAACAGTTTAAAAATTATACTCCAAATGACCCTCATCGACATGGGGTCAAACATCTAACATAATAGGCGTCCACCTGATTGGTCAAAGCATAAAGGGATTTATTAATGCTTCAAGCTGCTAGAAGATTGTTTTAACACATTTTGGGTTTGTGATTTATTGCGATAATTGCCGTCTTTTGCGATATGCATATTGCAGAGCTGGATATTGCGATAACGATAAATTTGCGGTATATTGTGCAGGCCTAGCAGCACATGACAAACGTAAAGAGTTAACGTTCACATCATTAACACATTACGTCTGTGGTGCGACAGAATCAGCTGATTTACGTCGATTGGTTAAACAGTTCATTACTGTAAAGGCCGCTTTGCTCCGTTTCAGAATCCTCTGGAATTAGGTTTATTGTGTAAACGGTAGAGAGTTACGGTACTGAATCGAGCTAAAGCTCCAGTGTTAATTCAATTCAATTCAATTTTATTTGTATAGCCCAAAATCACAACAACAGTCGTCT
This sequence comes from Oryzias sinensis, assembly GCA_037389245.1. Classification (NCBI taxonomy): domain Eukaryota; kingdom Metazoa; phylum Chordata; class Actinopteri; order Beloniformes; family Adrianichthyidae; genus Oryzias; species Oryzias sinensis. The sequence continues at coordinate 2,644,008 of CM074507.1, forward strand.
CGATGGGCTTTGAAGTAAAACATGAACTCAAAAGGATCACGAATACAAAGAGTTCAATAGTAAAATACTAAAATGAACTAACAAACTGACTAAGCTATACTGGCATCCCTGCCCTTAGACCCCCCTTCGCGGTAAGGAAAAACTCCCAAAAAAAATTGGATTCCAGAAAAAACGCAGAAACCTCAGGGGTGCCCACATGAAGGAGGGATCCTCCCCCAGGACGGACAGGCGATTTACCAGAACTCTTAGAGAAGAATTAACTTATCTAAATCTACAACTACATATTTAAAGTCCAGCAGACGAGCTTCATCCAGCCGTGGTTGGGGGGACAGTCAGGGGGGCGAGGCAAGCCGGAGACAGGAACCACAGCCAGGTGTAGGAGCAGGAGCAGAGACGAGGTACTCGGTCAGGTACAGAGGGTTAAAAGTCTTTGTTTCATTTACTATATGCTATGAAACGGTAAATGTGCACTGACCCGCAGCTTCATACAATCTACCTTTTCCCAGTAAGACAAGCTTTATCGATGAATGAGGTTCTGTGTCATAAAATGTTTGCATTGATGTGGCAAGTATAGCAAACACTAAGGGGCTCGCAACGAGAGAAAACGATTGCAGTATTTTCCTCTGAGCATGAAACTAAATATATATGCATCAGGGTCAGGCACAAAAATGTTATCCTGTGTGCCCTTGGAGGGCTGGAAACTAGGGTTGGGTGACGTCCCCTAAATTGGCAGTTGACGATGTTTGCTGTAAACTATCGGGATGGAAGATGATATCGTGGGGGGAGGGGATTTTTAAATTTACGTTTTTATATAATTATTATTCGTTATTTTACTTTATTACTTAATTTATTTTATTTTCCAACTAATGACTCATCCGCGATGATCCAGTATAAACTGAGGGAAGTGACTTTAACAAAAATAAATAAATAAATAAACAAAATAGAAAAGAAGTAGACCCCTCCTGCACTTGATTGGTCGGATGGACCAGTGGACGGAGCGACCGTGTCTCTGAGCAGAGCAGCCGGACTTACAGCTTTGTGTTTGAGGGGAAGGGAGGATGCTTTGTAACGTGTGCGCTATGTTATGGAGACTTCTGACTGCGACCCGTCCCGCAGCTCCAGGTGAACGAGCTACCGAACTCAGGAGAACCTGGTCTTCTGGTAAAAGTGTGTGTCCGGGCAGAGCTCGGACCGTCAGCTCACACAGCGGCTTTGGGGCGGTGTGTGAGCTTTTCAAAGCAGAAATGTCACTTAGTCCTTAGAAACCGTTCAAACAATTACGTGGATTTGTGTTTCCAGTCGTGTCCCGCCAAAATAAAGCCTGATGTTATTCCCACATATTAACGTGCAGCCAGGATGCAGATTGCAGCATTTCCTGCATGGATTTATGTTCACCCAAAGCTAATGTTGTTAGTGCATGTTAGCATACTGCTAACACGGGCTTCTTTCTGGCTCCGTTCTTCAACAAAAAAAGCACTGACCACACGGATTAAAATTAAAATGATGAGCGCTTCATAATAACCGTAACATTAATAAAAGCACGTTTAGAAGATCGTCTCGTATATTACCGAGCTGCCAGATATCTATGTATGTGGCTTCTCAGCGGAACTCATTTCCCCTTCCGGTATTTCAAACCCTACTGCACATGTGCGAATGATTTAGTCCGACTGAAAGTGTGACCCATTTGAACGTTTGTTATAATCGGAAAATGTTTTTCTGGGCCCATAAACACAGTTAAATTCTAATTCGACCATTGATCCAATCGAGATATTTTGCACATGTTACCGTGGCTTATGGTGTCGACTCGCAGCGTGGGGGGGGCGAGGCATCACCCCCCCCCAGTCAGTCACCCATTACGGCAAAACCCTACTGCAAACCCACTTTGCCAACAAAAAACTATTCTGTTTTTAAAGTATTTCTGCCATGCAAAGATAATCAAAGGTAGAATCTGTTAATGGCGGCAGTTTAGCTCAGGCGGTAGAGCAGGTTGTCCAACATCCAAAGGGTTGGCGAATCGATCCCAGCTGTCGACCCCCGAGCGTGGCTAGTCTGCAGCTCACCACTCCCCCCAGGGGAGAATGTCCCAGTGTCATTTCCACAAATGATTTTATTCCTAATAAAGAGACTCAGAGAGTGACCTGCTGGCTGTCTTTTAATTATTTGACCATTCAGGTGGAACACACCCTGGTCTATGTTAATAGAAACAAAATGTAATTCAGGCTAAATGGATCTAATGCAGAGGCATTTCAGGAAATCATCACAGTAGCTTTCTGGCAAATATCTGTTCCTTTCTGTTGAGAAATGGTGACAATCACAGTGATTGCTGCTTACATCTATTGTGAGGTTTCAGCGTGGTTAAGTCTTTAGTCATGTCCTGTTTTCAGGATTCGTTTTGCCGCTGTCACAGCCTCACCAAGTTCAGGATGATAATTATCTACAGCTGTCTTAATTGCAGGTAATCGGCGTCTGGTTCTCAGCTGTCAGCTCATCTTCTTTGTCACGCTTTCCTTTTCTCCCTTGTTTCACAGTTTGTTCATGTTAAAGTTCCTGCCACAACCCTGGTCTCCTGCATGTTGGGTCCTTTAGCACCACTTCCTGATGCCTTCAAATTGTTGCTCTTTGTTTTGTCCAGGATAACCAAGACCCCTTCTGCACCCAACCACGAGAGTTTTCAATTTACAAATCTGCTGTTGACAGCAGATTTAGAACAATGACAAAACAAACAATCTTCCTTCTGAACATTTAAAAGGCTTTTATCTTGCTATTCTTAAGCCTTTCGGAGTAAACTATATTCTATGCATGTAATAATATATTACCTTTGGCACTAAAGAACGATTTTCTATAAAATATTAGTTATTTTCACGAGTTCTTTTCCTACTCTGAAGTAAGACAACTCGATCTCTGAGGCTCCGTCTTTCTCTCCTTGCGGGTGTCGCCCATTTCATGACATCTCCTAGATCCGGCCTTGGCAGCGTGTCTGCGTCTCGCCCACAAAAACCAGCAATATCTGACCTTTTGGAAAGATGGATGTGCATTTGTCCACGTCAAATAAAAGTGTTTAGCCGATCACCAACATTTCCTCAGAGAAAGTGGGTGTGTTTTAGCTTGGGGGCAGTGCTGGCAGCACAGACTCTTCCTGGAAGGGGCTGTTCCTCACTTTGTGACATCATAATGTGAGGATCCGCTCGTTTTCGAGGGTTGGGAGGGGCTGGTGTTCAGAGATCAGGTTTTTAGAGGAATGCTGAGAAATGTGTGAATGGATCAAAATACAGCTTTGGGGTCGTTTATAGTGAGGAAGGAACATTATTGATGTTATTATGATTTAGGCTCTTTAAATTACAGACGCTTGTTCATAAAGTTGTTCTCTGCAAAATTGGGTTGAATGTGTTACAGTAGGACGTGGCGCAGTGGTAGGGTGGTCGACCTCTGATCGGAACATTGCAGGTTAGATTCCCGCCTTGCCCGTCCATGTGTCAAAGTGTCCTTGGGCAAGACACTGAACCCCACCTTGCCTCTGGTGGTAGGTTGGCACCAGTGTTCAATGTGTGAATGTGTGAATGAGTCTGTGACTGTAAAGCACTTTGGGCCTTACAGAAAGGTAGAAAAGCTCTTTGCAAGTAAACGCAATATACCATTTACTCTAACACAGGGGTGTCAAACATACGGCCCCGCAGGCCGTGTCCGGCCCGTCAGGTGGTTTAGTCCGGCCCACACATGAAGAGTAAAAATCATAAGGATGTTTAAAAAAGAAAGCAAGTTTCTAGTCCATTCCTGTAGCGAGTTATGATTTTTTAAAGGAATAACCGAAATGCGCAATTCCGCCACTAGGGGGAGAAAAGGAAAAGCTTAACAGTTGAAACAACATAACTCTGCATTTGCCAAAAACGAAACCTAACAGTTCTGTGTCTAGGTAGGCAGTAGTTTGGTTCACCACTGAAGGATGATCAGTAGTGACACCCTAATGACCAAAATGTTGTCAAAAAGAAAAAAAAGGTTGAAGTGAAGTCCTGAGCTTTCCAGGAAAATGGAAAGCGTTTTATTTGTTCACGGATCTGAATGCAAACCTGCATGCTTTATATGTCATCAATAGGTTCTCCAAGAATATAACATTCAGCACCACTATGAGACTCTCCACAAAGAAAAGTTTCACCATTTGCAGTTAAGAAAAAAAAAGATTTAGCAACTATTAGCTGGACCGATAAATAAACATCTGGATTTACTGCAGCCGTGACGTCAGTGATGGAGCAGTGAAAGCTAGCTACCTTATCGCAGAAAAGTTGGAGCAAACATCCAATCCATTTTCTGATGGTGAACTTATTGAAAATGCTGAAGGCTGCAGAAATCTTGTTCCCAAAAAGCAAACTGGTTGAAAAACACTGGATTAGGCTACCATGTTGGTTGAGGCATGTTTTCCAATTGGGTAAAAAAACAAGAATAAAGCTTTTGTTTTGCCTTTATGCTACTGGTCCGGCCCAGTTGAGATCAGACGGGTCGAATGATTTGATTCATATTTGAACCGATTTGATTCATATTTGGCGTGACAGCTCTATTCAGACCAAACTCCAGGGCTCTTATCGCAACCGGGCGGTTTTTGAAAATATTTCCAGCGAAATGACCGAGCGTGGTGTTGAACCTTTCCCATAATTACTGTTTTTCTTTTCCGATCGCGGATAGAACCGTGGGGGAGACCTTCTGCAGGGCCGAAGGCGGATCCTCCTCCGGGGTTCACTTCCCCGTTCGGACCCTCAGATTCTCCAGGGCGGATTAATAAAAAGTCAATAGCATTTATTCTGGGGAAAGCCTTCTTTTATTACCGTTCTCCTTCCTTCGTAACACACAACGCGACTCCACCACCACACACACACTCCCTCCGGCTCTCTACTACCTCTCTCCTCTCTCTTACTCTTACGCGCACGCACACACGCACATAAACATCCCCATTCCACAACAGTGGGTACAGACGATCCTGGCTCCAATGCTTTCTTAAAATGAGAAGATTGTAATTGTGCTGGCTCCTTCGTGAAAATAAATGTAATAATGCAAAAAGAGCTCAGCTGTTGACAACACTGTTGTTGACATCCATTGTGGCATGTGGGTCACTTCTGGGTCATTTCACGGTCACACAGGAATTCAAAAAAGTTCCGATTTAATAGGAAATGTGAACGGCCTTGCAAAAAAAAAAAAAATCCGATTTTTTTCAAACAAATCGGAATCCCTGAAAACAAATTAATCCCTGCAAACAAATTGAGCCCTGCAGTGTGAACGTAGCCTTTGTTTAATCCTCACTTATAGAATTATATAAAGATATTTACATAAAAACACAAAACCATAATAAGTCTCTTTTAGGCTTTCCATACCAATAAAAAACAAAGCAAATGGGATAACCCTATATTTAATTGATGCTCTAAATAATATGATTTCTCACCTGTGTTAACACATAAACACAGCATCAGACTGTGTTGAGATGCCCCCCAGCATCCATTACTGCCCTCCGGTTTGCTCTAGAAATTGGTGAATGCAGTGGAATTGAAATCAAATGGAGACTTTCAAATGTCACTAATGATACATGGTGATGACCAGAATTATACAAAACAAAATGTTAATGCATCAGCCACAACGTTAGCAGAGACAGTTTGGACTGAAACCATGTGTTAACCTTAACACCAGTTTTTATTTCTTATCTTTACTGGAGGAATTATTACTTACTTTCGTTGTTTTTTCTTTACCACTCAATTTAAACAACGACCACAGGCACACACAAACTAAAGCACACACACAACAACACACTAAAGCACAGGCGTGCATGCAGAGAGGGTTAATGTCAGCTTTGCAGGTCTGCTCCTGCCCGATCAATAATTAGCTCGTTTAATCAAAGCAAAAGTGCTGGCCTCTGAATGGGCTCATGTACGCACTCATGCACACAGCAGAAGGCCTGATAATGACAAAGCATCGACAAGCGCAATTATTACAGCTCTAAGCCAACGTCAGCCATGGGCAGAGCCCCGCGCACACATGCACTCAAGCCTGGGAGCCGTCATTTCCATGTGCTTTGAATACAAAGCGGTCTGCTTGAATGGCGTGTCATTGTCGTAATGCCAAAAGAAAAGATTTTCTAAAACAAGCCTGCAGAGAAAGTTGATGGAATTTAAATGAGAAAAAAAGAAGCAGGGAAACCCAAAGCAGATTAGGGAATAAGGGAGACAGGGAAAGAGGGATATAAATGTGGATCTCTGCAGCAGATTGAGCAGGAAAACGTGATGACACATCCGTGAGGACAGAAAGCATCCACATGCAAGACGTGGAAATTTGACTTTTGAAAATCGCCATTTAGCTAAACTCACAGAATATCTCATCATTGTTGTGTGAAGTGGGGAAACTTTTCTTTTCTGCCTATTGTCAGTCTAGTCCAGTCCTTTGTCTACCGGTATATATAAAAACTTGACAGAGTGACCCCTCCCCCCTGGCGTCCAAACAGGAAGTACCAGCTGGCCTCAAAAAGCCAAAATCCCATAGATTTCTATAGAGAAATAAACAGCTGTTACCCAGTGATTCTGTTAGTCACAATAACCATTTTTGCTCTGATACCGTTTTTTAACATGTTCTTGCAAATCCCCCATATTTTTTCTGTATCCAAGTTATTCCAGTCAGAAACGTTTGACAGATCTTGTGCAGCCCACTTTCAAGTGGTAGGGGTGAGAACTTCCAACAAGCTCACTCCTCACTGGGTCCAGTTCTCATGAACAGTCAGTGGTTAGTATGGGGCGTTCGTGGTGCTGAAGTAGAGCAGTTGACGTCTGCTTAGAGAACCACAGGCTATTACCACCTTGCCCACCCAGATGTTAAAGTGTTATTGAGCAAGACACTGAACCCCACATTGCACCACTGTTGGGCGTTATGTGTGGAATGCATGTATGGCTGGAATGGGTCTGTGACTGTAAAACATTTTGGCCCTAGCATGGTAGAAAAGATTTATAGATTTTTAATGTTTCATTTAATTGCTTTCTGTTTATGTCAGAATGGAGTCCCAAATTGCTCATAACATGACTCCTGTGCAATCACACACAAACCAATATTTCTCTCATAAATATATCTAAAAGAAAACCACATAGATTTTAAATGTTATTAAATATATTTAATTTTCCTTTAAAAGCCTGTTACTTATTTTAAAACAGCATTTTAAAATATTCATTTAGTCATGCTGAATATTATTATAATTCTGTGGCTTTTGCTTTAATTTAGAAACTTGATTTCAAAAATATTTTCCAAAGTACTTTGTTTCTTTTTTTTGTTTTTTAGGCTGCAATAGTGCGCAGTGTTAGCATCCAAAAACATACCTCATAGGTTAATTGCTTAATCTAAATTGTCCCTAGGTGTGAATGTGAGTGCATGGGTGTGTGATTGTGGACACTCTACCCTGCGACAGACTGGCGACCTGTCCAGGATGCTCTCGCCGCTCACAAGGGTCGATAGGCCCGCAGTCTCCGTGGATCCGAAAGGGAATATATGGTAGAAGATAAATGAATGAGCTTTTTCTTTTTTTTTTCACATTCAGACGAACCATTTATTTCATGATGAGCTTTTTCAGCAGAATGAGTCCGTCTGTCAATTCAACCAAACAACCGAGACACTTTTTGTGATTGGCTACCTTACTTCAGACATAGCACCAGCACCCTAACTACATCAATCGAAGTTGTTTTAGCGAACGTGAGGGTGCAGTTCACACCTCAACACTAAGTGGGAGTATGCAACTCATCGACGGTGTTGCCAGATTGGGCGGTTTTGGTTCTAAATTTGCAGCTAAAATGCCTTTGGGGGAGAAGGGATAATTTGGGCGATTTTTAAGGCGTCGGTTTCGCTGTTTTTTCATGAAAATAGTAGCCGACTTAGGTGCAAGGCTCTGAGTCACGATAATGTTCTATGTACTGGAGCTCCATGACCGTACCAGACAGAGAAGCTCAATGGCCCGGGCTCTGTCATATAACCTGTTATTGGGGGTTTGCCGCACCACCCCGCCTGTCCAAAATTGTGTTCTTGACACAACTGTAGTAGGGGGAGCTACCAGCTTATGTTTTTAGTCTGATCGCTACATGGAGCTGTGCCTGTGTTTATCTCACAATACATGGAAGACACTGAAAACGTTGAGAGATCAGGTTTATTTATTTTGAAGAGTGCTACATGGTAATCATGTTTCCATGTTTGAGCTCATGAAATCTTTCAGAGATTCTGAGTCTGAACTATCTTTTATTTTGAAAAATGAACAGACCTGGGTACTTAATTAATCCAGTACGGAAAAAAATAGCTGTGTATTGTTGATTCTCCTGATCCTGTTATTTTTTATATACTGATACATACCGCCTTATGGTTGTGAAAATACGCCAACGATGGGAGGGGGACCACTGCCAAGTAGCTCCTTCCCAAGGCGCAACGCAGGCTAAAACCCCCACCCCCTAACCCTAATATGAGATTATATGAGGAAGGGGGTAGGTTGGGGATAAATGGTAGACTGTCCCCGGTCGCCAAACAGCCATCCCCAGCACTCCCCGAGGCGCCAACGCCCCAGACCTAGTACCACCCACCCCACAGAGAGAGGAGCTGTACTCTCGGAGTGTCCAGGCCTCACTCCTGCCGCCAAGTTCTGGGAGAGTTTGGTCAGGCCTCGACGGACCGAAATTCGGCTAACCGCCAGGGCAACCGACACTTCAGCGGAGACCCCGACCCTCAAACCCCCTGTCCTCAGACTGATAGTGGGGACTCCTCAGAAAGCTCCCACAGGACGGGGCCTATAATTTTAATATTTCTATATAATTTTTATTTTGATGTTTCATAATCCAGTGTTGCCTCTTGGGGATCCACTGTTCTGGGGCACTACCAGCTCCGCCTGTAGGGGGGTACTGTTGCTGCGGTGCTCATTCTCATTGGTCTGGCTGGGGTCCCGCTCTGTGGGCCCTAGGCTGCTCAGTGTTGGTAATGACGGGGTGGGCTGGGCCTTGGAATAATGGATCCCCATATCGTTTCCTCACAGCAGAACCAAGCCAGACCTTTTCTTTATGCTGTAGTTCTTTGTGTGTTCAGGGTTCTACTGGGGGAACTGGGCGGGTGGAGGGAGGAATCTGGTGAGGGAGGGGTCCCATCTGTGTGTGATTGTCCTGTGTTTTCTGTTTTAAATAATTTTTCATATTTTATGACTATTTTATCTTCTTTTATGTTAAACGTTTTGTGTTTTTAACCAAAATGAAAGGCTCTATACAATCAAAGTTTGAAGTTTAAGACTTTGACCTTGACCACCTTTAATATCTTTGAAGCCTTGTTTTCCGTGATCTTCAGTTTGTCATCAGTTTCTCCCTAACAGCCACATTAAAGGAGGTTGTCTTGTGAATCTAAATATCTAAGTAAAAGACTGCAGTAACAGAAACCTCCAGCTGCTTGAAGATGATCTTTTAGCCTTAACCTTCCATAAACCTGGAAATGATTTTCTGTCTAACCTCCTGAGAAAAATCCCTACTTCTTATCAGTGTTGTACACAACCATGACAGCAAAACAGCTAAACAAAATGTTGCCCTTTTAGATAAAAAGACTAGTTTTTTTTTTTTGTTGGTATTTCAACATTTCATCCAGACATACTTCACCGTTTAAAACAGGTTCTATGAAACATCCTGGCAAAATGATGTCAGCTTTTTTTCTTTTGCATTTATTGGGTAAATCGCGATCATCGTTGACGTTTCTTGCATTAGCTGAGGGAACATTAGCACTTTGGTCTCTGTGAATGTTTGCTTTGAGCTGTAAAGCATCTTCCTCTGTGTAGCGGCCGTGCACGAGCCTCTGAAAATGTTCACGCTCAAGAACATTTACTGAATCAGGAAGAGGCGATAGATGAAGGTGTGAGGAAAGGGTATGATCAGACTTCGCGTTAGACGGTGAGAAGGTCATTTTGATTTGATTTACTGCAAGGTATTGGTTTCATTTTAGCTCAGAGGAGTTCAAGCAAAGCCAATGTTCACCCGTCACACCCTATTGTACGGGTCAAATAAAACAGCCTTTTCTCCAGGGTCATTTCCTATTATCCATGTCTTTTTGGTGGTGAACCCAGATTACATAGTAGGGTTAGATTTTTTACTGGATGTATTGATTTTAAAAGATTTTTTACTTACAACAAAAAGCAGTTATTTTAAGACTGCTTTTTAAAACCGAGTGGACGGTGTGAACATTTGAAAAGTACATCAAAATACATTTGTATGATGACAAAAAATTTAACAGAATCCTAAACCTGTACACCAATTGCATTGAGGCCGTGTAAAACAACCACTTTTGCGCAATTTGCCTGGATGAAATTTAGTCATACATGAATAAACGTGGGAAAAGTGAGAAAAGCTTTACTTGAAATTTTCACAGATGTATCACAAATAAACCACCTTAAAACCATAGTGTTGTCTGCTGGTGAAAAATAGCCAGTGGGTGTGGGTGGCCCACAAAGGCATTAATATTGTAGACAATCTGGTGAAAATGTTCATGCACATTTCTTACCTGCTGCGAGTTGTAGAGAAAATGTAAGCAACATGTATGGGTAAAGTAAGGGTGAAGCAGGTGAGACGCAGGCACGTGTTACTGATTTTTCTTTTTTTAAACCCTGTGAACTCTGCACAGGGAACCCGTTGGTTCTGTTCAAGTGAAAGGTGTGCACCGTGTCCCTCATGCGGCTTGGCAGTTAGAAATGAGGACATTTGTCAATCACAGTGTAATTTGCGTGGGTACACACCTTGAGTAACGGCATTTGTGCGCGGCCAGTAAGGACTAGTGCGCCCACCTCATTAACGACTGGAGTGCTGACAGCATCACCCGCACGTCACAAGAGTGTATAAGAATATTTTTATATATACTCCACGGTACACGAACCACGTGCACAACAATTGTACATTCTACATACATGGTGCCGCTTTAAATGGCCACATGACGCTCCAGAGAACTGCGAGACACACCTGTACTCATCCTAGGATTCAGCCCCTCCTCTCTACAACCCTCAGCAGGTCTGGACAACCCAAAAACCAAAAGCCTCCGTACGGGTCAACCCCTCATGCAGGGGCATGTGATGAAGGCAAAGAAGAGTTTGGTTTGTAATGTTCCCCGTAAAAAGTCTTCAACTGTTGGAGACCGAATGTAAAATTGAATCCAAGAAATCCCAGTTTGATTTTATATGATTCATTTGTATGATGGGGCAAAATAACAAGTGTTTGGTCAATAACAAATGTCACCTAAAGTTTTCTGTTTGTGTGCGTATTATTTTTAGAAATGTACTTTTTCCTCCACCGATATGCAACAAGCCATGCCTTTGTCACATGCACAGGTGCGGGTCAGCCCCAGCAGGGGGGCTGTGGGTTGTTCCAAAATCTTAAGAGGTCCGCAGGTGTGTCTTGCAGTTCCCTTGCGGCTCAAGCCAATTGTCGTGCGTGGGTTAAGTGTATTGTCAAGCATTTGTAAGAATGCTGTAAGTTACTCGCACTTATGACGTGGGGGTGATCCTGTCGTACGGTGCCCTTCATGCAGCACTCCAGTGGTATGGTCCAAGTATTGGCTCCTGACTGCACAGAAATACAGAAGACTTGGGATGTGTGCACGTGATTGTAGGTGCCCATCAGATGTCCATAGGATGTCCACACAAACTACACTCTGATTGTTCCTAATTTCTAACTGTGCAACAAGGAGTGCCCAAGGAGCGCACACCTTTTACTAGAACAGCACTAAGGGACTCCTTGCGCAGTGTGCAGGTTTCAGGAGGTTGACAAACAGAAAAATCTGTTTGACATGCCTGCATACAACCTATTTCACTTATACGTACCCTTATGTTTTGTATGTGTTCACTACGACCTTTCGCCCACAGGACCTCCATAGAAAACATTTTCACCCTACGGGCTCACCGAGATGGTGGTCTACGGCCTTGATTTTTCATACAGATTTTTTGCCGACACACAGTATCCACCCGTAAGGGCACTTGTGACTAAAGCACTACTACTGTACAGTGAGAGAAAACAAACAAACCTGTGGATTCTTTTTTCTCCTCCGCTGATTGCATCCACAAGTCCACTCAGCAGCAGAAAGGGTTTTCACGCTGACACAAAATGAAGCATCAATTAAAGGCAGATGGGTTGTATCCATTACAAGCCTTTAATTCACGTCACCGCTTTTACCGGCGTAGTCATTTTCCAAACAATTGCTAGTTTATTGATTAAGGCCGGCGTCCTGATTAACCCAGCTGCTCCTCGCGCGATAAACACTAATGAATTTACAAGACCTCATTGAGCTTTAAGCAGTTTCTGACAGGAATTCCCCAGAGGATTCAGACACATTTCTTCTGCTTGGCCTCAAACTGTTTTAGTTGATGAGGCGTAATGGCTTCTTCTTTAATGGCATTTATCATATCGCTGCCGAGGGAGAGAACAGGAAGGAAGTGGGGAAAACTGAGCATTGCATTAGCAATCCCACAATACTGCCTAAATGATAATTGATCAATTTCTCTACATCCAATGAACTAAACAGCTTTAGAATTGTCTTTGGACTCGCTGTCGTCTTCCTACCCACAGGTGGAAAGCTGCTGATCTGGATCGCTATGGCAACGGGAGGTAAAGCATGATGAATGAGGATTTATTATGGCTGGTGTGTAAATGTAATGAAGCAGAAAAACAGGTTGGATAAAACACAAACACAGTTAAAAGCCATTTGCAGAAAAGCAGACCCTTGCCGAGCTCAAACTGTACAATTTAGAAATAAACTGAACCAGAATCTTTATTTATCTTTAGTCAGACGAGCGAAAGATAGGCTCTACGGTGTACGCCTTTGCTCTGCAGCTCGCAGGCTTTAAGAACACTGTTGCCACGGCAGCAATTAAGAGCCAATTATAGTCTGTTTTCTCACTGTGACTCCCATAGCAAAAGATGAAGACGAGGACAAGAGAGCGCTGAGAGTAAATGTTTCAACAGCCATGTATGCAATTAAGATGACAATCCACAAAACGCACACTTAGTTAAGGGTTTGCTCTGAACGTCCTGATGGTGTAATCCATCCGGCAGTCCATAAATGGTAAAGAGCGGGCTCCAGTCCACAACCAATACCCCAGCAGATGGAAAATAGAGCCAGAGCTCTGCAAGACCCAACATTTCAACGAAAACAAACCCATCCATGATAGGCTTTAAAGTAAAAGATTGGATCAGATTACACTCATGACTGAATATATACTGGTTTATGGAAGATAACCAGGGTAATTTAGTAAAAAAAATAAACAACAGATTAAAGAAGGGGAAAAAAAACGATTTCTTCCTTTCACTACTATGTAGCCATAACAAGCTGCTATCTAGACCCAAACTGTCACGCAGGAGAAGCCAGTGTTTATATCTGTGCTCAAAAGGTGTGTGGCGGCAACAGAGTATCAGAGATACTGGTGTATTCTTCAGCATTTTTCACAAGTTACTGTGCTTACAATGAATTATACGCAAATAAAAAACATAGTTATATAGGGCTTTCAGTTAAATTAAAAGTAAGGCCCCTAAGTAGCAATTAACATTATCTGCTCATTTCTAACAAGAAATTTTAATAAAATTATTGCTACTTTAATGATTATTTCCTTTTAATTCGGCTTTGCTTCCTAATACCAATAGCAGAATCAACAGGAGTGTTCAATGAAAGAAAAGATGTGTGAAAACTTTAACAACAGCAACTTGTCAACAAAGGTAATGAGATTCAAGGTTTGCATAAAAAAGAAAGCCTAAAAAAAATTTAGACCGAAAAAAGAAATTGAGCCTGAAAAGGTTTTAGAAGTTCAGTGTCACTTTTCCCTACAACGATTTCATGCCTTGAAGTAGTCATGGCATCTTGACTTCTGGCTGGCAATGAAATGTTTCAGGAGTAGATAACAATCCAGATGCCATGACTCAGCTTCAAGACATCACCTTAATAAATGAGAACCTTTACTGACGTACAACTTATGTAAACGTGTCAACACACAACAAAGGTCTGTTCATAGTCAAGGTTCATAGGGTGGTGATAAACATTATTTCTTAGAAAAAAAAGCAGGTTTTTTTTTAAATAAAGGCAGCTTTTTCTGTAAACACGTTTCATATATTTTAAAACGTGACTTAAACAAAGGATGTTAGATTCTTGAAAGAAAACCAATGACAACAGGGAATCCTTTCAGTGGTCTTTTACAAATTCTAATTAACAGTTTTCGTTATGGGGACAAATTGGTTCAGCTACCATGCAAGCTGTGGTGGAAGAGTTGTGATCTGTTGCAGAGGTTAAAGGCAAACCCAGAACTCGGAAATGTTGCATTTCAACAAAAGACCACCGGAGGCTGTTTTCAGAGAGGGACAATTTCCCACTGACTCGAATGTTAAAAAAGTCTAACTTTGCAATGAAATTAAGCTTTTGTACAACCTGGTATCTAAAAAACTATTTAAGTATTTATTATTTTTTTACCTGTAAAAAACAAACAACAGTGTTGGGACTTTATTTTTGTATCATAGTTTTTATTTAACTAGAGTTCAGTTTGTGCATTTAAAAGGGCCAAATGTTTTGATTGACAGATGAGTGGACTATCAAATGGACTCAACAGAACTCTCGCATTACTTTGTTTACTAAATTATATTAAATTTGATGGATAGATTTCCAATCAAGATGTCACCATTCAGACCAATTATGAGAGGATGTATGCATGAACGCGGGGAAAACAACGAACAGGTAGAGAGGTGGGGGCGGGGCTTAGACTTGCCCCTTATGATTCCAGACCCCGCAAAAAACTAACAGCTGCTTCCTAAGAAAAAATAGTTATCGCCAAATGAACTATCGCGATATATCGGCAAAAAATGTTTTCTTAGACCCCTAGTGTTTTGTCTCCCTGTGCTTTCATGTCAGTGGGAAACTGATCCAATCGTCTCTTTGAGAGGTTCAGGTTGCCGACCACTGGTTTATGTTGACGCAAAGCCAGTGCAGTAGTGTCCAACGATCTGAATAAACTGTTTAAATGCACCATGATCTGATCAACAATCAGCATAACCCACCCATCTCCATTGGAAAGAAATTTTCATCCGAACGAGTCTGATTGGTGCAGAGTATACTGGTCAGCGTGAATGTTAAGAAAGACACGATCCAGACACGGGCAGAGTATTCTGAACGGCGTGAAACATTTTTTTTCATGGGGGGGCCTGGCAAAAAATAATTAAGAAGCACTGGATTACTGTAACGGCCTGCTCAAAACGAGCTGTAAACCAGCTTCAGTACGTCCAGAACGCTGCTGCTCGAGTCCTGACCAAAACCAAGAAGTACCGTCACATTAGTCCTGTGCTCAGGTCTCTGCACTGGCTTCCTGTAGCTCACACAATAGACTTTAAAGCAGTTTGCTTGTTTACCAGTCTCTCCATGGCCGCGCATCAAAGTACTTCTCTGACTTCCATCCATCCATCCATCTTCCTCCGCTTATCCGGGACCGGGTCGCGGGGGCAGCAGACTGAGCAGAAATACCCAGACTTCCCTCACCCCAGCCACTTCCTCCAGCTCCTCTGGGGGGACCCCGAGGCGTTCCCAGGCCAGCCGAGAGACGTAGTCTCTCCAGCGTGTCCTGGGTCTTCCCCGGGGCCTCCGCCCAGTCGGACATGCCCGGAACACCTCTCCAGGGAGGCGTCCAGGGGGCTTTCGGACTAGATGCCCGAGCCACCTCAGCTGGCTCCTTTCGATGTGGAGGAGAAGCGGTTCTACTCCGAGCTTCCCCGCGGGTGACCGATCTTCTCACCCTATCTCTAAGGGAGTGCCCAGCCACCCTACGGAGGAAGCTCATTTCAGCCGCTTGTATTTGGCACCTCGTTCTTTCGGTCATGACCCATAGCTCATGACCATAGGTGAGTATTGGAACGAAGATCGACCGCTAAATCGAGAGCTTTGCTTTTCGGCTCAGCTCTCTCTTCACCACGACGGACCGATAGAGCGACCGCATAACTACGGACGCCGCTCCGATCCGCCTGTCAATCTCACGCTCCGATCTTCCCTCACTCGTGAAAAATACCCCAAGGTATTTAAACTCCTCCACCTGGGGCAAGGACACTCCACCCACCGAGAGATGGCAAACTACCTTACTCCGGTCAAGGACCATGGCCTCAGATTTAGCGGTGCTGACCCTCATCCCAGCCGCTTCACACTCGGCCGCAAACCGCCCCATTGCACGCTGGAGGCTCTGGTTTGATGAAGCCAACAGGACAACATCATCTGCAAAAAGCAGAGGAAATCCTGTGGTCCCCAAACCAGATCCCTTCCGGCCCCTGGCTGCGCCTAGAAATTCTGTCCATAAAAACTATGAACAGAACCGGTGATAAAGGGCAGCCCTGCCGTAGTCCAACGCGGACCGGGCACAGGTCTGGCTTACTGCCGGCTATGCAAACCAAGCTCCTACTCCGGTCATACAGAGACCAGAAAGCCCTCAGTAAGGCTCCCCGGACCCCATACTCCCAGAGCACCCCCCACAGGATGCCACGGGGGACGCGGTCGAACGCCTTCTCCAAATCCACAAAACACATATCGACTGGATGAGCGAACTCCCACAAACCCTCCAGCACCCTAGATAGGGTGTAGAGCTGGTCCACTGTTCCACGACCAGGACGGAAACCGCACTGTTGTTCCTGAATCCGAGGTTCGACTATCGGACGGACTCTCCTCTCCAGTACCCTGGGATAGACTTTCCCAGGGAGGCTGAGGAGTGTAATTACCCTATGGTTGGAACACACCCTCCGGTCCCCCTTCTTAAAGAGGGGAACCACCACCCCTGTCTGCCAGTCCAGTGGTACGGTTCCCGACCGCCACGCGATGCTGCAGAGACGTGTTAGCCAAGGCACTCCCACAGCATTCAGAGACTTGAGCTGCTCAGGGCGGACTTCATCCACCCCCGGGGCCTTGCCACCGAGGAGCTCGTTGACTACCTCAGTGACTTCCGTCCGGGTAATAGACAGCCCCACCCCAAAGTCCTCACTCTCCGCTTCTTCAAAAGAAGGCGTGTCAGTGGGATTGAGGAGATCCTCGAAGTACTCCTTCCACCGCCCGACAATGTCCCCAGTCGAAGTCAACAGCTCCCCACCTGCACTGAAAACGGTGCCTGTGGAGAACTGCTTTCCCCTCCTGAGTCGCCGGATGGTTTGCAAGAATTTCTTCGAGGACAACCGATAGTCCTTCTCCATGGCCTCACCGAACTCCTCCCAGGACTGAGTTTTCCCCTCCGCAACAGTCCGGGACGCAGTTCGCTTAGATTGCCGGTATCTGTCAGCTGCCTCTGGAGTCCCGCAGGCCAGCCAGGCCTGGTAGGACTCCTTCTTCAGCTTGACGGCATCCCTTACTTCCGGTGTCCACCACCGGGTTCGGGGGCTACCGCCGCGACAGGCACCAGAGACCTTGCGACCACAGCTCCGAGCAGCAGCAGAGACAATGGAGGTAGAACACACGGTCCACTCTGACTCAATGTCCCCAACCTCCCTCGGTACCTGTTTGAAGTTCTCCCGGATGTGGGAGTTAAAGACTTCCCTGACGGAGGGCTCAGCCAGACGTTCCCAGCAGACCCTCACAGTACGGTTGGGTCTTCCAAGTCTTTCCGGCCTCCTTCCCTGCCAACGAATCCAACTCACCACCAGGTAGTGATCGGTGGACAGCTCCGCCCCTCTCTTCACCCGAGTGTCCAAGATGGTCACTGGATGGTCGCCAGAAACAACTACAAAGTTGATCATTGACCTCCTGCCTAGGGTGTCCTGATGCCAGGTGTATCGATGGACACCCTTGTGCTCGAACATGGTGTTCGTTATGGACAAACTATGACGAGCACAGAAGTCCAATAACAAAACACCACTCGGGTTCAGATCAGGGGGGGCGTTCCTACCAATCACACCCCTCCAGGTGCCACTGTCATTGCCCACGTGGGCATTGAAGTCCCCCAGGAAGACAATGGAGTCCACCATCGGGGCACTTTCCAGTACCCCTTCGAGAGACACCAAGAAGGCCTGGTACTCCGAACTGCTGTTTGGCCCGTGAGCCGAAACCACAGTTAGAGACCTGTCCCCCACCCGGAGGCGGAGGGACATGACCCTCTCGTCCACCGGGGGGAACTCCAACACTTGCCGGCTGAGCTGGGGGCTCACGAGTAAGCCCATGCCAGCCCGCCGCCTCTCACCTTGGGCAACTCCAGAGTGGTAGAGAGTCCAACCCCTCTCTAAGGACTGAGTTTCAGAGCCCAGGCTATGTGTGGAGGTGAGCCCGACTATATCTAGACGGTATCTCTCAACCTCTCTCACCAGCTCAGGCTCCTTCCCTCCCAGAGAGGTGACATTCCATGTCCCAAAAGCCAGGTTCCATGATCGGGGTTTGGGCCGCCGAGGCACCTGCCCTTGACTGCCACCCAAACCACATTGCACCGGCCCCTTTTGAGGTCTCCTACGGGTGGTGGGCCCATGGGAGAGTGGTCCCACGTCGCTCCTTCGGGCTGTGCCAGACCGGGGCCCGTGGGAAGAGCCCCGGCCACCAGGCGCTCGCCTGCGGGCCCCGACCCTGGGCCTGGCTCCAGAGCGGGGCCCCGGTGACGCCAATCCGGGCGACGTAATCGGGTCCTTGTTTTTTCTTATCATAAGGGGGTTATGAACCACTCTTTGTCTGCTTAGCCGTGTGTATAACTTATCCACACCTTATCCACACCTGTTTTCATTTTCTTTTCCCTTTTCTTTCTGTTAAAGTAAATTTTATAATGATTATTTATGTTTTTATGTATTATGATTTGAATGCATTTTCCTGTGTTGTGAAGCAACTTTGTGTATGAATTGTGCTATACAAATAAACTTCCCTTGCCTTCATTCAGAGAACCTTTGTTTATGTAAATGCAGCTAGTGATGCCATGCTGGAACGACAACTATTTTACAGTCAATCAGAAAGATCTCTGTTACATAGTTATATTAAAAAAAAACTCAAAAGTTGCAAACTTTTTAAAGGCTACTGGAGAAAACCTTGAGGAACACTGACTTCAGTAAAGGTGACCTATGTCAAAACAAGAAGTTATTCAATTAGACTTGGCACCACTTGACCAAGGATCATCCTCTTACAGAGCTGCCGGATCAAACCCTCGACAGCCTAACATCAATCCTCACCTTTACTCCTGTGACCTTATCCAGCAACACCACAGCCAGACACAGAGGAAATTCCTGGTACCAGAGCCCTAATCAGCTGCTACCGAAAAAAACATTTCCAGTAAAAAGTGAAGCATGTAGAAACAAGCCACGACCCTATGCTGCTGCGTGGATTCAGCAGTGACTCATGAGATGAAACGCAACAGACACTTGGAGAAAATTAACCTCTGATCTGCGTCTGCCTGCAGTTTTTGGTTTTAATCAAGCAGATGAGTTCTTATCAGATCAGTTGAAACATCAAAGGCTTCTGCAACTCTTCTGTTTGTTTTTGGTCATGTTTTTTTTTAATTATTTTTCTCCGTTTCTAATTCTGTTTTGTCCACTCCGGTTCCAGTTCAGCAGTTTTCACAAGCGTTCAGTCAAAAACGCTCAAGTGACTTAGTGGGAAGAGAGGAAATTAAAAGTGGATTAAGAGGCGTGATCCTAATTCCATGGAAGGGATGTCCGGAGATTTCCCTTGTTTACACTAGTTACTGTGGGAACCACTCATTTATGTGTGCATGTGTCTATTCTTCTGTTTTATCACTTATCAACCAATATTTGCACTGGTTTCTGCTTGTTTGCTGTTCTAACAGTGACTTGCTTCTGCAGGTGTGTAACAGGAAGACATTTCATTTGCATTTCTCCATTTCCGCCAGGACTTCAGTTTCATTTTAAATGTCCTGACTTAGTTTTTGAACCCTTATCGGTGCCACATTAAGACTGCATGTAAATCAGCAGTAAGAGCAGACGAGAACACAGCAGACAAGGCACAAACGCATTTGTGTGGACTGCAGTGACAGCAGCACCGGCTCATGCTGAGAGAGAGGACGGCTGTGGGGATGAGAGGGAAGAAGAAAGAGGCTGCAGATAAAAATGATGTGGCCTGACACGTTGCATGCTGGCTTGGGGGTCATCGGCTCGTGTTGCCCGTCTGCAGGTAGTGGGAGTCAGGAGGTGATGGAGGGGAAAAAAACAAAAACATCACTTTGATGCTGTCTGCCCACAGAGGAGAACGGCTTTTAAAAAGGAAACAATACAATGAAGATTTAAAAATGTGCACAGAAGCCAAAAAAGACAAGTATTTTTTAAAATAGTCAATGAATTTATGGACATATATATTTGTAGATTGTATCGTGAAAATCCAAAGAAAACCATTATTCAAATGAAATGACTGCCAAAATAACAAAACTATTTAGGAGATTGGTAAAAGACAATAAAAATATATATGAAATTAACTTTTCATCTGACTTTGTTCCAAAATGCGGATCAATACACAGTAGCTTTTTTTTACCAACTATTTACCTACTTTTTCGGTTGGTTACTGGTAATTTTATATCAGTATTTATCCATATAATGCTAAATGCATTTGACCATAGAAGCAAAATAAAGTACCATTTTACCATTGATATGAAAAAACAGTTGTAATAGCGTTTCACCTTTCGCATTCTCCCTGTTTAATGGGTTTTTCTTGTGCAATTTTGCATTTTCGACCGCACACTGTGTTCTGTGACCTGATTGGCTATTGACCTTGTCAATCAATTTCCTTTGTGTGTCCTGCACAGATTACAGTTTGCAAAATCGACATCAATCTTTGGTCGCAAACAGATCTCTGCTTTTACTTTTTAATACTAAACTCATTCTATGAAGGTTTAAATTTAGTGAGTTTAAACAAGAGACAAATGTGTGAAAATGTCTCATCTAAAATCTAAAGTCCATACACAAACAACGAAAACAGTCTGATAGACAAACATTATTTAACCCTTTAACATAGAAGATGTTGCTGCTGGCACTAAATAACACCCTCTTTTTATTTTTCCTTTACTTTTAACAGCTGAGCAGACCGATAGGAGCTGAAGGCCGCTTGTGTTGGACAGATTATACAGATACAAAGGGTTCTGGATCTTCTAACACACTAGATGTGTATTTGTATAAACCCCCTTTTGTAATTTAGGCTAAACTTTAGTTATTTTTATATTGATTACATTTGTATCCTTTTTGTTGTTGTCGGACCGGACGGAAAAGAAGAAGAGAAAAGAAAGGAGGGATGTTGGAGACAGGGGGGTAAGAGCACAGAAGAAAGGGGGGGAAAAGGGGGGCCAAGGAGATCTGGAGGATAATTACAGAGGTGGTGGTGGGGGGGCTAAAATCATTAAGCGAAAAGATGCTGGAAGATTATCCTCATTACTGTCTGGTGTAAATGTTACTTAAAAGGGGCGGGGCCTGTCCACACACATACCCCTTGTGCTATCCTAGGCACATTAACATTGGGAGTTGGGTCATCTAGACCCACTAGACAGAGCTCTGAACCTTTTTTCTTCAATGATTTGTGATCTTCACTGGTGTCCATGGATTACATGAAGTCTTTCCACCTTTATCCACCTTTGTCATGGTAGGGAGAACACGCCAATGGAAGGGGGGGGGTCATCTGGACCCCATAGGATAGCACAAGGGATACTCAAGAGTTACAATCATACCAATTGGCTCAAAGAATATTCACATACAAATTGTGTCAACCTGTACTCAACATAGGGCTGGGCGATATGGCCTAAAAATAAAATCTCAGATCCACGTCTGTGGCAGTAAACCCGTACCAGTCCCAAACAAAAAACTTCCCACTGTCACCGGTAGCCATGCTGTCGCTAGCTGCTTCGTGCGTCGATTGTCGCCGTGTGATACTAAAGCTACGGAAGCTCTGGGGAGCCAAAAATGCGCCACATAGAAACTCGATTTAGTTATTTTTGAAATCGCCCGTAACAAAAAATTCGAATTAATTCATTTGATCGATTTATCGCCCAGGCCTAACTCAACACAACTACAGTTCACACGCAGATATGCACACAAACAAACACATGTAAACCAACACATGTAAAACATGATACTTAGGTACACTTGGGGAGGGAGTCCAGCCAGACACCAGACTAGCAGGACCACCGCAGAGGCCCCCCAAATGCTAAAGAGCAGGGAGGCACAGGAGTAGGGAGAGTGCAGGTCCCAGCCCAGCCAAGAGGATAGTCCTCCGCCCCACCAGGGGGCCCAGCCCGTGACCCCACCCTCAAACAGCCCCCCAGCTCTCCCACAATAGGAATTTTGGAGGGGGCCAATGCTCAAGAGCAAGGACCTAAAACTGCATAACAGGGGCGCAGACACCTCCCGCCTCAGATGTAATATGATCCCCGGTTCATCGTCGGGTCTGCCCGGCCCGGAAAGCCGACACCGTAGAGACACTGCCAAAGGCCTGGTTCCCCCCACCAGGGATGGGGTAAGGGACAGAAGATCAGAGGTGCCTCCTCGCTTAACTTCCGCCGTCTACATGATCAAAGTGAATCAGCTCATTGTGAGGAAACGATGAGGCAAATGAAGACGTTAATAGAACTATTCAACTACAAATGGATGATTCAGGATGGAGTAGAGCAAGGAGCTTTTGGCCCACCGATCGTAGTTTGTACAAAACAACTAAGCTTTTACAAACTTGTTCGTTGTCTGCTCCTGATTCTCTATTTGAATTAAGAAATACTCAGAAACACAGTTTTAAGCTTATTTTCTGTATGTATGTCCTCCATCACTAGGAGAATGCTACAAGAACCATTTTCACAGGAGTGGGACTTTCATTGTGTCAACGGTTGAAGCTTTAGCTCCAATGTAAAAGGGTTCAAAGAATTGTTTTGTAGCCCCGTATCAGACACTCCATGTGAAAGATGCATGGAGTAAGTAAACACCACTGCACTTCCTCCGTGCTGCCCTTTCACTCCATTTCCATTAGTCTGAACAGAAACATCAGGCTCAGTGGCAGAAGCAAAAACAAGCCACATCCTGATTTTTATCAGTGAGAATGAAGGAAAATGGATCTCATGCTTTTCTTTTATGAACAGTGATGTGAAAGTACTTAGCCGAAGGTAGGGTAGAGAGAAGCCATAGAGTTAGAGGAAGAATTTGGATTCGCCTTAAGAGTCTGAATTCACATCCTCTGATTTCCTGAGAGGTTTAAGCCAGCTCCCGATCAGCATCCGCCCGTGCTCGTACCTACATTTGTTTCTGATTTGACTACATATCTGTTTCTGCAGCTGTTCCGCTGTATCTGCGTTTCACACCAAACTCACCTTTACACCGTCAGGAGAACAGGTGTCAACAGCACAGGAACATAACTGTTATTTAGGGAGCATTACGCAGGCTTGTTTAGGGATTACAAAGGTGTTTAATCGTCATTTTGTCAAACAGAGGGAAGAGCAAACAGGAGCAGGAAGTAGAAATGTAGGAGCTAAGAGCTCAGCTCATTAGAGGCTATCGTAATGCTTCACTGTCACTTTAGAGAAAACCATTTTATACGGATTTCTGTAGCAAAGAACGGATTGAATCCTTAGAAGAGAAAGTAAAAACTACCAAAAAAAACGTTTTGCACTTTGGATTTAAAGGTGATAAAACAGACAAGACCTGACATGATGAGGCTCTACACAGTGGTGTTGTGGCTGGCACTGTTGCTCCAGTGATAAGCTTTTGGCTCGGTAGAAACATGCATATTAGACTGGCTCCAAATTTCATCATTTAGTGATGCTTCTAAGTCTAAATGGCCGAGCACACGTGATTATTTTCCATTTCAATGTAAATGTTCGCCATGGTTGTCTTCCTTCACTTAGACAGCTGGGATAGGGTCAATCACACATTTGAAATTGGACATTTATGGGGGTTCAGGATGAGAGGAGCTCTGGAAAACAGGCAAGGCCTGAGATTCCAGGTGAAACTAGATTTTGAATCTCTACATAAAGATCTCTCCACAACTCTTAAATCAACCACTGTGGGTCATCACGTTAGTTTGAAGCTAAAAGGACGTTTTGAAGTCATTAAGCGAGTAGCCTTCCATGGGAACATGATAAAGATGGTAAATGCTGTTACAGACTCAAGGTTGAAGTAAGCTTTTTATAATAAAGGTCCTTCTGCTCAGGGATGATCTGCCTCTAGAGATGAGACTAAAATTACCAAGATACTTATTTTAGCTCCTTTTTGAATCTAATTTATATAGATAACTAAAAAAAAGTTATTTGTTTAGTTATTCTTATGTCTTTACGTGCCATATGTGACAAATGGTAAAAAAGCTTTCTTTCCCTTGGTGGCTAAGATGATGGTCTTTTTCTTTTTGGGGTCGGTATAACACAATCAACCAAAAAGTAAAAGAAGAAGCCTGAAATTGGTCAATCAACGTTCAAAGAGGGGCAACATGTAGGGCTGTATCAAGCATCCGCACACTCGAATATTCGCAATCTGTTCCCAAAAACTAAGGTATGAATATTTATGACATCTGAAATTGCTGATTCGCAATCCTTATAAATATTGTAGAGTATGGTAAAAAACACACTTACAACAATGTAATAATATCACTAAAATTACAGAATAATCTTGGATTTTAAAGGGCCTCCTCTATGCTTTTCCTCATCCTATTAGAGTAGACTATATACAAATATATTTTCTAAAAGAACAATTTTTCATTAATTTAGCCGGAAATAAGAAGATTCGATCTCTGAGGCTCCGCCTTTCGCTTCCTTGTGGGTGCCGCCCATTTCATGACGTCAACCTAGAGTTGGCTGCGGCATGTCTGCGTTTTGCCCATGAAAAAACAAACAACATCCGAAATTTTGCAAAGACGAAAGTGCATATTGTATACAGTACAGACCAAACGTTTGGACACACCTTCTCATTCAAAGAGTTTTCTTTATTTTTATGACTATGAAAATTCTAGATTCACACTGAAGGCATCAAAACTGCAAATTAACACATGTGGAATTATATACATAACAAAAAAGTATGAAACAACTGAAAATATGTCATATTGTAGGGTCTTCAAAGTGACCACATTTGCTGACACGTTTACTGCTTTCCACACTTGGCATTCTGTTGATGATCTTCTAGAGGTTGTCACCTGAAATGGTCTTCCAACAGTCTTGAAGGAGTTCCCAGAATGCTTAGCACTTGTTGGCCCTTTTGCCTTCACTCTGCGGTCCAGCTCACCCCAAACCATCTAGATTGGGTTCAGGTCTGGTGACTGTGGAGGCCAGGTCATCTGGCGCAGCCCCCCATCCCTCTCCTTGGTCAAATAGCCCTTACACAGCCTGGAGGTGTGTTTGGGGTCATTGTCCTGTTGAAAAAGGAATGATGGTCCAACTAAACGCAAACCGGATAGAATAGCATGCTGCTGCAAGATGCTGTGGTAGCCATGCTGGTTCAGTATGCCTTCAATATGGAATAAAACCCCAACAATGTCACCAGCAAAGCACCCCCACACCATCACACCTCCTCTTCTATGCTGGGAACCAAAGCAAAAGATGTCCACTATGAAGAACATGGAATATGACATTTTCAGTTGTTTCACACTTTTTTGTTATGTATATAATTCCACATGTGTTCATTCATAATTTTGATGCCTTCAGTCTGAATCTACAATTTTCATAGTCATAAAAATAAAGAAAACTCTTTGAATGAGAAGGTGTGTCCAAACTTTTGGTCTGTACTGTATATAAAATAAAAGTGTTTTTTTCCAAGTTACTGCTAGCTCTGTGGGGAAAGTGGGTGTGTGTGTGTGTGTGCGTTAGCCTGGGGGCGGAGCTGGCAGCACAGTCTCTACTGGAAGGGGCTGGTCCTCACTTATCTACATCATAATGTGAGGACTAACTAGTTTTTGTGGATCAGGAGGGGCTGTTGCTCAGAGAGCAGGATTTTAGAGGAATGCTCAGAAATGCGTTAATGGATCAAAATAACGCTTTGGGTTTATTTTGTTGTGAGGAATGAACATTGAAATAGCTAAAAAAACAGGGATTTTGCATGATTTAGGCCCCTTAAGTATTTGAACTAGACTCAACACTAACCGTTAGTCCTACTATCACTGGAAGTAAAATAAATCTTCGAAATAAAGTGTCAAGGAAGGTTACCATAATCAAAGTAAAACTATAGAGTATTTCTTTGTAGATAAAAAAATGAGACTGAAGTTCCGTTCACTGAAATATGCTCTGAAAAGCAGTTGCTTTAAATATGTTCCATGGTTTGATTGAAAAAATATAAGGACTATGAAATTAAGAATATTACAAAAAAATCATGTGATCAATTATGTCACAAGAATAGCGGTGAAGATGTACTAGAACCCATTTGATAAATGTTCTTCTAAAGTTTTTTTTTTTGGTATTTCCACTAAAGTGAAAAATAAAGCATTTTGTAAAACAGATTGGTAGTAAAACAATGTCATTTCAGATTGAAGGACTGAGTGTTTTCAATTTGTTACAGAGACCATTTTTCTAAACACTCTGTTTCTTCATTTACTATCAGCGTCATCCATCAACTGTTTCTCAACCCTAAGAAACAAGCTACAACCTGAGCAACACGGTGGGGAAATGTCAAAAGAATGTAGTTGAGTCCACCCACCTGCACCTGTTCACCACACAAATCTGAGCCCAAATAACATTAAAACAGTCGACTTAATAAAATGAACCCTGCCCCCCCCCCCACAGTTTCCCCTAGTTTGAAAAACCCTTCAAAAGATTTTTTTTTAAACCAGAACTTGAGATTGTTTTAGGTGCAAATTGCTCCCTTTTGGAACCACCCACAAGTGGCCTTCCAAGGAATTGCAAGATTTCCCACTTCTTTATTTCTAATGGCCAAATAATATGCAAATTTTGACACTATATGTTATGAGGATTTTTGACTTAATGCTATTTCTACTCACAAACTATAATGTACTTCATCTTGGTCATGTGATTTATTGATAATTGATGATTTTTAAATGACCTAATTCTGTGTTGGTAAAGTACACATATGTATATGTTTTTGTATTTTTTAATAATATTTTTATTTATATTGCACCTTTCTGGACACCCAAGGTCGCCTTACAGGTACAAACCAATCATAAAACTTAGCTACAGGAATAAAACTGTAGTTAAATGTATAAAATAATAAAAAACAATGGAATTATAGATTAATTAGGGTGGAGATTTAATTTTGGTTGGTATATTTTATTAAACCTTTTACATTTGATCAAAGAAAAGTTTTTATTCTTTCTTTTTCACAGTAATCTTGGAAAATATGAACTGATTGTTTATCCTTAGGGCGGATGTTGTCAAGACAACTTGTTTTCTCTGCAAAGATCCTGCAGTCGCTCATCATGTTTAGATTGAGATGCTAAAATTATTTTAGCAGGTGCTGTTGACTTGGCCACTCCCTGATACAGAATTTCTGCTGCATATCCCTTTGTTTTTTCTGCCAAAGCAAAACCTGTTTGACTGCTAATGACTGCTCCTTGACAACACACTGCAGCTCAATTTCAGCTTCTAAATCAACAAATAAATTATACTTTGGACATTATAAACGGTCTTGTTGCCTGATAAAACACATCTGAAACATAATTTAGTCAACTAACCACCTTCCAACTACTTCTCCAATATAATTTAAAATAATAGTCTCACCAATGTTTTTGGGTGTCTAAAGCTTTTTTTTTTAAATAAGATTTTAGAACTGTAAAACTGCAAAAGTTAAAAAAATAAATAAATAAAAAACCCTACTAAAATCTTATGGGATACATTTTCTTGAGTGTAAAAGATGAAGTAACTTCTAACCATCTTTGTCTCCTTTCATCCAGTGCTACCACTACAGAGGATCAAGTAAAGCTCATTTGCCTTATCTAAAAATTCAGCCAAAACTCTTTCAACATCAATGATCTTCATAGACTGTGAAAAACAACTGAAGCTCTTTTGCCTGATCATCCAGATTCATCTTTATTTGGAAAACCTGTGAGGATAATCACTGGACACTAGGCACTAAAGGTATTGCCCAATCTGGATCTAAAGGCCTTTTCATGCCTTTAGATCAGCTTTGAAACTGAAAACTATAAGAAAAATACACTACCCGGTCGAATGATCAACGATTTTAGCTATTAAAGCTACCATTTTTTGTTTATGTGCAATTGTTTATGTCTAGTGTAGAATTGTGCTCTGGCCAAAGACAACTTGATTATAACCGGGCCAAGCTGTGCCAGATAAATTTTCAAAAACATTCGCTTAAGTGCAGTAGTGGGACTGGGTTGAAGCAGGTCTACTAAAATGCAAAGACAGTCTCCAAGACGCTGCCGTTTCTCTTCTGAATGGATCCGTGTTTTTCCTTAAAATCTTTTTAAAGCTGAGATGGACAAATGAGAATATTTGTTTAATTTATGTCATTTCTGGACTGACTGTGGCAAAAGTTTTCATTTTTTTCCATAGGCAACTTAGTGCATCTGTCTCATTAGGGCTTTGGTTGCATGTGTTATCGTCTGCACTAAAGTACCTGTCTAGAAGACAAAGTATGAACTGGCCAACACTGGAGATCTACAGAGTTGTTTCCATTAACGGCAACCATGGCTCACAATCTGATGGGCAAATGCTAACTGTAACCATGGCAACCCAACTGCATGCTTGCCAAATATTACTTGGGTACATGCTGTTACCCTTTAACTACTCTGAGCCATCCAACTGCTATAAGATACGCTCCCTAAAAAGGTTACAGTGAAATATTTGCCCAGGACGTACTGGGAGTGTTGCACTAACCCTAGATCCAATGTGAGACACAATCATTGTAAAAACTTTATGTTGGAACTTTTTTGGAGATATACCAGATAAACATTTACTACATAAAGGGCTAGCCATCACCCTAAAAACATTTTATCGACTTTAAATTTAATTGAATTTAGGGTTAAATACAAATCAGTTAAGTATTGACTTCTTTTCCATGTTTCCATCAGAGGCAATTATAACACCTCTATTAGTTAAACAAGGTTGGAATTTTCATTGATTACTTTACATTACATTAAATAATCTGGCATAAACAAAACCTGCAAATTCTTACCTTATATGTTACAAATATTGGAAAGCAAACATTTCTAAGGCTGTAAAACTCCTCACTACACACCTTATACACTTTTCTCTCTTATCAGAACTCTCAAAGCTGAATTTAAAAAAATCCAGCATTGTAGAATGAAACCAAATATGTGCTAGCAACAAAGATTTATGTCCATTTAGCAAGCTGAACGCATTCGGCACAAGAGACTCGACATAGATTGATTGCAATGGTCAGAAGCCAACCAGTACACAGAACACAACATGCTGTAAAGAAAAAAAAAAGCTGAATCCACAAAACACCAAAACTACAAAATATGTAAAGGAAAGGACCTCTGAATATTTGTAGAGATTGATTCTTAGACCCAGCCCTAATTACTACCAGAAGGAATAACTAATATCTTACTATATTTCTTTGAAGCGTCTCTTTTTCTCTACAGTTTCAAATCAGGCTATAACAATGGATCAAAAACTCAGTGAGATTCTTTTGAGACGTTAGTGATGTTTACGTGGACATCCATTGTTGCTCAGGTAAAAACTGCATCAACTGTTTGCAAGTACAGTCTTGATTTGCTTTGCTACAGCAATAAGTCCTTGGAAGTAGGCCTGGGTAACAACCAAATTGCATCTTTTTTGGTCCCGATATCCATGATATGCTATTTCAATTAATTGTCCTATTGATTTATAATCTAATACTGATTCATTTTTATATATTTACTTTGAAACAAATTCTGCTGACATTATCATATGTATGTACAGAACGACTAGGTTTCAAACTTCCTATTGCTTTACTCAGCGGGTCTGTTCTTGGTAAACATGGTACCAACAGTGATGGCACGTCCTTTGGTACCCTGGGAAGTAATAAGTTTAACACACGCTGCCGTGGTGCAGAGAGAAAAGCGGTCGACCTCTGATTGGCGGATCACAGGTTCAGTTCCCACCCTACTTGCCCATGTATCACTGTGTGCTTGGAAAGGACACTGAACCTCACATTGCTCCTGGTGGTTATAGGTTGGTACCAGCGATCATTGTGTAGATCTGTGTGTAGATCAGTAACTGTAAAGCGCATTGGGCCTTCTAAAATGTAGTTAGGTGCTATAAAAGTATATGCTACTCATCATATCATTATACCAGGGGTGGGCAAACTACGGCCTGCGGGTTTATACCCTGATAGGGGTATTGTTTCCCAACTCTTCCTTTTTCCATTTCTACAGCTTACAATGGAGCAACCAGCAGCGATCATGAAAAGGTGGCATCCTATTACAGCACCACATTGAGCTGAGTCAATGAGCGCTCCACAACAACTCATTTGTTGGTAAATGAAGACTGTACGACCGGTGGAGTGATTTCATTCACCTTTGGAGTGGGACTTGCCTGAAAAGGTTGAATTCTGTGATGAAAGGAGAGTACGTCCTTCTCTTTTGTCCATTACATGCACAAAACAAAGATACACTTCCTGTGATTTTGGTAAATGCAGAGAATATGGAGCATAAAGAAAGTATGGAAGCTGTCTGTGTTTAACATGAAGTCTCACATAGGGAGCAGATGGTGATAGAAGCAAAGGACCACATGGTAAATAACGTGCAGTTTGTGTGGTATAACAGGAAAATGCCACGGCCCCCTGAAGACACCCCCCGAGGAGCGTATGTGTTTTCTCTCCCCTCCCTCTATCGTTCTCATTACGCCATTATCCCCTCTCCTTCCTCTTCCTCCTCTTCTCCATTATTGTGTCATCTTTTCGACTGGCTTCATTAAAAGGAGCTGAGTCTTAAGGGAAATTTTGCTAAGCTGCTTTCTGGCTCTCTGCAGGTAGGTGCTGCTTTAGTGGGTCACAGCCAAATGCTTAAATGCTCTGGCCCAGCACACTTTTAAAGAGACCCAGTAGAATATAATGTCAGAGTAGGACATAGAAACTAAGGTTAAGCTTTTTTTATTTCCTTTACCTCAAAAAATCTCAGATGATGCAGCTCAATTTCATCCTAATGGACAGAATTACATGTTCCACTTCAAGACATGTCAATATTATAGTATGGATAGTATTTACAGTACTGCACTGTAAATAAATACTGTCTTAAATTGAATGTTGAACCCAAATATATTACTTTCACAGCACGTCTTTTAGACAGGTCATTCATTCACATTTTAGAGCAGAAAATGGTAAAATTGAAAGAGTCACTTTGATAATCATTTGATCAATGCAAAGTGTTCCCCGTGGTCTTTTATTGGTGTTTTTAGCCAAAATACAAAAACCTGTGTCCTTTTCTAAGACATAGTTTCTGCAGAGCGGCACCAGTTCAACACAAATTCACCTCACAGTCAACAAGGAGCAAAACTCCCCCTCCCCTGTCTGTTGCTGAAAGCTCTCTTTTGAGACGCTCTCCTGCTAGCTTACAGCCCCCCATCCAGCCCAATCTAACGTTACCGATGCAACAAAAACAGGAAAACCAACAATGGGGCGGAGCAGAGAGCTAAAATACGATTATTTTCGTCTGTTCCTGATTCATAACGATTTTAATAAAGAAAATAAGAGACTAATAAGAAAAACTCAGAAATGACAGTTTTAGCCGCATTTCTCTCATCAGAAAAATGTCACAGGAACATGTTAAAAACCCAAAAACACGATTTTCTTTGAGGCACGTTGCTATTGTTTAATAAAAATGTAAACCCTGGAAGGTCAATAATGATAAAAATCAAATAATTCCTGAATTTTTGTTTTAGGAAAATACATTTCTCTTCTTTTGACTAAATGTATCACTTTCTACAAATTGTCCCCAACATTAGTGATTTTAACGTTTTTAGTTTGTAAATAAAAGTAATTAAACTTACATAACCTTTTTTTAAACCTGCTTTAGCGTATTTATATTACAACCCAACCAAGACTAAATCTATGAAAAGAAGCTCTTAAACGGATCTTTTGAACAACACGCTGCTCTCCGTCTCCAAGTCTCTATTTTAGTTATATTTTGAGAACAGGTATGGATGGTGGGACCACCAGCCGTTGGCTGCAGGCCACTCGGTTAGATGGTGGGTACTTAAAAGCTTCCCAAATAACAGCTGATCAGAGTCCAGTGCGGCTTCTCGCATGAGAGCAACACGGCAACAAACCCGTGTTGACACAAATCACCGCACAATGTCCTCTGCTGACTTCTAATGATGTGTGGAGCAGGCCCATAGCCTGCGGGACAACAGTTAGCCACACCGCTCATGTCGCTGCAACTTCACCGACCCCCGGCACCCATGTCGTCCTTGATCAGCCGGATGCGGTCCCCCAGCAACCGCTAAATTCATCACAACAAGCGTTTGAGCCCCAGCGGGCCGTATCTCTGATTGCCCTCTCGGACAGCAGATGTTGTTGTCAAGACTCTTTAGGATTGCACAACCGTGCTGAAACCAAATCCTTCTGTGAGAATAAACAACCGGGAGCGTTGCCATTGAGTTTCCCACACCACCACCTGGACTCAGCCGGTGTCCTTGGAAAGTTCATCCAGCAAATCACAGGGATCAAGAGAATCTGCTTTTTTCAGCGTGTTTGCTCAGGGAGCGTGCTCACTGGAGTCTAAGAGACAGCAGTTTAATAAATGATGAGGACGGGAGGCTTTGGTTCTTCACAGAGTAGAAAAGTGGTGACGGGGGGGGGGGGGGGTATCACAGCAGACAAAAACATACAACCTTTGTGGCTTTTCAAGCGTCAAAAATACGTTTTTCTGAACAGTCGGCGGTAAAAACTGACTTTTGTTGCTCTATAGATGAACCAATTAAACCGTTAGAAATTATAATTTGAGACAGAAAATGTCAAATATTTAGAGAAATTTTAGTTGTGGTCTTGTTGCATTCACCCAAACGTGAGTGCATCGTGCACACAGCTGTCCGACAGCAGCACAGGCACAACCGGCTCTCAGATCAGGGCCGTTATAAGCTGGATGTGGTCGCAGCGGGCTTAAAATAGAGCGTTGATCCGATAATGGACTAAAGTTTATGGTCATTAATACTCAGAGGTCTGGACACATGGGTCAGTGTGTGTACAGACATTCGTGCAACCCTTCCCTTGGATGTGTTTCACATCAAAAGTGGTTAAAGATGAGGACGGTTGTGACAGAAAGGAATGTGAGAGTTGAGCTGAAATCTGTGGGAAATGATGAGAAGCTATCAGAAATGCACAGAACTCGACGGGGGAGCAGCTATGGAAACCTGCTGGGAAAAGACTGCTCTACCTCAGAGCCACGGCCGCCGTCTAAAATGAGAGTAAACTGATGGGAAACATGATGGTCCCAAATATGACCGTAACACTGGCATTCAGTGTTAGATCCATGTCTTCTCAGATGTCTTACCTGTATCTGGTTTGCTGCTTGAACATTTCTCCAGAACACTTTTTGGATCAAGTTTCAAATAACCTAAACTTCAGTGTGTTTTTTGAAAAACAAGTTATGATATCAGTGGTGATACTTTCACCTCTGCTATGCCTGCTTATTGGATTCAACATCTGGACCTTACCTCCTCCTGCCACGGCACCGCCCCCTTCTATCGGCACAGCTGCCTCGCCACAGATGGAAGAGGCTGCCAGAGGAACCCAGACATTCACCAACCCCATACAAGTCCAAACCATTGACTGTATATGAGAACTGGACCGATAAGTGTGACATGACTCATATAAAATGACTTACTTCTGGTTTCTACCAATCAGGTCAATTCAGTCGCTATTTTCCCCCCCAATAAAAACATTGCCATTATGGTGCCAGACGTCATTAATAGGCAGTGATTAGTCCAAGTCATCTCGAATGGCAACCATACAAGCATGTTGGAAGGCCACACTCTTAAACATAAGACCACATACTATTGCTTGGTCAGTTTATAACTTGAAAAATGTGGAGAGAAATTATTGAGAACATTAAAAGAAAGTTCAGTAAGGTTCATTGTGTCTATGAGCTTAAATGAATTCTTAGGTTCTTTTTGTTTGTCACATACTAGGGTTGGGCGATGTCCCTTAAATTGGCCGTTGACGATGTTTGCTGTCAACCATCACGATGGACGATGATATCGTCCATCGGCACAACCCTATCACATACCTGACATGTTTAGGCGGAATCACTTCCGCCTTCGTCAGAGTCGCCATCCAATGACGACTCTGACGGATGCTAAAAGAAAGGTATCAAGAATGGTTATTCCGACCAAACTCATGGGAAAACTTGGGATTTTGGATTCTTGGAGCCAACTTCCTGTTTGGAGGGTTCCAAACAGGAAGTTGTTACTCAGTCCAGTTCTCATATACGGCCAATGGTCCAAAACTGAAATATAATTTTTTTCTGCTGCCTTTACTATACAATGATAACAGTCCTCACTGTTTTATTTTAAGAACTTTTTATGTTTTTCTTTTCTTTTCATTTATTCTTCCTGCCTAAACGGTGGCATTTCTGTAAAGCTCTTTAAATGATCTGTTTGTACCATTAAAACGGCCTCTCTGTGTCTTTTAGAGCCTCTGTGAAACCTAAGAGTGTGTGTATTTTTAAACGACGTGCAAAGACCTGGCATGAAGAAAATCTGGCGCAGATGAAGGTGAGATAATCCCGATAACAAGAACTATCATTATCGTATGAAAAAACTGGCTTTTAAATGTGCAGCCTTTAGCACGTAATCCGTACGCACATTGATGCACACGCTGATGAAGTTGGCTTTGTCACATAGCTAACAATCACCCTTTGTTCTATTTTTATGATCCTATTTATAACGAGAATAAAAGCAACTTCCAAGTCTGCATCAGAAAATAATGGCAACGCAACTCTCCACCGTCAGGAGACGAGATAAAGACAGAAGAACAGAGGGATGGGTGGTGAAGTAGACATTAAGAGGGGACGAAGGGAGGCATGAAGACTTGGAGGGGGTGGACTGTGAAGCCCCAGAAACCGTGGCAGAACAGTGCCAGCTCCAGGGAAGTGGAACATCAATTAAGGGCAGCATGCCCTAGATGACACAGTGACGTTCCCACAATGCACCACCACTGCATCCGCCACGGCTGCAAAGAAAGAGATGTCAGAGTAGCGTCCAGACAGAACCCTGCGCCACAGTAAGATTTATTTTTTTATTTTACCAGGAGGACATTGGATTTTCTAAGTAAAGACATTTCCTTAAAGATGTCTTTTTATTTTTACACCCAAACCTAATGTAGCACGACAAACTAAAAGAAAAAACCTTCCCAACTTGGTCTTTATCAAAAACCAACATGTATCTTCTAAACCCATTTTTGCCCCCTCTGGGCAAAGGCAGGGGGCATCCTGGACAGGTTGCCAGTCTGTCACACCCAAGCACTCTCACATCCACACCTATGGACAATTTACAGGCACCAATGAACCAATGAAGCATGTTTTTGGATGGTGGGAGGAAGCTGGAGTCCCCGGGGAAAACCCACGCATGCACGGGGAGAACTTGGACTTGGTAACCAGGAAGTGCCCCCGTGCAGCCCTAAAAGCACCATTCCAAAGAGATTTCAAACGCCGCAAACGCGACAAAAACCCGCCATTTTTATTCCGCCGTATCGTTTGTTTTGTTATGCACCTGTTGACTTCACTGTGATCCCTCCTGCTGAGAGCCCACCTGCTGCTCAGACACGCGTACATGCAAAGAACACACTCCTGGTCGCTCTGAATTATTGAGCAGCGAGCGGCAGGAACGCTCAGCAAGGACACTGAGGGGTGGGTAACGAGACACCGAGCGGAGCCTTGTGCACGTCACTGCACACACAGCTGCCATCATAACCTAATCCCCGTGAGGTTTATCCTGTGTTAGGGGACACAAAACACGCCACATATTGAGAGGTAGACCTAAGAGTCAGAGCACATGATGTGTTTAGGTCAATGTGACATCACATCCTGTCGCATCAACATCCAAGTCAGCTGCAGACCGTCCAAGCATAAGACAACGACCGATTTCTGATTGGTCCCAAGAATCTGTTGGTCATTCTGCTGATGCACCGGGTTCAAAGATCCATCAGAACCCGGTTAATGTGTGACTACAGGAGGAAGGGACTTAGACCATGGAGGTCTCCTCACATCCCGTCACCGCCTTTAGGTCATGTGGAGCCACACATTCCCATCATTCTAACCACAACACAACTTCCCTCAGTTCAAAGGAAGTTTTCCTAATCTGCGTGCAGTTAATCCCAATCCCTGCTTCCCCTCCCAGGGCTCCAATCCAAACAGACACGGCTCATTTCCCCCAGCAGGACGTGTTCGCAGGCGGCCGTCTGCGTGAGGAAAGATTTCCTCACATGCAGTCAAAGTAGGACCTGCCTCACGGAGCGTGAGAGGAGCTTCAATCCACCAAGGTTTTGTCTGTGTCGGGTTGTCGCTCAGACTCAGACAACCCAACAAGAACACAAACACTGAGTGACGCGACTGTGACTGAACAGCAACAATGAAGTCAGTTACAGTAGTTTGTGTGCAAACGGGGTTAATCATAAACATAAATAACAACCAATCATGTAGTTTTAAAACTTCAACAATTTTAAAAATACTTTTTCAGGTTGTTTTTTTTAGAAACATAAAAAAATTATCAGTGACTTCCGTAAGGTGCAGATTTAGGCCTATAAATGGTTTCAGACCAGATTTATGTACAAACCCATCTGGGGGGGTGGTTAGGGTTAGGGTTAGGTGGGCCCTGCTAAAAATTATAATCCTAATTTGCTGCTTGTGTTGCTCTGTCATGTCAATCACAAACACTAGTCGTAGCTCTTCTGCAGCGTCCTACAATACCTGCGGTCATGTAGAAACAGACAAATGTGTGGTTCCGACACCCGCCTGTTTGTATTGTGGCTGTCGCCATCTTAACAGGATATGACATCATCACCCCAAGTCACTAGACAATTACTGGAGAAGTTAGACCCCTGCAGACTTTGACAAACACCTAACAGTAAAATATCAGCGCCTCTGCTTGTGTTGTTAAAAGTGAATTAAATACTCCCCCAGGACAGGTTCCTGGATAGTAAGTGAACTCTTTTAGAAAATAAAACCATGTTTCCCTGGAATGAGTGGAAGTTCACTAAGCCCCTAGTGGTCAGGTAATGTGCTGCAGCTGGCTCCAGTTTCTTTTTTGCTTTCAAAAGAGTTTTAATCCGGTGTGGGTACCGGATCGACTCGGGCCATTGAGACGGTGGATCATTTATTCTTTAACTGTGGAATTATAAAAACTTTCTGGGGTGAGTTCTGCTTCTGGTATTCTTCCAAAATGGCAATGCCAGTTCATTTACACTCAAAAAATGTTCTATTGGGTGTGGTATCATATAATAGACCAGAAAATACAGTTCTTAATATCCTGATATTGCAAGGAAAGTTTTATATGCACAAAAATAAATTTTTGAAGACCAAACCACTTTTTATAACATTTAATAAAGAGCTCTATTTTAATTTCAATCACTTCATTATATGAAAAAGAAGAATGGCTTGAAATTGCTTAGTTTTGTTCAGAAATACAAACTTCACGAGTACCCCTAACTAGTATTAGACTATTTAGATTGGTTCTATGTTCCTTTATTTTATTTTACTTATGTTTTTATTTATTTGTGTTATGGTCATTGTTTCTTTTTTTCCCCTCTATTCTTTATTTTCTATGTTAATATGTTATGTTTGGCAATGGTGACTGATCTTCGAGCTAATATTGATTACATTGTTATTGTACGTTATTTAATGTATGATACCGCAATTGTCAATAAAGTTTTCAAAAAAACTTAGCGACGTTAACTCATTGGTCGTGGCAACTTACAGCCAATCAAATAGTGTGACGTCATCATTGGTCGAAGGACCCCGAAGGACCCCGAGGAACATCCGGCAGCCCGAGAACATGCGGTACCTACACCGGAAGTAAAGGGTTGCTGTTTGTCTGTTTTAACATCATTTGAGAAAGTCCGACATGCATTTGTACTGGACTCTTAGGCTGCATGGAGGCTGAATGTGTGGATCACAGATACAGTAGGATAGGATAGCTAGCAGGAAACAGGAACCTACCAAATACATGTTTGTGGGCAGGTATACATCAGGCTATAGGAAGAGCTAACGGGGAGCCTTAGTAGAGTAAAAGCTTGTCTACATTTAGGAAAATTCACTTCTGAAAGCACAACTTTTAGAAAAATATTGCACGATGAAATACTGTGATATTGTGGAAAAGGTTAAAAAAAAACTCACTGGTTATATTTGATTTACATCTGCAGGTTTTTTTTTTTTTGCAAAGCATAGAAATTCAATAATTTCTGTCTCTAGTTGCTTCGTAATTCTAGCCCAATGAGTGAAGAGATCTTTAATCATGTTGATTTGTCTACAAGCTTTGGTTGGAAACAGGAAAGGCCGCTTGACGGATGACCAAGCGCAATGTTCAGGACTCCGTCCGGACCAAAAGATCAGTCCAGTCTTAGAAAGCTGCAACAAAACCAAAAAAAAAAGACGTTTTTGCAACTTTTATGTAAAAAAGGTAAAGAAATGGAATTCCTTAAACTGTCCCACCCTAAAATACGCCACTTTGTTTTTTTTTTAACCATTTTTGATGTAAAGTTTTCTAAAAATATCCTTTGAAATGTTTGATTGCCAAGATTCTCCTCAAAGGGTGGGACCTTCCAACAAGCTTACTCCCGAGTGGTTGGAGCGGTTGCCATAGAAACGTTGACTCAGGCCAACTCAGACCAACCCCTGCTTACTGACACTGTCTACTCCGACACGGCGAAAAGAAGGCAAATGAATTGACTTCAATTCGTTGGAGCTAAATCCTTTTCTATCGACCTCCTGTTCTCTTATACAGTCAACAGCTTCGTTTCCATAACGCACATGCGGCAAAATGCTGTCAAAATTCTAAAAGTATCGAAAAAAACACAACTTTCGTCATAACACTGTATCCATTAAACCATAAATGTGAATAAACACAAACCAACTCACGCCATACTTGATTTCATGGCGACGGATGTGAACGACACTTTGATTTACAGCAGATAGACTCAAGTTTCTGCCACAGCACTAGTACTGGTTGGTGATTTAAGGGCGGAGCTGTGGATCCAACGTTTGATGAGCGCAGGGACGCTGTGGAACATGTAGTGGCGCCCGCCGTGCAGCGCCCATCGCAGCCAGTTCCTACCAAGAAGCGCATATTCTATAAGTGTCTCCATTGCAGTTTTGGCAGAATATGTCAATACGCCTCGAAAACGGCCTCCTCCAAGCGCAAAAAGTTGTTTTCAGACAAATGCACGTTTTTTTTTAAATTGTGGCGCTTCCATTAGGGGTTGTGAACGATTTATTATAGCAAATCCAATTTGCGCAATTTCATAGTCGATGAAATCGCGGCTGATGACACAAACCTTGATGCTCCGTCTCTAGATGCATCTGAAAGCCATTCAAGAAAGCTGGAGCCGTCCTGTTCCATTTCCGTTTCTCCACGGTTGCCGTTCTGCAGACTAAACACGCCAAACACACGAGTGACGTCACTCTTTAGCCAATCAGTAGCCCAGAGACCGCCAACGCCGCAATCCAGTCATGATTGCAGCCAAAGTGCCAATCGTTCTACTAAGGAACAGCGCAGACGCAACAGCATGGAACGGAAATGGAATTCAACAGCAGACTGTTATGGGGTGCATGTCCAAAGTGTGGCCAAATGAAATGTGAAAAGTGGCCCATGGCAATCTGCCCCAAAACACCTTTCAGAAAACGTAACAAGTATTGCAGCCAATAATGTTAGCAGCATCAACTATAAGCAAAAGAAACAGCTGTTCTATATTTACCAGAGGATGGAAGCAGCAGGAAAATAATCCACAAACTACATAAAACATTAAATAAAAAGTATTTCCACTGATGACTCGTCATATTTTTCCCTTCTGGGTCATTTTAATCTTCTATGCTTTTTTTTAATATTTTATTTTCTTCTATTTTAGCTCATTTCTTATTTTATTGAACCAAGAAGCAAAACTTATATTAAATCATCACTTAATAAATTACAAATATTGCAATACTCTTGATAAATATTAGTCTAGAAAAAAGGCCTTGAAAATATTCCTTTCGTTTTGGCACCACTGTCTTTGGGAAATGCGTAATTGGTGTTGACATATGATCAAGAAGCCTCCTCTTCCTCCTCTTCCTCCTCTTCCTCGTGACCAACTAGAAGGATTTCCTGTTTATTAGATACACATTTTTATTTTAATGTTTTCAA
The DNA here is from genome assembly GCA_037389245.1 of Oryzias sinensis. Lineage (NCBI taxonomy): Eukaryota > Metazoa > Chordata > Actinopteri > Beloniformes > Adrianichthyidae > Oryzias > Oryzias sinensis. The sequence goes on from CM074507.1 coordinate 2,684,185, forward strand.
ACTGTCATCATCCATTACGCCAAACAAGAGTTTGAGTTACAGATGGAAAGAACAAACGAATCCAACCAGACCGGCTTGTCTGAAGCAAGCAGTTAATGGAATCAAACCTTTATCAAGTCATTTCAAAATAAAATCAATCCAATTATAACCAATGGTGGAGGCAGGTTCATTTCACTAGAACGCAAAAATGACAAAGTGCATCACAGCAGACAACAAATGTGATGTCATTAAAAACGGATCAGTCCATCATTCCAGAGCAAAGTGTGGAAACCCGTTGAACTTAGTCATGTGACCATCCAGTCTGCTAGAATGTTCCAAGAATGGATGTGGACAAACACCAGTGGGCTGAACTTAAGGAAACTAAAATGTGAATGGATTTGACATTCATTGTAGTTTACTCGTTGCTTTGGACACATGTATTTATATGTATCCAGGTATTTATCTGAGTCACACTGGTCGACGTTTTGGCTAAAGATCCAAATTCGGCCAGTGGATTCGCTCGTTCAGAACAAACCAAAATCCACTATGAATCCAGTCGTCAACCACAAATATGAATAGAACCGTTGGTAAACTGAATCATTTACAACCCAAATAAACTGTGTTTCTGACACTTTGGGATTTATTAAATTTATTATTTTAAAATATATCATAACAAACAATAAACGACTTGCTTTTTTCACTGACTTCATTTGGCTGGGGTTTTATAAAAAACAATGTATTGATTTCAAATTGATGTTTATTTTGAAAGTCGGGGGAAGATTTACTTTTGAAGTCATTTTTGTACTTTTTTCCAGGATAAAAAGTCTGTATTGTGAAATTAATGATACTCGGATTCTATTTAAATGACTAGTTTCTGTAAAAAAAAAAAATCTTACTACAAAAACCAATTGGACATTTTTTAAGGGGGGGGGGGGGTGATGTTGAATTGAATGGAGTTGATAAGAAATCGACCGGATTCGGTGTTTACGCGGTAACGGCCAGCATGAACTTTCTCTGCCGCCATGAAGCGTCACGCGGCGGACACGGTCCCCGGAGGGACGGACACGGTCCCCGGAGGGACGGACACGGTCCCCGGAGGGACGGACACGGTCCCCGGAGGCACCGCGCGCGCGGTCAGGGATGGATGCGCCCGCCGGAGCGGCGCGTGCCTCCTGCGGCGTCAGGTGCAGGGTCAGCCCCTGATGCGACAGCCTCCCCGCAGGCGCGAGCCCGCCACGTGGGCGTGCAGCCCCTACTCACGTTCCGAGGACTTCTTTGAAATCGAAGATCTTCTTGATGTCGTCGACTTGTTTTTTCCACGTCCCTCCTCCGCCGGTGTCTCCGTTCTCCCGGGCCATGTCGCTGCTGCTTCAGCGGCTCGAGTCCGCCTGCCGCCGGGCTGCGCGGGGGACGAAGGGATGCGGGTGGAGAATGTGACTGAGAGGGGAAAACGGGAGAAGAGTGTTCGAAACACGGGGGCTGAGCTGCGAGTCGGACGCGTGGGGAGTCCCGGTGCTCGGTGGTCCGGTGCAGCAGGACCATGTGAGTCCTCCTGCAGCAGGTTACCGCGTCCCTGCTGCCTCCCGCCTCTCTGGAAACTCAACAACAGTAAGCTCGACGGGCCATGGCGGCGTTTCCGCCTGCGCCTGTCAAAATAAAAGCCTCTCAGAACGAACCCTGTGCCCAGGTTCCTTCAACACAACAAAAGCTACTAAAAAACAGATGAGAAAACTGTCTAGTGCCCTGGATTAAAACAATTCGGTACGACAGAGTCACCACAAGCCCACCATAAACTAAAAAGAATAAATACATTTACGAGAATAAACTTGTGAAATTATGAGGGAAAAGGCAATTTACAAGGAAAAGCCATGTTTTTCTTCAGTGTAGTTGATCGTGTGAGCCTCCATCTCTATCGTGTGCCGACTAAATCTATCAGTGCATCCATTTCTGTATTTATTTTTTCATCACGGGAATCTATGTGCCATAATACATTAGTATAAGTATTAATATTTTATATGAGGTGGGGGTAGAAGACTTTGGAAGGGTGGCAAATGAGAACAGCCGAGCAGAAGCCCAGATGGGCCAGGATATAAGGAACAGGGGCGTAGCAAATAAACATCACTGATTTCCTGAAGAAAACGTAATAAATAGGAACATTTAACAAACAGAATTTTAAAGTCCACTCTGTTCTGATGATGAAAACTTGGATGGTTTATAAAAAAAAACACTTAAATACTACTTTTTCAAGTGAGAAATTGGTTAATGGCTACGCATTGTGGTCTATATTTGCCGTTCAGTTGAGCTTTGGTGCGTACCAGTTTCAGCACAGACTTGGGACATTTCCAGGGTTACTCATTTTTGGATTTGGACACCCCGAAAAAATGGTAAACGCACTCACCATATAGTGTACTGATTCTGACGCAGTCTTTACCTTTCACAATTTTACACAAACCAGGAAGTACCAAATGTTGCAGTTCCATTAAAAACACGGGGTATCAGAAGGCAGCTGTTTCTCATTGACTCCCTAATTAAAAAGTCAGAATTTACACTAAAAAGCAGATGTTTTTACAGTCTGCTCTCATGGATGTTTTTTATGTATATTTCTTTTTCTCTAACCATGACAACTAAATGTTTTTGATTCTCAAAGAGCACCTGCGGAGAACCGGATTCCTCTCAAAGAGCTTGGAGGAAGAAAGTCTGAGCGCCTTTGCTTTGACTGCTGCTCAACCTCAGATGAGCAGAAGAAAACAAATGGCTAAATGTTGGGAATGTTTTTTTTTATTTTATTTGTATTTTTAATGTTATTTGAGTTCTAATTGCAACTATATAAAGAAAATCTTTTTTATTAGCCTGTGGTTGGACTTGACAGAGCTTCAGATTTGGGTGGAGTTGGGTGAAACAAACTATTATTTCTGTAATAAGTTTGATACATCTGTGGGATTTTTGTTGTTGCACTGTCTACAATCAGTGTTTAAAATAAACCAATAAATCAAGTCAAACGGCAAGGTGTGTGTGTGTGTGGGGGGGGTGACTATGACAATTCTGCAGCAAAACCACTGCTTTAATGGAAAAAGAACAAAAGATCTGAATGAAAGCATCAAAGGTCCAAGAAAGAATGAGAGATTTTTGTGTTAAAATAAAATTGAAAAGTTGCTATGTTGAAACTCAGAAAATGTGTTAAAAAATACGTCTCTTGAATGAAATTAAAAATATCTACTGAAAACATAAAATAATCAAAAGAATTGAAGGTTAACAGTCGCCACATGAACGTCAACACTGGCGCCAACGCTCCGGCGTTTGAGGATTGACGTAAGTCAGACTCTAAAAGTGCTCATTCTGAACTCCTTACCTTCAAAGATTAATCACGTGCTCTTGAGCTTTACGATCCCTTGGGATAACCTAATTTATAAAATTTCAAGCAGGGTGTGTTATTTTGAAAATAAAATGAAAGACTTCCGGTTTGGGGTACCTGGCTTATCTGTAACTTGACAGAAAACCTGATCTCACCTGCAATTGTCTGAGCGGCGTTAATTGGTACGCGCGTGCCAGGATTAGGGATTTCCCCCTCTCTGATCTTACCTTTAATGTTTGTTTTTTTTTCATTTTATTTTTTAACCTATCGAAATTACATTCCGTGTGTCCTGCTTTGTTTGTGTGTGTGCTGTTCGGGGGGACACTGCGCGCGCATCCCGCCAAAGTCCGACCGGAGGCACGGGGCAGTAAATTCGCAATGCGCCAACTTGTGTCCACAATCGTCGCGGGGGTTCCCGGGAGGAGACGGAGCTGGAACGGGAGTGAGTTGCAGCCCGGGCTGCTCATGAGTATTCTGCCGGCAAACTACTGCAGCTCTTCCTCGGCTGCAACCAAGAAAAACCCTCCCCTCTCCTTCCTCTTCCCTCCACCTCCATCCTCCTCATCCTTTAACGTGAGTCAGCAAGTCTGCCCCCCCCCTCCCACCCCTCTGACTACACAGCTTCAGAAGAAAACAGGGGATGATAATATACAGAATAAATGTCAAGAGAGACATTATTTTATCTTAAGAACATCAATCAAAGCCATGAAAACATTGATTTTCATATGTTTAAGTGGCATTTTTCTGATGATGGAGGACATATGTAAAGAAAAATAAGATCCAAAATCCATTTCTGAATGCATAATCTCTTATATTCACTATGAACAAAAATTGAGGCGTGACAAATTGAATGACTTGAGTCAGCAAATATTTACAGCTGGAATGTTATGTATGCAGTCTTGCCTTCTCCAAATATTTATAATAAGCGTCTCTCTTCAAGCGGAATTTGACACCCTGATGACATATCGTACTACTGAGCTAATGCTTCAGTCCAGTACCCAGTTCTTTGAACATGGAGATAAATCAAGTAAACTTTTGGCACACCAAATTAGACACGTTTCAGCCTCGCGGCAAATTTCAAAAATTCAGACCCCTTGGGGTGTCACTACAAAGCCCTCTCAGATTAACCAAACCTTTAAAGAATTTTACCAAACATTATACACGCCTCAAGCTACACCAACAGATCATTTCAGGACCATTTCATTGTCAGAAATTAAGACTGCAATTCTGTCTCTCCAAGCAGGTAAATGTCCAGGCCCTGATGGCTATCCTTCAGAGTTTTATAAGAAGTTCATAGATTAGTTAGCTCCGCTGTTATTAGACATTTAAAATGAGGCATACTCTGAGGGGATGCTACCTCAGACACCTAATCAAGCCATTATTTCTCTGATTTTGAAGAAGGAAAAAGACCCCCTCTCTTGCTCCTCCTACCGACCCATAAGCCTGCTAAATGTGGACTTCAAAATCTTATCAAAAATTCTTTCCATCCGCCTGGAAACAATATTACCTAAAATCATCAACCCTGATCAGACTGGGTTTACCTGCAATAGACATTCTTTCTCCAACCCGAGGAGACTCTTTAATATAACGTATAATACCTCAAACAGCAATACACAGGAAGCCAGAATATCGTTAGACGCTGAAAAGGCTTTTGATAGAGTAGAGTGGGCTTATCTATTTCATACGGTCAAGAGATTTGGTTTGGGAGATAACTTCTTATGCTGGATCAAACGTTTATATGCTAATCCATTGGCTGCTGTTAGAACCAATAGCACTCAGTCCACCTACTTTCCACTGCATCGTTCAACCAGACAGGGCTGTCCTCTAAGTTCACTTTTGATTGCTCTAGCGATAGAACCCTTGGCTATTGCTATTCGCAATAACTTGAACATTAGAGGAGTGCATCGATATGGTGTGGAGGCAAAGGTCTCATTGTATGCAGATGACCTACTTCTCTATGTCTCTGACATCAACCGGTCGGTACCTGTGATATTAAGTCTGCTGTCTGATTTTAGGAAGTTATCAGGATATCAACTTAATTTGAGCAAAAGTGAATTTTCTCCCCTGAATTTGCGTATCAATGCATCTTCCCCACAAAATGTCCCTTTTAAAGTGGCAAATGACAGCTTTTTACATCTTGGAGTTCAAGTGACATAAAAACCACAAGACTTATTTAGAGCAAACTGTATCCTTCTTTTGTCAAAAACGAAAGAAGATTTTGAACGCTGGTCTTTGCTTAAGTTGTCTTTAGTAGCACGCATTAATTGTGTCAAGATGAACATATTGCCTCGTTTTCTGTATCTGTTTCAGTGCTTCCCTTTTTTCTTGACTAGCTCCTTTTTCTCCCAAGTTGATTCTCTTGTGTCTGAATTACTTTGGCATAAAAAAAAATCACGACTGTCAAAGCACTATTTACAGAGGCCTTGGAGAAATGGCCCTGCCTATAATTTTAGGTACTACAATTGAGCATCTAACATAAGAATTTTTAAATATTGGTTACAATCAGGAGCTTTCCCCACCTTAGTCTGGTTAACCATGGAGTTGAACTTGGTAAGGCCAGTGTCTCTCAATACGTTGCTATATTCTAAGATTCTAAGATCTAACATTTGCTAAGATTCTGTCCCAATTTAAGCGTTTTCTTGGATTACAAATCTACTCGTATAATGCCCCTTTAGCTGCTAATCCTTTCTTTCCGCCATCTCTTGTGATAACGTTTTCTTAAAATGAGTCGATCTTAGTTTACGGACCTTTAAAGATCTGTTCATTGACAATGTTTTTTTGCTTCTTTCCTTTGTTTATTTTTTTATTTTTTTTTAACTTGTCCTGTCCAACAGCTGGGCAGACAGATGAGAGCTGAGGGCCTCTTGTGTTGGACATATTTTACTTTAACAAGAGGGGTTATTAATCTTCAGACAAACCAGAGGTATGTCTGAATAAACCCCTTTTGTAAATGAGGCCAAACTTTATTAATTTCAATCATGTTTGAAAATCTTTGGTGTTGGACCGGACGGAAAAGGAAATAGGGGAAGAAGAAAGAGGGATGTTAGAGGGGGGGGTGATAGTGGGAGGGGGGGGATAAGACCACGAAGCAGCATAGAGCAGACAGGTTTACTGGTTGTTTATCATTACGGTAAGGTTCAAATGTAGTACAAAAAGGGCGGGGCCTGTCCACACACACACTGAAATGTTATCAACATACCTGTTAGCTGCAAAAATGTCCACATGTCAACATGCACACAAAACAGATAGTGTTCACACGCATACTTATGCCTTAAAACCAACTAGTGTGAAATCTTTCATTCATTCAATCATGCAAACTATTAGTGCAAAGGTGAGCTAACACCTGTGCTCAGGTGAGTGTTTATGTTCTTCTAAAATGGATGGTGGAACGTGAAAAGAAGGAAAAAGGAGCGCCCAGCCAACCCCACACCCAGACCCCCGCCGTAGCAGCAGCGGCAGCCGGAACCCCCCAATGCCACACGGCAGCAGGCAGGGGACAACCGCCCCCCGGGCGACCAAATCCGCCACCTAGGCCAGGACCAGCAAGACCACTGCAAGGCCCCCAGAGAGCAGGGAAGCACGGGGGAAAGAGAGCGGCCCCCCCGCCGGGCACTGAGGGGACATCTCCTTATTACTCACAGTGATACCAATTGAAGTGTCAATTAAGTTGGATCAACTTTTTTCTTTTTAGAGTGTACAATTGCACATTTAATAAAGCATCATTTGTATGCAAGACCACTACACTATGTAATATTTATATGTCTTTTTTAAGATTGTTTTTTCCAAATATCCTCGATTCCTTGAAGCCTGCTGAGAGTCTGGAGGATTAGTCACCACAGAGACGGTGGAGTTTCCATCGGAGGAGCTCATCTGATCGGATGCCTCCTCCTCATATTTATGTCCCGTCTGCAGACAGAATTCTTCTCCTAAAATGATGATGGACGCTCAACATTTCCCTCACTTCCAGTCTCGCAGGCCATTTCCTGTCCCCAGCAGTTCACCCGGGGAGCGGTAAGTGGAAGCACAGCAGCTCCCTGTAATTGCTCCATCAATCCAGCAGAGGAGGAGGAGGAGGAGGGATGAATGCGCGTCACGCGTCCACAGTTCATTTAGCTCCCGGCTTAATGAGAACTGTTGCGTAAAAGCGCAATCAATTTCTAATGTACTAGTTCACTGCAAGTAGTTTACAGACACCTTTGGGGTTTTTTCTTGAGCAAAAGGAAATGCATGATGGGAGAAAAAAAAGCCGACACAAGAGCCTGGAGCGGGTCAAAGATAAAATATAGGTTTCTTAGCAATAAAAGATGTAAGAGTTGATTAAAGGAGTAAAAGAAGAAGACAAATAAGACAAGGTGGGGTTTTAATGCAGACGAAGGAAAACATTTCAGTGGGGGAAAAAAAAAATCAACTCTGCAGAGGCCTCTGTTGCAGTGTCACAGACAGGAAATGACATGGGGGGGGCTAAACATGATTCTACAGTGTTGCATGTTCATCTGGAGCCACGGGAATGAATCAGAGCACCGGAGCAGCGGCACCAGTTCAAAACATAAAGAAAGGATGAAGGTGGAGGCCCTTCACGCATGCAGCACTGTGTGCTGAAGTCACGGCGGAGCATTCCCCTCCTCTTCCTCCTCTTCTGAATCCTCCTGTTGGGTTTTCCTCTGTGGGATGAAAAAGCAAACAAACTTTTACCAAAAGGTTTTTTATTTTTTTTTTTTTTAATGTTTAAAGACCCACTTCAATAAAAAATGGTGTGTTTCTAAACATGTTCTTATGACGAAGGACATGTATTCGGAAGCTCAAAATTACATTTCAGATCATTTGTTTGTTCCAGTTCTTGTGAATCAGGAGCAGACGGAAAGAATGCAGTTTGAAAAAGATGGGAAGTACGCTAGGCGAGCTCCCTGCTCTGCTCCATTCCGATGCATCCATTCGTATCCATTCGTCTTTCGAAAATGTTTAATAGGTAAAACAAACATGTAAACATTTGGGCATAAGTAATTTTCATGAAAGGAACAAAAAAATAAATGAAAATAAATGAAACTGTTGGGCTGGATAGCTCCGATATCGCTCGCCAGAGAGCTCTCAGCAGTGGGGAGGGGAGGGGAGGGGTGGGGGAGGGGTTGCTCCTCACCACGTTTTCCCGCCCACAGCTCAGAGGCAAATTTCTAATAAAATACTGCCACTCTGCAGAAACTAGGTCCTAGAAAACAACGGAGGCTTTTTGATTTTGGCTAAACTCGGCATAATTCTGATTTAAAAAAAAGAAAACCCTGGGAACAATTTTACAATAAATCAAAGAAAAAGGAATGACTTGAAGGACTTCCAGGGTCTCCACAGCCAATCAGCTTTTTCACAGATTCGGCACAGATTTCTACGCCAGCTGCCTTTCCAGACACAACCCTGTATTTGATCCGGGCTGGGGACGGGCACAGGGAGAACCCAGACTCGGGGCCCCTCCTGTGGCCACATCGTTAGTCAGTAGTTTGAAGGGTCTTGCCCGAGGACCGCCTCTGGTTGAAGCTCATTGCGCCCCCTGGGAATTGAACTCTGATTTCCCAAGTACCAGTCCTACAGGTAACCAACTGCTTACACCGAGGATTTTGATGCTTTCACATCATGTGACACATCAAAACAAAGATGAAAGAGAGGAAAGAGCAGAACACAGGTGTTCCTCCCCCTCCAAGGCCATCCATTCATCCATCTTCTTCTTCCGCTTATCCAGGACCGGGCCGCGGGGGCAGCGGTCCAACAAAGATGCCCAGACTTCCTTCTCTCCGCCCACTTCCTTCAGCTCCTTTGGGGGGGACCCAGAGGCATTCCCAGGCCAGCTGAGAGATGTAGTCTCTCCAGCGTGTCCTGGGTCTTCCCCGGGGCCTCCCCCCAGTGGGACATGCCCGGAACACCTCCCCAGGGAGGCGTCCAGGAGGCATCCGGACTGGATGCCCGAGCCGCCTCAACTGGCTCCTTTGGACGTGGAGGAGAAGCGGTTCTACTCCAAGCTGTCTGCGGGTGAACGAGCTCCTCCCCCTACCTCTAAGGGAGGGCCCAGCCCCCCTACAGAGGAAGCTCATTTCAGACGCTTGTTTCGGGACCTCGTTCTTTGGGTCGTGACCCAGAGCTCACGACCATAGGTGAGTATTGGAATGAAGATGGACCGGTAAATTGAGAGCTTTGCTGTCTGGCTCAGCTCTCTCTTCACCACAATGGACCGATACAGCGACCACATAACTACGGACGCCGCTCCGATCCGCCTGTCAATCTCACGCTCCGGTCTTCCCTCACTCGTGAACAAGACCCCCAGATATTTAAACTCCTCCACCTGGGGCAGGGACACTCCACCCACCGAGAGACGGCAAACTACCTTTCTTGTGTGATTGAGGCATCACTTTGTTTACTTGACTTTCACAAAACAGGTTGTTAGAAACGAAGACTTAAGTTCTTGCAAATGTTTCATCTCCTCACTAAAACTGGATGGATAATCTCTGACGTCCCCCGTAGGGTTGTGCATAGAGGTTATTTCTTACTCCTGGGTCTATTTTAAGCAGCTTTAAATGGCCGTTCTTTAAATTGCTGCAGGGAGACGAATAAAGTGATTGATTGCCTAAATGAAGCCTAAAGTAGACCAGCACACTGACCGCAGTTTGCCTCTGGTATCGGCAACTGGGAGGCTTCACTCATTGGTGGAACCACCGGCTAATAAAGCAAAATAAACAAAAACAAAAACAACTTGTAAATAAAAAGAGATGACTTAACCCCCCCGCCCCTGCAAAAGGAGATATTTGGAAAGAGTTTGGCTGGAAATATCTAATGCTATTTGCTTTAACTCAATGAAAAAAGTCTCTACTCAGTTGGAGGTTATAAACAAAAATACTTTGATTTATTTATTTCTCTTTGGAAACACTGATAACTTTTGATTATCTACTTGACAAAAATTCTATGTTGGGCCACAAAGAGCTGGTCCCAAAAGGAGAGTTCAAAAAAACATAAAGAGGAGAGGAATTAGAGCTTTTCATCACCAGAAAACAGGTTAAGAGACGCACCTTCAGCCCAAAATGGAGACTGTGATAGCAGTGAATAAAGAAAGTCGGGTTTCCCTAAACGCTGCCTGGTTGTTTTTTCCATTTTGTTCTGGACTTGGCGGTTTTCATGCGACTGAATGCAGGAGAAAGTAAAACCTACCAGTTTGAGAAAATCAATGAGTTTGTAGGCGTCTTCTCCGGCGGAAAGGTCGACAAAGTCTCGTGGGATCCTGTAGCTCAGACAAGGACTGGGCTGCACCGTCACCTCGCTGGTCGTGAAGCGGAACGTCGGCCCTTCCTGCACACGAGCATAAAGCGGGTCGGCCACGGCCCGGCTCCGGAGAAGAATCGGACCCAACTAAATACGCTGGGGTCAAAGGTCACCTGCTGGTGTTGGGCCACTTCTCCGCCTGACGTCAGCTCGTCCCAGGTGAAGAGCAGGGAGTCCGTCACCTCTCCAAAAGGATTGAGGTCAATGAGCCACACCTTCCCCTGCCGAAACGTCACAGCGCTTCACATCCCAGCTCAAAAACCCAAACAGTTTTTATTTCCCAGCATATATTTGACAGTGATTTACCTGGCTGTCCCTGTAAACGTCAAACACAACTGCAAAGACGAGGAAAACACGATGTTTGAAATGAAAAACGTTCCAATCCAACAGAAAAGCAGCAAATGATCGACATTAAACATGTGAAAGCAGAATAAATCCTCACAGTCTTCATCCAGGAAGTTGTACTGGACGTTCTGGCTGAAGAAGTCCTGTATGGCCTGAGAGATCTGCTCCTCCTGCGTCAGGATGTGAGGGTAATACTGGGTGTAGTCTCTCTGGGAAATGGCTGCCAGTTCACACAGAAAGGCCGTCAGCGCAGCTCTAATTGATTTCTATAATTACTCCTAAATGAACCCGCACGGCTCAACCTCGGCAGCATCAGCCTTCGAGCTCTGCTGGCGTCCAAATTGACCAGGCTGGCGTTCACAGAGCGGCTTAAAAAAAAAAGAGGTGCGTTTACCGATGAGCTTGTTCTCTTTGACGAAGCAGCGAAACTCTCCTCCAGGAATCAGCTCGCTCCACTTCCTCAACACCAGCTGAGGACAGAGGAACGTTCAGACGGTCACACTTACAAACCTGAGAGGCCTGAGCTTCTAAAGCAGAAGATAAAGCAGCACAAAGCCGAAAATACGGCTTTAAAATCGCTTTGGGACAACCCTGACGTCATAAAGGTTCAGACGAAATAAAACCCAAAATCTAGAGTTTGTCAAACTCGTTGGAGGGAACTTTTCCAAAGTGAAAGACAAAATCATTTCTGTTCAAATTAGTCATTTTACGGGTTAAGGAGCAACTTTTTAAAGGTTTACTAGTAGCAACACGTCTAAACAGCAGGTAGGTGTTAAACACTGGGATCTCTTCTTCTAACTGCAGCTCTTTCATGGGATTTTTCAAGGCGTTTGATCACAGGAAGTGACTTCAACCACTGATAACTTTTAATTATGCAGCCAATCAGAACTGAGTCCATGGTATAAAACCACTTAAAGACCCACTTAAATGAAAAATAGGGGTTTTGGGCCTTTTCTCCCCTCAAATGTATTGTTTTGATTGAAAAAGCACACCATAAATTGTAAATTACATTGATAGACTACAATGTTCTTGCTTTCTCAGTTTGAAATGAAAACAGAACAAACATGTGAGGGACTTTCAAAACACAAATGGGACACTTCTCATAAAGTCTGATGACTGAGTGTTTTGAACACTAAAAATGCTGTTTGGAAACGCCTGGAGCTGAAGCTGCAGCCGGCGGTGCACAGCCTCCCCGCTCTGCTCCATTCTGATGCATCCACTGTCTGACAAACGGATCCATCTCTGTTTTCCTGGTCTGGAATCTGGACCTGAACTGCACGGCTGGATTGATCTGATATTGCTGCCATTCTTGTTGCACCTGCAATGTTACGTTGGGGGTGTGAGGGGCTGTAAGCTATCAGCAGAGAGTGTAAACGGAGAGGTCTCAGCAATGGGGAGGGGAAAGGGGGTGGGGTTGTTGTGTCCCCCCCCCACAAGTCAGATGTAAATTTCCAATGAACGCACTGCAGAAACTATGTCCTAGAGAATGACAGGTTTAGCTTTTTTTATTATTTTGGCTGAAAACGACATGAGCATTATAGTAAAACAAGACCGCTGTTTTTGCTAACAGTTAAAAAGATGATCAGAGTGGGACTTTCAAATGTTTCCAGCAATGTAAATTCAAGGGGGTCTGCATAACCCCATTGAATTACCTCATATTTGATGACTGGATCAGGGGAGTCCTGGTCGCTGCACTGAAGGAACCTGCAGAAACAAAACAAAGTCTAAAGAAATATTCTATATAAAGGTTTATGATGTTTGTCCTGTAGTCACAAAAACGACAGATTCTCATCACATCCCAGCAGCTCAAGTCTCTTCCCGGGGGGGATTCAGACCATTGATGGTGAGGATGCGTTTGCTGGGTCGGGGTCTTACGGCTGCGTCAGGTCGTGGGTGATGAAGTCGGAGCTTTTGAAGAGCAGGAAAATGTCGGCGAGGCTGCAGCACTGCAGCGAGCTGTTCAGGGCGATCCAGTTCGCATCCTGGGAGGAAAACAGACGGCGTGAGCCCCCGGCCTTTGGCTGCGGAGCCACCGCTCACACGGAGGACGGACGCTTTACCCGCGGAGCGCTCCAGTTGAGTTTGGGGAAGACGCGTCCGCCCAGAGAGTTTATGGCCTCCAGCACTTTGGAGGTGAATTCTGGGAACTCTGGAGCCTGTCAAAGTAACCGCCATGAATAAAGATCATCTTTATTAATAGATTCTAATGAAGCAACTCGTCTTTTGCCAGTTGGCCGACTTCAATTCTGATGGTAAATAAACAAGAAATAAAGTAGAGCCAGATTTTTTATTTTCACTGAAGGCAACTCAGAAATGTTTTATTTTCTGAGTTGCCTTCACTTTAATTAAATTTGGTATAGAAATCCTTCCATTTCTTCTTACAGTCAAATTCTTCCTGTATTTGTCTTTAGCATTGGGTAGCAGCTGCTTGTTTGGAATAACAGCGCCACCTAGAGTCAGAGAGTGGGCGGAGTCACAAGCGACATCTTAGAAATGACGGGCAGCAGCTGATTGCTGAGTGCAGCCTTTGGTACATCTAAAGACACTTTGGATGATTTTATTAAATCCATAACACGCACCAACAGTAAACAGATATTTAACAAGTATTGATCTTTGTTAGGTTTTTATAAAGTGCTCAGAAAACAGGAACTACTGATGGGAGGATCATTACCAAGGTATCAAAATACAGTAATTCTGGTTCGGACTACTCTACTAAAGATTATTAATGAATAAATGAGAAAATGTGTCATTTCTAGACTTTTTTTTTATTTTTCGGTGAGTTAATCCAGTATTCTGGGCCAAAATACCTCCCAGCCTGCAGCATATTGAACTACTCCATCAGTCATGTGACCAGTCAGTTTCCCTTAGCAACACCACAGCACGCCATGAGCAGGTGGGTTTTTTTAATGACATTTGTTTTTAGTATTATGAAATTCGCTTAAGAAAACAATTTATCAGTAAGAAGTTACCAGTAATCAGTAATTGGTATCCAATATTTTCAGTAAAAGTATCACCAGTCACCAGCAGACATTTGATGGAGTTTCTTCTATGAATTGAAACTCTGGTGTTTAACTGAACCTTCCTCCTCATCATCATCATCATCCACCGATGTCAGGTGACCTCTGTGCAGACAAATGAACTTACTGTCACTGTTGTCGTCGTTTCATCATCTGACCACTAGAAGGGAGGAGAAAGAAAAAGAAGAAGGTTTTAGCGGAACAACTAGTTGTTCTGCTCGGTTATCAAAGACTGGAGAATTTCATTTTTTGTCTAAAGCCGAAGCGTGATCCCACCTGCACGTCCTCCTGGTCCTCTGAGTCGCTGTTGTCCGTGCGCCTCGGCTGCGTGTTCTGATCGCTGACGGGAGAGGAAAGGCAAACGTTTGGGAAACGCTCCCATCATCCTTGGATCCTTTTTCACAGCGTTTTCCCAATTCAATTCCAAGATCGTTTCCGCACAAGTTCATTAGAAATTCCTTGCCGAGTTGTGGGTGGGACCATTGGCGTGGGAAGCAAGCCCGTCCCCCTTCCCCTCCCCTTTATCTTACAGCCCCTCAAACTCCCAAAACTCCCAATGGCGGCGCCACAAAAATGGCGAGCAATGTCAGATCTATCCATCCGTACAGGTTTGAGCTCAGACCAGGAAAACGGAGACGTCCGAATGGGGCGGAGTGGGGAGATGGCGGCCTGCTGATTGCGCCTACGTCACATCTAAGAACTTTTTCCTGATTCACAACGATCGGAATAAAGAAATGCTCAAAATTTTAAGCCCAATTTCTTTATGTGTGTCTTTCATGATGAGAAAAATGCTACAAAACACCGAAAACACAATGTTCATCAGAGTGGGTCTCTGATGAATGAACAAACAATAAAACTGCATAGATGAGCCTTTGCTTCCACATTCAGTAGACTTTGGACTAAAACTCACTTTGACAAACAAACCTTAAAACTATTATTAACTATTTTAATAACCTGCTGAATAAACACAACTAGGTTTAAAATTATTTATATGAATTCAAATTGGATTTAGAGGTTTACAATTCAAAATAATAAAAAAAAAAGACAAACACATTTTCACCCCAAACTGGTTTTTGAAAAAAGTTTTTCCATTGTTAGCTGTTTCCACTAAACAAAGATGTCATTTACAGAATTATCTTATTTTCTTCATAAACACTAACTAAACTAAAGGATGTTATTTTTTTATTTTTTTTACTGAAAGAACATTAAAAAAGGGGAATGATACTTTTATTTTTTTTATAATTATCAATTTTAATTAGATTATAAACAGATTAGATTATATCTTATCATAAACAATCATTTTTATAAGATTTTTGTTGTTATTTCTAGCTGGTGTAATCTCATTAAACCGTTTCTATACAGACGTACATCCACACGCTAACATATGTTTCATCTCAAGTGGCCGATCCTCCGTTCAATGTAACCGTTAAAAAAACAACTTCCTCTTAGATCTTTTAGGAGGCTGCATGTTTCTGCAGTTTTAAGTTTCCGACCCATGAAGGGAAAAGGATTCCTCCCATCCTGCATGGACCCATCCTTCATCTTTCCACTCACATGGTAATAACCCTTTGCTGTTATTTTTGTTTCCTCTCACACATCCTCAGACGAGAAAGAACAAAATGGAATTTGCAGAAATATACACAAGTCTAGTTATTGGTGAGAAACAAAGGCATATTCATTTTACGTCTCCAAACCCTAAAGCGCCATCGCCGGGTGATTTTCACCCAAACAGAACTATTTACGTACATGAATTTAAATATGTCGTGTGTGAAGGAGTCTGTGCCTTCCCCAGGGAAGTCTCACATGTCCCAGGAACGTCCGGACCAACGACAGAATTTCTAGTATCATTTGATTATTTTTAAGAATTTTTTTGTTCTCAAATTCCCAGTTTTTCAGGAATTTTCAGGTCAATTGATATTTCTGTTTACATTTTTGAATAATCTGATACTTTAGGAGCACAGAAAATTACTTGATTTTTGGTTTTCATAAGAAGAAAGTTTCAGTGACTTTTCACATCAAAAATAAAACCATAATTGATTCTTTTTGTTCTTTACTATTTCAGAAAGTGAGAAAAAGGAGCATACAAAACAAATCTAGCAAGCAAAGTCACAAGCCCTGCAGATATGACTAAATTAAACAAGATTAAACCAGTTAAAAGCCAAGGCATCTACAAACTGGAAAAAAAGGTTAAAAAATTGAATAAATTATATAAAACCGGGTTATTTTGATCTTCAGATTTCCCACTGCACCTAAACGCATCAAAGCAAATAAATTGTATTGGATTTTTTTAATCTTACCTCCCAGAAACCACCAGCGTCCCATCGTCCAGTAAATAGTCGATTACATTCTGAGGCAATGGAAGAATTAAACTAGAAAACAAGCACAACATTCATTTGAATTAATATAATTTAAGGTGTAGGTGATATCATGTAAGGAAACTAGAATAAAATAAGTTCAATTGAACTAAGAAATACAGACGCCAGCTGGACGTTTTGTTATGAAAGTGAACACTAGAACGGGTTGTTACAGTAGCACTAAGTGTAGTAGCTTTTAAGAAAGTCACCTTTTTATCGTATGTTTCTTGAAAATCGGGTACCAAGCCGAAAACTGACAGTTGACAACCTGCTCCTTCTTCATGCTGTACAGGAAACGTCCGTCACTTTAAATCTTCCCACCGCTGACCCCAGTTCCGTGTTTCAATTTAAACAACACTACGCCACACACTGTTAACTTATATCTATATATGTTATTTGAAACGGGTTTTAAATCATAAAAAATATTGACGGTATGTATATTTGAGTTAATAGGAATTGTGTAGGAATTCTTGAGAGGGGACAGTGTTAAAAGGGACACGCCGGTCTCCAGTTCATATTCACGAAACGCAGGGCATAGATCGTTGATTGTAAAGAGGTTTCACTCATTATTATTTTTGTTCCAAAAAACATGGTACACATATGAATTATTACCAATTTATATTAAAGAATGTATAAAATATCATAATCACAAATGTTATACATTTTCGATAAACAATAACAATAAAAATAGCTTTTCCACGACAACAGAAAGAGGTGCGGAGTGAACCGCCTTTTTATTTTTACTGTCTTCTCCCACTGGTTCCAGCTTTCACGTGAGTTTAGTTTCCAGATTTTCGGGTTTACTAAAATTTAAAACTCTTAGTCTTTGGGGATCTCGTGTCCCAAAAGCGTCTTGCTGTCGTTGCGCCGTCAGAACAGTTTGCACACGTTTTGTTGGCTTTTCTTTGGTTCTTGTTGTCCTGTTGTTAGCGCTGAGGTTGTGTGTTTGTAGCTTTGAGTTTTATTGTTGTGTGAGAGCTGGAGGAGCATCATGGCGCGATGTTTCTGAACTTTCTACCGTCTATGTTCCCTTTTCAGTCGTCCAGACTGTAAAAATGAGTAATCCCGAGGAAACCAAAGGGACCACAACCCCACATGTCGTCAAAGAAGAGGTTGGTCTTTTGTTTGTTCCTGAAAAATGCCTTTTTTTTTTTGCTACAGTTTCAAATATCTAACCACATTTTTTAACTTTGCTGAAGCTTTAGAGCTTCAAAGGTCTGTCCTTTCTGAAATCCCATTAAAATAAAGTAAAGAATAAGTTTAATAGTATTTTCAAGAGTTAAAATGCTAGAAGACCAAACCATTAACACAAGAACTGAATAAGTAACGTTTAGTAGCTGATATTAAAGCATTTTATGTTGGTATTTTCACAAAGTTTAGATAGACTTTGCTTTATTTTGCCTTAGAAAGATGAGTCTTTGTGGTTTACATGTCTCCCACCCAAACAAACATGGATTGATTTTTACATTTCAATTTATAAATAGCAATCTGGGTAAATCGGTAGACATCTGTAGGAACACTTTAAAGGTGAAAATTGTGTTTTTCACAAATTCTTGTGGCATTATCCTCATGATAGAGGACATAAATTATGAAAATTACAGTAAAAATGGCACGTTTGAGTATTTTTTTATTCAAATGATTGTGATTCAGGAACATAAAAATAAAAAGACTACAGCCAGACAGCAGCTCCATTCTGGTGCATCCAATCGCCGACGTCTAGATCCGTGAAGGTCTTTGTTTTCCTGGTCAGAGCTGGAATCTGGCTCCAGACTGTACGGATGCATAGCTTCCATATTTATTTGTCCTTTTTTGTTGCACTGCTAATGTTGGGTTGGGGGTGTGAGGGAGAAAGTGAAAACAAAGGGATGATGGGAAGGGGAGTCGGGCTTACTCGGAACCCATAACTCAGAGGGGAATTTCTGATAAACTACTGCCGCTCTGCAGAAAGGAGTCTAAAAATAATCATAATTAAAAGAGCACTGGGGAGTAAGAACACTTTAAGAGCAGAGTAAACGATGACGGGAGGGGGACTTTTTCCCTGTTTTCACATGAAGACGCCGCTATTACACAACACGGGGATAGAAACCATCTTATGTTGCCAGTAGATGGTCATTGATTACAGGGATGTCGAACTCCAGGCCTGCAGGGCCGGCCGGCCTCCTGCTGGTTTTCCAGAAACTCTGCCTCATCTGCTGCTGGTTACCTGGATCAGGTGTGTTTAGCCAATACGGAACTTCGTTGGTTGGAAAACATGTTGGACGCCGGCCCTGTATTCTGACACCCCTGAATTCAAACAGAGCGTACCGCTTTGTCGACGCATTGAAGAGAGGTACTTGGGGATGATGGGTAACTTGTTCTACAACTATCTGCAGCCAGTTTAGTGTGTGGAGTTGGCCATTTTTCTTAGTTTGTGGCTGTTTTGCACTATATTCTACAGCTTTGTCCTGTTCTGAGGCATCAGACTTGATTGGGATAAACCTAGTGAGTCTTTAAAATTCTAGTTTGATCAAGATGTTGGACACAGAACACACACAAATGTGGTTTTCAGGGAGATGTTTTAAAGTAACCTTAGCAGTTAAAGTGTGTTTAGTCAATAATTTCCTTGGTGTAACAATGTTTTTAGGCATTAAACCTTCAACTGTTGCAAAGCCTGCTTTTGCTCTCATGGGATTCATATTTGGAATTATTTGTGGGATAAGCAGCTACGGTTAATATGTGGATTGTACCTGTTATGCTGTTCTTAAGCCTTTTATAGTAAAACAAAATCCACATATATGATAGTATATTACATTTGGCACACAAAATAATACATTTTTTAATTAAATATCAGTTTCTCTCTTGATATATTTTCCTGCCAAGAAGTAAGACGACTCGATCTCTGATGCTCCGCCTTTCTTTCCTTGTGGGTGGCGCCCATTTCATGACGTCATCCTACAGTCTGCCTCGGCGGACAAAGATGGATGTTCACATTGTTCGTATAAAAGGAAAGCGTTTTAGCCAATCACCGCTAGCTGCACAGAGAAAGTGGGTGTGTCTGTTTGTCTGGGGGCGGGGCTGGCAGCACAGATTCTTCCTGGAAGGGGCTGTTCCTCACTAAAAGCTCTAAAAATGATTTTGCATGATATAGACCTTTTAAAAGTTGGATTTTTCACCCAAAGAAACATTTTTTCTATTTAAAAAAAACACACATTGAATGCTTTTTTATTTATTTCTATTCACCAAAACTTTGTTTTTTTTATATTAGCTTCTTAGAATGTTATCAGAACTCTAATTTGCTTTAATTTGCTTTATTAAAAAGAACTTCAGTGTTCTTTGTTCTGCCCATTTTTTGATAGAAGTGCTGAAAGTGAAATCTTTTAGCTGAATGTAAAATCCAAATGTTTTTGATCTCAAATAGCATATCAGCCTTTTTTTTAAATTTCCCACTCGGATCCTAGTTGCCTTTTAATTATATTTTTGCTGTTTTTATGCAAAAGCAAAAAAGCTGTTTGGTTTTCTAGGACATCGTTTCTGAAGAGCGGCAGTAGTTCATGTAAAGTTCAGTTGTGGGCGGAGCTGTAAATGTGGAGCGACCCCGCCCCCTCCCCCTCCCTGTTGCTGAGAGCTCGGAGCTGGAAGTTTGTGACCCCCCCTACATCACAAATAAGCCCTTTTTCCAACTGCATTTTTTTTGGTCTGCTCCTGATTCACAGCGAATCTAAATAAAGACATACACACAAATGCAATTTTACGCTTACATTTCTCCGTCATTGGATCTTTAAGTGACTACATCCTCTTTCTGCTCCAGCTCATGGCATCAGGGAACTGGGTGAAGCTGGAGAAGACCACCTACATGGATCCAGCAGGAAACACAAGGTAGAATCCAAGCTTTAAGAAAGGGAAAAGCCATTTTACGATTCTGCCCCTCATATATTTTCCTTTCCCAGAACATGGGAGACGGTGAAACGGACTACACGGCAGAAGAACACAGAGGCAGACGGTAAACGCCTCTTTTGCTTTTGTTTGCAGCGTGACAGAGTTGTTTGGGGTTTAACGTCCAATTCCGCAGCGTCTAAAGGCCTGTTCACACCGGGACGAATTTCGCCCGTGATTTTCGCCGACGTTTAACGCCTCGTGACTAAACAAAGGGCACCAATGTGAGTGTGCACACCGACGCGAAAAAACGCCACGCGTCAAAGCGCCAAAAAAAAACCCGCCTCGGGTTGTTTTTTTTTTTTTTTTGACGCGCCACGTCGAAATCTATTCGACCAATGAGAACGGCGCTTTTGCACACGTGTCTGGAGCTTCTGAAGTTACAGTAAAACACAACTTGGGGGCGCTCAAACACAAAACTGTCTTGCTGAGCACACATACCAGCGAAGAAGATAGACGCCGAGTTGCATCTACACTGCCGCGAAGAAATAATGACGGACATTCTAAAATATCCTCGAACCAAGCACCAGTTGGAGCTACTGGTGCTTGAAATATTCATGTTTTCTTTGTTTGATTCTGACAAGCGCATAAATACTTGCTCTCTTCTTCTGAGTGAAAAGCGACTTTAAGAAGCGTAAAGTTGCGCAGCGCCACCTTGTGTACAGGAGTATTTCTGTTTACATTAAGCGCCATCTAACGTCAGGGAATGAAACTGCATGTTCGCTCGGCTCATCGTCAGCGAAAGTCGCCTGGGTGTGAACACAAAAATCGTGGCGAATAACGCTGGCGAATAACGCCTGGCAAATATTCGTCCCGGTGTGTACGGGCCTTAACAGAAGTGTCCGAAGCCAATGAGCTGCTTTCTGTTGAACCAACCTGACGACTGCTGCAGTCATTTAACAATTGACTCCCCACGATGCATCACTCTAATTCGACCGGGGTTCGACCTGGTGAGCTGAAGAAACACAGGAAGTAAACTTTCAAAATAAACCTCTGCTGCACTTTCTGAAGAAAGATTTTCCAAAAACCATGACATTGCAATAAGAACGTCCTTGAATGTTCCCCTTTGGGATGACGAGAAGATATTTCCAGAGGTGGAAGAATTGAATATGCCTTACAAAAGTGGTTCCCAACCTTTTTTTAAGCCCCAGACCAGTTTAAAATTAAGCTTGTAGGTGTCCAATTTTAAATTTTTTTAGCTTTCGGTTTCCAGAAAATCTTTTTTTTTTTTTTTCATTAAAATAGTCCAACATGAAGTCTATCTAAACATATTTTGAAAATGCCTGTAGGTATTTTACAGAAATTGAAGATTAAATAACAAAAATTTGATGTTATTTTATAAGTGAAAATTCATTTAAGGCAAAAGAAATTGCTTTTTTTTTTAATAGAACGCCATTTTTGCACTTGGACAACTCAGGTTTAGATAATCCTTCAAAGGCAAGTAGTCATTTTTTTTTTTTTTTAATCTTGATCCTTTGGTTTATTAACTCGTTGTTCCCCGTAAAACATATCCAGTCCATTTAAACTTTCTTTGTACTCCAGGTTTTGTGTGGGTCTCGTAAAAATGTAGAAAACATTTCCCTTGAACCGTGACGGGCTCTCTGCAGGGGTGGGAATCATCGCCGTGCTGAAGCGGACTCTCCACAAAGACTGCATGGTGATGGTGAAGCAGTTCCGCCCTCCTCTGGGATGCTGCACCCTGGAGTTCCCTGCAGGTCAGACTCCGCTCCTCTGAGTTCACCGAGCAGTTTGAAACTGCGCAGCGTAAGGTTTCTGTTCTGCTGCCATCAGGACTGATCGATGAAGGGGAAACTGCAGAGATGACGGCCCTGAGGGAGCTGAAGGAAGAAACCGGCTACAGAGGCGAAGTAGTGGGGGTCACTCCAGGTATCGTCACTGTCCCTTTGATTACATTAGCCGCCCCACTCAGTCGTATCTAATTAGCTGACTGTTGCAGGGCCTCAGTAAACACGGCAGAGCTTATCTTCTGTAGAAGCTCCTGATAGTTGAGTGTGTTTTGCTCTATTGATGAAGCCAGCGTTGTGTTGCAGTGACCTGCCTTGACCCCGGCCTGTCCAACTGCACAACTCAGATCGTGCTGGTCAACATCAACGGAGACGATGGGGAGAACATGCACCCGACACAGGAGCTGGGTGGGGGCCGCTGCTTTTTTCCATACTCAGACGTTGCTGTTTTGAAGGTTCTATTTTACGTCTACGGCTGCACGGCATCAGGAAAATATGCGCGATAAAATAGTTTTCTGCTTTTAGTGTGCCGCTAACAATGATTTCCAGCTATGTTGATATTGCGATAAGTTATGTATTTTCAAAATTTATAGTGCAAAATGTACATAAAGACTAAGACTAGGAGTAATCGTGAGAAGAGTTGGAACGACTTAGAAAAAGTTTTTCCAAATATTATTAAAATATTTGCCTCAGAGATGAAAACAGAAAGTCCTAACTTGCATTGGGCTTCGCATGACTGTCTATTTATTTAGCTGCAGGGGGGCCCGAGGCTGGGTCTCCCTGTGCCCGTCCCCAGCCCGGATAAAATACAGGGTTATGTGTCAGGAAGGGCATCCGGCGTAAAAATCTGTGCCAAAGCACCTGTGCAGATCGGTGAAAACTGGTTTGCTGTGAGGATAGATCTAATATATTGGTTGGATTCCTCTGTTTTGAAAACTCCAGCATTAAACTCCGCGTGTTCTTACAATTACAAACATAAAAGTATATCTAGGAGGCCCAAACAAATTGGGAAACGAACAAGGTGCAAGCCTTTCGGTTCCTGTTTATTTGCTTTTCCGTTATTTCTTGTTTCATCAAACTTGAGACAAATTTGGCACTAAATACACTTTATCTACTGCTAGATCACTTTTTTAAGCTAAACACAAAAACAAACACTTATTAATTTTTGGTTTAAAGTTTAAATGGGAAAGGCATAAATCATCCTTTTGTCTTTGAAAGTGGGCTGGTAAAATCCAGCCCACCGTATTTTTCGGACTACAAGTCGCTCCGGCCCAAAAATGCCTCATAAATCATGGATCTCATGATCCCAGACATGGATCATGAGATCCTTCAGAGACTCTCCCAGTACGGTGGGGTTCACCATCTACTGCAGGAGCTGCATCTCAATGACGGCGCTTTCAGCGGTACTTCCGTCTGTGTGTGACCCAGTTCGACGACCTGCTGTCCCGCATCAGTCAGAGGAAGGAAAAATAAAAAATATTTTCTCTATGGAACTAAAGAAAAATCTTCACTACTCACTATATAGTGCACTCGCCATTTTGTAGTTCTGTCCAAATCTACAATTCCAAAATTGGTTCGAGAATATAGATCACAATGCATTGCGTTTGAACCATGTTTGTGTTTAAATGTGTGTTTTTTTTTTTAATAAACCAACGTTTAGATCATCAGAACACAGTGAATTTAAAGATCGTAATATGCCTGTATTGATACAACTTTCACTTCGTGACATTGGTGATATCAAATTTCCTGTTTAAAAAAGAATGGTGTTCGAATTGCTTTTAAATCCAAAATACAAGATAGTCCCGCATTATATAGTTTTTTAGTACGTAGGAATTAGGGATGTAAATCGGACATTACCCATGTTTGTTTTGGGTGCACTTCTTCTTCTTCTGTGTTGCAAATACAGAGACACACATCTACAGTACCCTCTAGTGGGAACATACATTAATATTAGTCTAGATGTATTTGTCTTAAAATCACATATAAGTCGCTCCTGAATATAAGTCGCATCCCATTGCCAAATTATCCCAAAAAAAATGCGACATAAACTATAAAAACATGGTACATTTAAAAAAAAAGCAAAAAAACAAATCAAATAACGTGATCCTCCATGCCATAAAACCATTTTTTGTTCACATCAACATGTGCAATACATTTAAATGTCTGTAAAACAGCTGGTGATCTCATTCTCTTGTTCTCTTCCACAGGAGACGGCGGTAAGAACGCTGCTTTAATTTACACATAGCTAATATTCTGTTATGTAAATTCTAAAAGAGGCCTTCTCTATTCCAGAGTTTGTTGAAGTTATCCTTTTACCGCTTGACGAAATCCAGACAAAGATTAACGGTGAGCTTTCCTGCTTTAAATTTTCTTTGAATTTGACATGAGGACTGTTTGAGAAAAAAAACCCTGCTTTTTTCTTCTTCTATAGATCTGCTGCAGAAAGAGAAAATAATGGTGGATTCTAAAGTGTACATCTTTGCCATGGGGATGGCTCAAGCCTTCTTTAAGCCCAGGGAACTGCCTGTTTTAAAACAGTGAATGAGGAAATGGCCTCTGCTGACCACTGGAGTATTCTAGTCCTAATTACAAATCCATTTGTGTAAAAAAGTAAATGGTCTAAAATGGATTTCCATGCCAACAGAGGGGAAATATAAAACTTAAACTTGCATTTTAAGTTTTTAGTCTGCTGGTTTTGAAGCTACGAATGTTGAAACAATTATTTCTGTGCCAAAAGAGGAAAATTTCAACAGAAATTTAGTCGAATTTAAATCTGTATCACAAGTTTGCAGTGTTGTGGTTTCGAAGCGGACAAATGTTCAAAGTATTGTTTCCATGCCAACAGATGAAGAGGGAAATGGGGAAATTTTTTAATCCAATCTTAATTTAGTGCGGTGGCTTTGAAGCTAACAAATGTCCCAAAAAATGATTTTCGTGACAACAGAATGAAGAAAACTATGATTTGTTTTGAAGCGGATGAACGTGAAAAACATTTAAAAGATTTAAACAAAATTTGAGTTCAAATTCAAATGTAAACCTCACGTTTGCAGAGTTAGAAGCTGACAAACGTATGAACAATTATTTCAATGCCAACGGAGGAAGATTTAATCGAGAAATTCGCTGAATTTAAATTTGTATCGTGAGTTTGTAGTAATTTGTTTCAGCAGAGAAAGAGCTGAACATTACATGTGATTAACTGGACCAATTTTAGTTTTCCTTGCTATCAGTCCTAAAACCCTCGGCATCAACTGAGACATTATCTGTGCATTCCTTTGACGTTTTCTGTTGTCTAATGTTTACACTAATAAAAACTAATAGTTGACCCATTAGAAGTATTTTTTCTTCGAATATTCTGCTAATGTTGTTCATGAAATAAACAAAAGCAAGAGGTATTAAGACATTTTAGTTTTTATTTGACTGTTACCTAGGCTTTATGATGAATGAAGAAAGTTACACAAAAAGAATAACTAGTTAAAGCAACGGCAAGTAAAGTAAATTTACATTTAAGTAACCTTTGTGTTTGGAAAAAACAAAAAAGTTCAACACAAAGGGTAGTTTTTTTCTTTAGCTTACATTTTAGCCCTTTTGTATGCATATGTGGGATGTCGGGTTGTGAATTTCGACAGAAGCTGATTTTCTGTAAAAGCAGTTTTGTCCAACTGTATTGTCTTTTTTCTTTTTCTGTTGGAAAGTTCATGCAGTTTACATCCTACATTTTAAGCTTACTTTGATTCATGAATACTTAAGAAAACAATGAGCACATCTAAAACTATAAAAGTTAGAACTGCTGAGCTTTAAGCAACATGGTACAATGAACTTTCCTCCTGATCTTCATGTAGTAACTAGAAAGTACTGACTGTTGAATAAAGTGTGCCTTTGGTTTAAATGTTTGCATTTATTACAGAACTAATGGTCAATGTCACTGGAAAACCTAAATCTGATGGTGGAGTATTTTGTGACCTGTTGCGTTTTTCTCTCCCGCATGTCCCACTGGGTGGAGAAGACCCAGGACATGCGGGAGAGACCACACCCTGAATGACGTCACAGATTAGGATCACGATATCCTGCAGCCTTCAAGCTTGTTGCTACATTTTGGGAAAGAGGATGCAGTCTTCTGTAACCTACTTTAACAAAATGTCTCAAGTTGTTTCTTTATCCAGGTGAGGAGACACAAAAAATAAATAAATTTCAAATATCAATCTGGTTTTTTCCGCTAATCCTGGGCCTGTTTTTTGGAGCAGCCGTCTAAGCAAAAGTGGCTTTATGGTTTCCCTAAATTGACGGAAAATAAAAGGAAAACTAGAGGACCATGTATCGTTTCCATGAAAAGACGAAAACTTAAAGGTTCAGGAGGAGAATGATCGGATCAATCTCCCATGTCAGGGATTTTAGAGAGGCTGAGGCTCAAAGTCGGGAAAAGGGCAGCAAAAACACTTTAAACATTACAGAAATAAAGTAAACTTCATTTCACTGCATCTTACATCAAGAGGCAAATGCTTGAAGCTGTTCTCTCAATTGAGCGGAAGCTGACTGTCTTTGCCAGAGTTGTACAGCGAGGCCCGCTCTCCCACTTCCCCTCCCTGAGAAAATTCATAGAAGCCCATCACGATCACACCCTCAACTGTGATTATTTGCAAGGTGCAATTATTGAAATGCAAACTGCATTTGGAAGCAGATTTTGCGAGTTCCGAAAGGAAAAAATGACACTCTCTTCCTGTCACACCCCCAGAGATCGATCCGTCCTCGTTGAGCACAATTCCAGGAATAAATCAAGCTGACCTTGAAATGGAAATGGCTGATATAGCCGACAAAGATTTATGGGTGTCCAAATTCAAACGTCTGACAGCCGAGCTTGAAGACGTCACTCGCCAGAAAGCCCAGCTTTGGCCAAAGCCACAAGTGGAGTGAAATTGAAAGCCTCCAAACGCCCGAGAAACTTATCTATGACACGTGGAATGCTCTTCCTGACAGCTATAGGAACATGAAAACATATGCATTTGGAGTATTATCCATCTTTGGATCAACATACCTGTGCGAGCAGATATTTTCAAACATGGACTACATCAAACCAAAGTATCACACCCGCCTCACAGATGACAGCTTGCAGTCCTGCGTCAAGATTAAAGTTACATCTTACATGGCCGATGTTGAGAAGCTGACCAGTGATGTCCGAAAACAGAAGTCACATTAAACGGGTAAGAACACAATCCTGTCATAGGCATATATTCAGTGACAAAGTTGCTTTTAAATAGTGATGTCTTATTTTGTCAGTATATATTTGGAATGACATTTAGGGACATTATTGTGTTTTCTTGTTCAGGTCTGAAGACAGCTGCGGTGGTTGCGTGTCAAAAGAGAAGAGGATATGAGGGGCCGTATAAGACATTTATTCTGAACCATTCACATTCATACATTTTTGCTCTCACATTCATATATACTCTCTTTTGCATACATATATTCTCACTTGCACTTACATGTATTCTCACTTGCGCATCCATATATTCTCTCTCTCGCATGCATATATATTACCTTACACATACATAAATTCTCACTCTCACTGTCACTCTTATATATGTATAATAATGTAATGTAATATATGTATGTGAAGGACGAGTATATATGTGCATGTGAGGAAAAGTATATATGTGCGTGTGAGGAAAAGTATATATGTGCGTGTGAGGAAAAGTATATATGTACGTGTGAGGAAAAGTATATATGTGCGTGTGAGGAAAAGTATATATGTGCGTGTGAGGAAAAGTATATATGTGCGTGTGAGAGAGGAGTATGCATTAAAAGGAAGTGACTTTGCATGAAAAGGAAGTGACTTTGCATGAAAAGGAAGTGACTTTGCATGAAAAGGAAGTGACTTTGCATGAAAAGGAAGTGACTTTGCATGAAAAGGAAGGCAGATGATTTCTCGTGCTCTGATTGGACGAGAGGCCGCCACCTCCCATTTTGAACAGACGCTAACATGAACTAGCAAGAAGGAGCCGCGGGGGTCCTGCAGCAGGCCATTGGAACCTTAAGAAATATTTTATTTTCACCTCAAGTGGTCAAAAATCTGTCTGCATCTCTAGAGCAGTGTTTTTCAACCAGTGTGCCGCGGCGGAGATGGTCAAGTGTGCCTTGGAAAATTGCCTTCATGAACTGATCTAAAAACATTTCCCATCTCCAGGAAATCAGCTCTTTGTTCATCCAAACAGGTCCTGATAAAACACTGAGTAGTTAGGAATATGAAAGATCATAAAATACTTTTTTCCTTGTGTTTATTTGATTCTATTAAAGACATTTTGATAAGAATGACGGTAACGCGATTTAGCTGCAGCTATGACTGTTCTCTGAAAAGTCCCGCAGCTTTTACTGTTTCCACGACTCCACCAATCATTCTTGAAGGCTTAAATCACATGTCATCAGTCTGACCAATCAGAAGTGTTTAAAGTCTTCACTTCCTTGTTCCAATTTAACTCATAACTCACTCAGTTCCAACAAAAATACCAGCTAAAGCTCGTCTTTAGCGGTGTAGCTTTCCACAGAATCCGGTATCAGACCGTGAAACAAGTGAACAAAACAATGAAGCTCAGAGACGTGAGTCTTTCTGCCGTTTTCTGGCAGTTTTCACACTACATCTCCCATGATGCTTTGGCTTAAAGGGACAGCGCCTCAGCGTACAATGAGTCGTCCTTGTTACACGTCTTGAAACCACAACAAACATACAGTTTGTATGTAACTTAACTTTTATTACATCTTTTAGAAAAAACACCTGCAACTTCCTGCTTTTTCTGCCACAATTATCACAAAAATGCACGACAGATTGTCGGGGGGGGGGGGGGGGGCTGTAGATCAAAACAGACTATGAGTTTTTTTTTTTTTGTTTGTTTTTTTTTTTCGGGATGCTGGTGTGCCGCGGGATTTTTGTCAAGGTTAAAGTGTGCCGTGGCTCAAAAAAGGTCGAAAAACACTGCTCTAGAGACACAAAGGATTGTCTCAAATACCAATAATGGTAATAGAAGCGCCACGGAAACAGAAATGAGGGAGCTTTTCAGACCGACTCCACCAACCTCCTGCGCTTTTACTCCGTGTACAACCACCGGAGTTTACATCGCCCACAAGGGGTGATGTAAACATGGCCC